>JAOUQV010000031.1:9585452-9603679 GCA_028565295.1 Aspidoras spilotus | reverse complement strand
TTTTCCTACGCTTCATCTCTTTATACTCCTGCTTACTCTCTTCAGTCCTCTCCCTGTCCCATTTCTTCTTTGCCAACGTCTTCCTTTGAATAACCTCCTGCAATTCCTTGTTCCACCACCAGGTTTCTTTGCTTTTTTCATCTGTCCAGATGACACACCAAGTACCTTCCTGCTGCTCAGTCATCTGGAAGCACTTTGCTATCACCCATAACCTTTCTTAACTCCTTTCTGAACTCATCACAGCATTTCTCCTTTCTTAATCTTTTCCACCATTTTGTCTCCTTCTCTTCCTAACTACCAGAGTCATTCTGCAAACCACCATCCTTCACACGCTTCCCTCCTCGTCGTCTTCTGCAAACAGTAGCTCAATTTCTGCCAGTACCCTGCTTGCTGCCAGCACTGGTGGCGGTCGTTGTTAACCCAGGCTGTGACCAATCCAGTATGAAGTAACAATCAGTAACACGCATTTTAATTTTTGCCAAATGTTTTACGCCGAAAGCCCTTCCTGACGCAACCCTCACCATTTATCCGGGCTTGTGCTCCCTAAAGGCTGGTTTAGCCATTTTCATACACATACATACAAATAACAAATAAGGTCAGAGAAAGAATATTTATTCATTGGATGCACTTTCTAGCTTATACATATGAGAGGTCCCTATTATATAAAATATATAAGACTATAGATACTACAGAACAAAACGTTTTGTGAGTCTCACTTTGACTGTGTCTTTTCACGTCATATTCACGTCCGTGTGAAACGTAAAATGACTGAAAACAAATTTCACGCAAAACTTTACCTGATCACATTTGCATTGTTTCTTTTGTTATTAATTGTGTTTTAAACGCCTAATATTACTTATTAATTTACTGAGTCAATCAATGTTTTAGTGACACATTAAACAATACGCAGTTATTCAACGAGTCCATACAGTAACAGTGGTCGCTGTTGTGTCTAAGAAGATGATGAAATGTATGTGACAATTGATCAGAACTAGAACTCTCTCAACTGTCCCTACATGCTGACCCGGCTGCTGACATGGTTTCTCTTTTCTCAGTATTAATCTCATATGTCAAAAGAGATCGAAATGAATAAAGCATTGTATTTTTTGCTTGTTTGATTGTTTCTTGAAATTCGCAGTAAATAACCGATAACAAATAATATATTTGAATGTGAACATTAAATTTGCTAGACCATGAACAAAGGAATGTTTTATGTGAAAATACTAGACTCCCATTAACATTTTCCCGATGCAATCATTTTGTACTTGCTGATAAAAATACTAAACTCATAAATACATAAACCTTTATGATGTGATTGTTTCATTTCTGATGATAACGTAAATACCAGCAGGTGGCGCTCTGTGCACTATAATAGTCGTGGCTTAGGGCAGTAGTAAATATTTGCATAATCGGTGTCCTTAAAGTTTCCCTTAGTGTGTGAATAAGAAAATGAATACGTGATTAAATTATTAAAGCGTCTGGATCCTTTCAAGGTTTCTTCCTATCATATGAGATAGATTAGTTTTTTCTTGCCACTGTCACTGTCCAGCGCGCACATTAGATATAAAAAGTAACTAATATGAACTTCATGATTATACAATACATCTCTCTTATTCAGCTTAGTTTCTCTCATTCATTTATGCAAAAATGATAGGGCGGCACGGTAGTGCGAGCCCCGGGTGGGGCGACTCGGGAAGTTTCTGTGTGGAGTTTGCATGTTCGCCCCGTGTTTGCGTGGGTTTTCTCCGGGTACTCGGGTTTCCTCCCGCATTCCAAAGACGTGCATGATAGGTAAATTGTAGAAGCTAAATTTTCCTATCCTAAGGTATCTGCGCCCTATTATAGATTAGCGCCCTGTCTAGGGTTGTTCTTGCCCTTCGTGCCCAGAGTTTCCAGGTAGGCTTTGGCTGGCCCGCTACCCCATGTAGATTAAGCGGAATAGAAAATGAATAAATGAATACATTATAATGTGAAGGAAAATACATTTATCCACACGCACATTATTATACATCATTGCATAACTATCCTATTTCACCTGGTCTCTCTTTTCTTGCAGTCATGAGAGAACATGTGAAAGACTGAAGTTGAAGCTTCTGTATTGTATTTTGGATTCAGAATACAATCCATATTACCCAAAGGCATAACAACTGCAGAATCAAAACAGATGAAAACATGACAAAAATATATTAATCACATTAACCACAGTATTCAGTGATACACATAAACTAGCAGGACTCCACTGTTCAGCATATTAAATGGGGAATTAGCTCAAATGATAGAGCACTCGCTTACCATGCGAGAGGTAGCAGGGTCGATATTTGCATTCTCCAGCGATTGTCTAAAGTATTGTGGGGTATTATGGGGCAGTCCTTGTAGTTGCTCACTGCTCCGGGCACGTGCGTTCACTTCACCTGTGTGTGTGTATGTGTGTGTTTTACTGCACATATGGGTTAAATGCAGAGGACAAATTCCGCTGTGTGCAAAACATAGTGGCAAAATGTATCACTTTCAGCAAATCTCATGCAAATCGTGGGATAAAACATACTGGAAACAGTGAGGTTTTTAATCACATGTACTAAAAAGAATAAAATGAAAAGAAGACAACAGAATAACGCAAAAAAGCAACACTAAACTTAGCCGTCTCCGACAACTGCAAAAGAAATAATAACATCATAAACACAAACAAATACAAGCTATGGATAAAGAAGGAAAAAAATTAGGAAATGAAGAAACAACACCATGAATTGGGATAAAGAGGTATTTTTGCACACACACATGGCGAATAAGACAGTCTATCTGAATGTATATAAAACATGCTATAAGAATATCTCCATAACGTTACACTCTATAGCCTATCTGTCGTAAATTCAATTCAACTGAGCTTTATTTATACAGCGCTTATTACAATGGAACATTGCCACAAAGCAGCTTTACAGAAATGATGAAACAAGAACTGTTTTTACTCTCATCCTGTATATGCATGATATGAGATTTGTATTCTGATACTTTTAATAGATTTCAGGTTCCCTGTCACTGATTAGTCATTCTGCTGCCCAAATGGTCCAGGTCATTTGTAATAGGAAGAGGGATGAGCTTTTTCAGCACCGTGGACAGCTCTTTATTTAACCAATAGAGGGCGTCTTGACATACTTCGTTGTTCCATATTTTCATTTCATTTCTTCAAATGTTGGATTTGCACATATTATGTACAGCATAATAATATTTATCTTAATTGATTCAGTAGAATAGAGTTCATGCACACACAGCTGAGGGTCAAACGTGCTTCCAACTGACCTTCAGTGGTTTTCTAATCAATTTCAGGGTTCTATCCTAAAATTTGTACTCGACAGGGTCACCTCAAAATTCTGAATAATTAAGTTGTGATAAGTAAAAACACTTTGCCTTTAGGATGAATAAACTTCAGTCATTTCACACAACTGGAGGGGGAATGGAGGTTTTATTGCGATTGGTCATTTTCAGAAAAAAAAGACAGGCTTTCTAAATGAGCAACAAGGTACGTACCTGTACACAAACACATTGGGATACTATGAACATGAAATTCTAAAAATGAGCGAGAATACACAAACAGCAAGGGGGATATGTATGTACAGGATAAGGAAGATGGACGAGAGGTACTTCTTCTAAGCTGATGTACAGTAAGCACCATATTTGTGTTTGAATGAAGACAGAAAACAAACCGTATCCTAAAATGGTTGGATGAAGTTTAACATGGATACATATATGAGCGCAATCATCACAGTTTGTTTTTATTTATCAGACATTTTACCCAACTAAATAAAAGAACAGTTGGTGCACTACTACTTCATCATGCAATTGACTTTAGTAAACCTTCGGTAAACACAGACAAAATAGACTTCAATAAGTAGAAGAACATAAATCTCTGGCCAACAGCAATTGTCACAAAGCTTGTAATGTTATATACTTTTCTGAATGTGAGATCTCCTATCAAAAATAATATGCAGACTTTTAATATTCCTTAATAGAATTAAAGTGCAAGTATATATCCGTTTGATTTAATGCGTTCTGTAAGTATAAAAAAACAATGTAAATTATATATATATATATATTATATATATTTATATTTTTTTTCCATAAAGAAGAGCATCATATATAACAAACCATATATACACACATATTACATTTCATATATATAATCTTTTTTTTCAGTACAACACACTATAGAGAATAAATCAGGGATGAGACATGGGAAATGTTAAAATCCTCCTTAACACTTATACTATATTCCTATCTTTTTAAAACTCACCCCAATTGTCCAACCATTAAATACAAGGGTGAGTCAAATGCATCATACAACATAATCTTGTTTATCAGTCTATCAGCAAACTTTCATGCTCACCGTGTCCCATGTGCCGCCGAGAGAAGGTTTAATATGCCCAGAGTGCGGATCATTTTTGACTCTGAAGTAGAATAATAAAGAGATGCAAACATGTATACATTAAGCAGGTCAGGTCAATTTGTCGTGCTTTTGAGAACTTAACTTGAGAACTAACAGAGAACTGCGTCTTGCTGCGAGTTTTGGTTCATTGGTGGTATTATGCTGAGCCTAGGTTCAATCTATTTCGTAACTGCAGATATACGAGCGCTTTAAAGTTTTCACACAGCTAGAGAGCAATAAAGTCGAACACACACTCTGACAGTCATCAATAGAAAAAGCACCACTAACAGAGAATCTATTAAACATAATTCATGTGTTAATACAAGATTCATTCGTATATATAATGTATATACACCAAGAGGTTTACGCATGTGCGTTTTACTCTCTGTCAATATTTCCCACAGTGCTTGTACCATTTTTAAATACAGCACTCTGTGGATTGAAAGCAAAGCTAGAACTTTGCTGGTGTATAGCAAGTGATGTCTAACACTCCTGGTATAGCGATGCCTATTTTCCAGGAAGGAAGTAAAAGCAAAGAGCCATTTAGTACTTAGTAGCACCTTTATTATGGACTATAGCTCCTTTTTTAATAAGATTTTTGAGCCGCCTTTATGTGGGGCATTTGATTTACAGGAATCTTTTCAGTGCAAATTGAATCTGTACATCTATGATTTGTGATTTAGGATTGTGAAAATCCTTTAAAAATGAAAGATTTCCAGTTTTCCAGCCTTACTCTATGTATGAAAAAGAAGCTTAATCTGACTGGTCGAGTCTTTGTATTTGTGGCACCTATGTACTCAGATCAGGGCAGTGATAGGATAAAGTTAGCTTGATCACCCAAATAGTGAGGGAAAGACTAGAAGTAGAAATAAATCAATGCTTATAAACAGCTATTGAAACAGTTTCTGTATTGTAAGACCTGTCAAAACAATGCTCACTTTCAGAAAAGTGCATGATCAACACATACATAACCAGACTGCGGGTCAGGTTGGAAGTGAGCGCAGAGTGTTAAATGTGCTCCTGTGTGCTCACATCCTTAACCAGTTAAGTAAACCATCTAGGCCGTAGGGTTAAATCTTATACCCAGTAGTCAGGTTATTTTGTCCCAACCAGTCAGGTCACATGGTTTAATCAGATTATATTTGCCTTCAGTAGGCTACCAGTTGCTTTTTTGCTTGGTTGGATGAAAGTTTGCCACCATACTGTCTGTAACATTACACACACCTAATAAAGGGGAATCCGCAGCTAGAAAATCCCACTGAGTCAGCAAAACCTGGCTGCATTTCATTTTGTGTGCTATAAATGGTACAATAACTGGTTTAGGAACACCTGGCAGGTGCCAATTGATTGTTTTTTATTGGTTTATAAATGTCATCTTCGACATAAACAGCCATATTGATGACAGGAACAAGGTCATATTCGTACACACAAGTTTCACATCTTATACTCAAGTCATATACATACACAAGTCAGTGACAATTTAGCATCTCCAATGCACCCAACATGCATGCCTTTGGACTGTAGGAGGAAACCGGAGCACACGGAAAAAACCCATGCGAACACGGGGAGAACATACAAACTCCACACAGAAATTCCCAGATCACCCCCACCCGGGAATCAAACCCAGGCCCTCTTGCTGTGAGGCCACAGCACTATCCCCTGCGCCGCCACGGTGCTAATTGATCACGGACAAATATCACAATCAGCTCACTTATGACAGAAATCTGGAACATGAAGGAGTGATGCCAGTGTTTCAGCTACAATAGTGGAGAAACCATCAACAAACATCCAGCCATAGGTCACAATGCACCCGGAACGTATAGTTGATCCATGAGGTGAGTATCAAAATAACGACGTGTACTGTTAGAGTTGCTGCAGAGGGCGTAAGTCAAACAGAGTATGAACGATGTTCACCACTTTGTGCAATCTGTTATCCAAAGTCTTTGTGCTGTAATTGATCAAAAGTGTAAACCAAAGTGTTGCCGGGTGTCCCTAATCCAGTGATCGTTCCGTGCATAACGGCTGTCATATTTTGGCACGTTCCTTGAAATTATATAGACTTTCTACTATTAAAATAAGAAAAGGTAACAAAATGTTTTTTCTTCATTTAAATGTTTAAGACTCCACAAAGAAAACATTGTGCCGTTAAAAGAGAGAAATGAGCAACCGGATTCTTGACAACGGTTTAAGAAGCTGCATACTAAGCTATTTAATGTTACAAACAGATTTAAACATTATGTGTGACACAGGGAAACATGACTGCCACGCAACCAGCAAAAAAACTACTTACATTCTGCATACAGCCAATGGAAATTGACCTTTGACCCAAGCAACATGGCCGATTCAAAAAGTTTGCAGCTCTTGGTGCATTTTCTGCAGAATTTCACAAAATAAATCAGCCAGGGCTGCTAGAGCAAGTTTGCAGGCAGCTTAATGCACTATAGACCCCAAGATATAGATAGTAATTTGTTTTTCTGGGCCAATTTTAATTTGTCGGGCCCTCGGTTCCTAGGGCCATACACTTGTCTGTACACTGAATGATCACTTGGTTAGGAACACATGGCAGGTGACATATGATCACCGATAAAGAGGTTAAAGAGGTGCTGATCTGTCCACTGCAGAGCAGAAAGCAACATTTACCAGCTATGTAAATAAAGCAAATTTGGCAGAAGACAGATTGTTTGAGGCCAGAGGTGTGGTGCCTGTGTGTCAGAAACATCTGCACAAGTGGGCTGTCCCATACCATGTTATCAATGGTGTACCAATAGTGGAGGAACCATTAACAAGCATTCAGACGAGGGTCACACAGCGGCTGGCCATTTGGTTTCGATCCAAGGGGAACGTGGGCAAGGGTTAAAGTGCATATGGAGTCTGTGAAACGACATCTGCATGCTGTAATTAATTAAAAGGTGGAACATCCTATTATTAGCCAGGTGTTCTTAATCCATCGATGATCAATACTGGATATATATGTTAGTATCAGAGCTTGAAACTGCAAGATGGTAATAATTTAATTTAATGCCAGATTTGCAAGACTGATAAAACAGAGAAAAGTGGAGTTTAATAGCACCATACAAAAACATACAGGCTACTGCCGTCTGGATAATTTTACTCAAACACTCCCAAAGAGTACAGGGCTGGAGGTATCAACTTCATTCCTTTTCTATAACAAATAACGTTTTAATTAATTCTAAACACAATAAGCAAACCTCCTCTTCCTATGCATGACTATGTCCATGTTTATATAAACACTGCATCATCATCATCAGCTATATTCGCAAGTGAACACAGAGTGGAGAGAAACCTGTGAGCCTTTTTTTTAAATTTGGCTTTTTTAAAAGTTCTTCAGAAGCACCACAAGTGGCACAGCAACAAGGATGTCACGATGAGCAAAGGAACAGCGATCAAAAAGCGCATGACACGTGAACGTAAACAGCACGTAAACATGTGGCCAGCAATAAGGCACCAGGTTGGTTTTAGACGCTGAAGTGAATGCACCGTGCAAGGGCACAACACATCTGCGCATGCTCACACTACTGGAACAACTCCCTTTTTCTAGAACCCCCCCTTCAACACCCCCCACCCCCCGAAAAAAAAATCCCACTGAAAACGTGGGTAGATTTTTAATAAGAATCTAAATACATCTGATTCACAAAATCATAATTTTGTATTTCTAACTCAGCACTTCAATGAAAGGTGCCCAGATGTCATTGGGCACACAGCAAAAGCCCCAGCGTTAGATATACACCGTGCTCGATTGCCTACAAAGGAGTTAAATGAGCACTGTGGCTTCAAAAATGTGGATTTTGCTGTGCAATGGTGCAAAAGGGTTGATATAGCCTATTTAATAGAAACAAACATTTATCTGTCATATTAGCATATAATAGTCTCTCTGACCCATGACTTTACTCTCCTTAATTAAATCTGGAGTTAAAAAAAAAAAAACCCACACACACACACAAAAACAGTTGTTGCATGACAAGTTAATATGATCTCCTTTTTGCTCTTTATGTATATAAGGCATGTGAGAAGAAGTGTACGGGTTCATCAGAAGCCTCGGTTCGGTCAGGATTGACAGCCATTCAGCACTATATCCTAAACGTATTACCTTAAAATGGAGATCTCCTTTTTTCATAATAATCATCATCATCATCATCATCATCATCATCATTTTGTTCATATATTCCCTAACAGGTGCAGTAGCTTTGTGCTGGAAAGTCTCATCATTTCTTCTGTTTTATTTTCTTTTCGATTTGCACTTTGGAGAAGTATTGTATAATATAGCTTGGATGTGAACAATTAGGCAAACCGACACGACTCCTATGGGATTTTTATCGCCTCGGACACAGACCGTGGATCGTATATTTCTGATAGTAGCGCTTGACTGTAGTATGGTTGAGTATGTGGATAATAACCGGCAGATGAACGAAGTAATAATACAACAGGAATATTTGTGAGTGTTGCTTGCATGACGATCCACTGAAATCTCGCATCTCCACTTTTTTCTTTGCAGTAACTTTTGTCTACGTGGTCTGTCGTTTCATCGTTCGTATTTCAACGACAGTATTCAGTCATCGCCGTTAAGCGTCATGTCCCTTAATCCTCGTTACCGTCATCGCCGTGCAGGCTCTCCGGTAATAGCTCGCGTGCCCTCCTCTCCCTGCTCCTCTCCTGGATCTTCTTCATTTCATCAGCGTATTTACAGAAGGTTGAACCGAACTTGGACCAGACTTTGCACGGCACTGTGATGGAGTTGCGGTATGTCGGCTTTACTTCGCTGACCCGCATAAACACTCCATACTTGTTAGAACCCACGTCAAAGAAGAAACGCTTGTTGTCCACGGTAAGCGAGGTGCCCTCGGGCAGCTCCGCCGGCTCCTCGTCCACGCCGTAGTCATCGATCAGCTTGGCCAAAGCGTCGCGAAACTCGATGAGCCCCTGTGCAGGTAAAGCGATGGTCTGGCCTTGTGCCGTGCCCAAGCCTGGACCCCGATTCACGGTCTGTCGGATCCTCAGAAACCGCCCCCTCTGGTTCTCCTTCAAATCCATATAGTACTTTCGATTCTCCCGTACCAGAAACTCGCTCTTGAGCGCTCGCCGCGGCTCGTCCTGCACAGTGTCAGGGTGGCTGGGGCCCAACTGTGCGTAGTGTTCGATGAAATCGCCTAAGTAGTCTCGAAACTCTACGGCTACCGACATGGACAGGGTCAGGCGACTCTTGTTTCCCGCAGCCCCGACCTCGGCGATCTTCAGAAATCGGCCTTTGGCGTTCTGCTTCACGTCCAGGTAAAAGCGTTTGTTTTGAATGTCTACACGCTTCGACGCCAGCTCCTCGGTGTCATGCTGGAGCCGCGAGGAGGCACCCATCGCCCCCTGGTGCATCGGGCCACCACCGGGGCCTGTGGCGAATCCTCCGTGCTCGCTACCGCTGTCTCTATCCGCCATGATGCAACCTCCTCCGCTTACCTTCTCTCCCGTCTCTCGCGCAGCCTGCTGCTAACCCCGACAGTCGCTCTCGCGATATCTGTAAACAACGCACAGGAAAGCTAAGGTACTGTAGAGACGAGGCCTGTCACTCCCCGATTTTAACCGGAAACCCGATTTGGCTTACTGTAGTCCGTAAAACTGGCTACTGTGTTTAGTAAACGTCAGAACGGCGCATGAAATGCGCAACTTCTTGCGCAGCGCTAGTGTATGGTAGAGAGAGGTGCGTCATGAGACGACGTATTTACTATTAACTCCAATACTGGAAATGTTTGCTTTTCTAAAAATAAACTTTACATGAAAACACTTATATACTATTGATTAGGGGACCGTTTTCTTTAAATTATTTATAAGATTTAAGCATATTTTATAAATCATATTGGCTCAGTTTATACCAGCTGCAAATAAGCGCATCAATAGAAAAGGAAATAGAAATTCCACACAATATTATTATTATTATTATTATTATTATTATTATTATTATTATTGTTATTATTATTTTAGTCTACTATTCGGGGGGGGGGGGGTTAGGAATTGCTAGATTAATAATTATAATGTGAATAATTAATATATCCCGAGGCCATGTCCGCTTAACATGAAAATATATTTCTTAAATTAGCCTTATATGTTTACAATTATTTGCAAATGTTAATTAGGCTATTCCGTTCAACTGATACAAAATGGGAATTATAAGAATCATTTATTAGTCTACAAAATCTGAGCCCACGTTGTCTTTTGTCCTGCAGATGTCGCCCTGCAGCAGTTAATGAGGGCCACTCATCAGCAGCAGCCTCTGTCTCACGACGCATATAGCGCTTTGATACGAGCAGAATGATGCAACTATGTCTATCACCTTACATTGATTTTATGTATTAATACACACTTTGTAATCCGTTCATACTGATCTTGTGTCATTGCTGTGATTTCCGTGAACTTTCTGTTTGCCATAACGCTGCAATGCCTGCTCTCCTTCCTCTATTAATAGCCAGTGCTCGCTCACAGCCAAATGCCCGCAGGACCTGTTGCCGCGGTAAATATGGCTGATGGGATGGTTGCTGGGCTGCTCTTATGCTGCTCTGAAACACGTATTGTCGCTTTTTTGGGAAAACGGTGAATGTGACCTGAATGTTGCATCAGAATATAAAAAGAATAACAGCGTTATATTAATCTTTGATCGTCTCGGTATTGATTCCATTATTGCATCTTTCGCATCGCTTTTTCATCACCTCCGAGTGTGCCGAGGCCTGAGCCTGTGTTGTGCACATGGAAAAGCTCTATCTGCCGCGCTCATACAGCTCATATAGCTGTGTTTTAAACCACGGACACGTTACTGGGCTCTTTGATCATCTGACGTTAGGATTATGGATTTCTAACTGGCTTATAGTCGCCGCATGCAGATTTTGTAGACTATTATTTAATTCTGTTCCCGCCAAGGAGCACAAGAAACCACTCGATTGCTGACAGGAACCGGTGATTTTGGTCGCGTTCTGTGTGTGTGTGTGTGATTGTGTGCGCGCGCGTGTGTGCAGTAAGCAGTAGAGGGAACGCGCTTGTTGCATCGCCCAGCTGCACGTCTTTCGTGCGTCGTCGCCCTTTGGATAGCAATTGAAGCGTAAAATCTACCAGTTTACCTTAAGATTGGACACCTCCAGAGGCCGTTTTGGAAAATACCGTTTGTTCTATTCGCTAAACCCAAAAAAATGTCTTAAGAAATATCGTTATTTTTTTTTATAAGTGTCCGTGTGCCCACCCGGGCGACGGCATTTCACTGGACGCAGATGGACTAGCGGCGTCTTGCGGAATCCGTTCTCTCGCGAGGAGCGTAATTTATGAACGCACACCGGCGTTGGCGTTTTGTGCTGAAGGATAATGCAGCAACGAGCCCTTTCCCGCCCCGCGCCGCTGCCCGGGGCCGTTTTCGTTTCCTGAGCGTCCCGCGGTCCCCCGTCACGAAACCGCGCGGGGAAAGCGGCGCCCACAGATGGCATGGGCACAGCCTGCGCAAGGTCTGCCGCTCTGCCCCGCCACCGGAGCCCGCCCGTCATACCCCTCCGCCGCCGTAACCCTATTCCGTTATCCTCCGCGTCCCGCATTTGCCCCGAAACCACTGCACCTGCACCTGCACCACCGCGGCCGCCCGCCTCTGAGCCACAGCCGACGGCATGAGGAGGCTTGATGCGGTGCACTTCTCCATGCTGCTCTTCGGGGTCTCCTTTGCGTGCTACGCCCCGAGCTTGGATTCCCTGCAGGAGCAGGCGTACAGATCGGCCGTGGTAATCGAGGGCGAGGTCCAGGAGTTGCCCGCCAACACATCCGCCGAAACGTACAGTGTGAACGTCCGAGTTCTGGACGTGTGGCCGACCAACAGCGGTGGGCTTCAGCGCCAGCAGCTCGTCACCGTTGGTGACTTTGGATCTGAAGCTCCGTGCGTAGCTGTGGAGAAGGACCATAGATACCTATTTTTCATGGACCCTACAAAGGAGCCTTTGGTGTTCAGGGCGTCGTTTGCTCCTCGTGAAACCGTTGAAAAGAATCTCAAGAAAGATGTGGAGCGCATTCTGTGTGAGGACTGCGGTAAGTTTATTCTTTACTGTATATTGGCTGAGTGTGCTGGGACGCGCGCTATTGCTGTGGCGATGCATACCTGTACATAATCATCATAATTAAGATGTGATATTAATAACACTTTATAACCTTTATGCTTAAGGTACTGTCTTTCTGTGTTCAAAACAACTATATTAAGCTGTATGCTCGTTTTAATAATCTCGAAATACAGCAGGACACACACAATCCGAGCACATCAAGTTGGACCGCATCAAATTATCAATTATCTTTATTTCCAAGACCACTAGCTCTGACCATGTGCAGGCTGCAGTCTGCACAGATCATTTAAATCTATAGATTAGACACAGATTAGGCTACTTTATCAATGCTGCAGTGTGTAATGCGGATGTAGCATTGTCGTTGTTATACTTTAACAAATATATAAACCATTGTGTGAATTGTAATGTTTGACATGACTGCTTAACAGATAGTTTAACGCCTCTGGATTAAAGTGCTGTGCTTATGTGTAGCCAATACGTAACGCTGCAGATGTCAACGTGCCACTTGCCTTTTATTGGGCACAGAGCACAAGACCACGTGATCGGAAGTGAGAGACAATCTGTGTGAGGGAAGAGATTTATTGAAAACTGCAGACGTATTGTACAAGTATATATGCGTGCATTTACTAGCACCATCATACGTTTGACTCTAATACACAGATTGCAGGTTCTTTGAAGTTTGGTATTTTTAATTTAATTTATTTTTGGATATATAATTGATCTAACGCTTGAGTTAATATAGAAGTATATAAAAGTGTGATTTTGAATCTGGTAATTCTTTTAGCTGTTAAAGCCCAGACATTCTGACCTTTTCAACCTAGAACAAATATCTGTACAATTTCTGATGTAGACATTTTTTACATGTACAGGGAGGATTTGGTCAACGACACTGATTTGAGTATTTGTGTAAGTTTAGGATTAAAATAATTAGACTATTTATTTATTTCACAGTGATTTAATACCTCTGTCGTAGCACTACAGCAAAAATGACTCAAGTTTGATCCCTGACTACTACAATTTCTGCGTGGAGTTTGGGTTTTCTACGGGTGCTCTGGTTTTCTTTCACATTCCAAAGGCATCTATGCTAGGTTCATTGGTGTTTTTAAAGTGACCATTAGTGTGTGACTTTGTGGGTGTGAGTGCCCTATGATAAAGTGGTTTACTGTCTAGGGTTGTTCCGTACTATCACCTCACAGCACAACGATCCTGGGTTCAATCACTGGGTGGGGTGGCCTGGGTCAGTTCTGCATGGAATTAGCTTGTTCTTCTCATTTCTGTGTGGTTCGCCACTGGGTGCTCCAGTTTCCTCATACAGTCCAAAACAAGCATGTATGCTAGGTGAATTAGAAATGGCAAATACCCCCCAACCCTGACTGTAATACTGTATTAATATAACCATTTGTCAGATGTAATATTTTTCCTTTCATTATTAGTCATGGGTGCTAAAAATAACTACTTGTTACAACCAATGACTGCAGAATAATCTCTGTTAAAAGTATGTCATGAAGAATTAATGCAGTGCTGAAGGCAAAAGTGGGTCTAAACTTTTACTAGTATGGTGTGCCTAATAAAGTCGCCAGTGAGTGTTTATTTGTCCTATAATGCCTAATGGTAATCGAAATGATCCATACATTATGACAAAAAGAACAGCATAACACATGCTAAGACTGTATAATGAGCAAACAATAAGCTATATCTGAAACATTATTGATGGCAGAGAACGATAATCAGTTAAACTATTATTCAATGCTGATTAAATAACTAAAGTAATTAGAATAACTAAATAAATGAATCAAAGCAGTAAATGAAAATGAACTAAAGTAAATTACCAGTATTGCTAGTTGGAGATTCGGTTATTCTGCTGCTAAAAATGTACACTGCAGTTCCTGGAAGGCATAGTAGTCAATATATTAATGACTAACATTTATCATTGTAGCCTACATCAAGGTATTACAACATTTATTGTTCGGGATTGTTTTTATTAAAAAAAACACACGCGCATACATTATGTTAACATATTAATGTGTCAGAGGCAGATACAGGTTGCAATTCATGTCATATCAAACAATAGAATGAATTGAAAATGTAAAGTTGCTCACTTTATCCAGAGTGCCGTTTGTTTGTACCAAGCACTTACTCATATTATGGATTCGGCTCCTGCAATAAACAATGTAGTGCTTAAACTGAAGGGTGCAAAAACAATACTATCACCAACAACATCAACATCTATAATCATAGAATAGTTATGAAAAGCATCTCCGGATGCACAAAACCAAGAGACACATAAGATATAACAGTAGAAGGCCGTTTTGCTTCTAAAGTCAACCAGGAACAGTAATCTAAAGCTACACTGGCCAGTAGTTATTGAAACTGGACAATTGATCATTGGAAAAGTGTCAAATCTATAAAACCTACCACGAAGTTACTAGGCAATTCTGCTTTACTCTTTAATCATTGGAGAAGCACAAACTAGATTTGATTAACTTGTTGATCCACTGTTTATAGACTAAAATATAGGCTGAGTAAGTTAGGTATACTTCTGTAGATGTGGAAGGAATCGTTACTTTAACAAAGGTCTCTTCTTCATGGTAATAGCAGGTTCGTGCCTGTCTCCCTGCAATGGCTGTAGCTAAAAGCTCTGGTAGGAAGGTCGGCATTTCAAACACAAGAACAAAGACCCTTAATCCTTTGTGGTACAGGGTTGCCTTGCCGAAGTCGTTCATTTCCTGTGACCCTTCTGCAACTTCCTTACAAGATGTGAAAAAAGAATTTCACTATGCATGTCATGTCATGTCATGTCATATGCCATCATTGCTTCGTGATGGTTGTCTGTACAGATGAGTCAGCTTTCTCCAAAGCCATCTGTCTCACGTTACTGGAATCAGGAATCTAGCTTTGATAATCCAGTCCATGTACAAACCTGATTCCAAAAAAGTTAGGATAAAGAACGCAATAAATAAAAACGAAATGAAAAATGTACAAATGTCCAAAACTGATATTTTATTCACAATAGAACATAGAAAACATATCAAATGTCGAAAGTAAGACATTTTGAAATTTTATGCCAAATATTGGCTCATTTGAAATTTTGTGACAGCAACACATCTCAAGAAAGTTAGCACAGGGCAATAAGAGGCTGGAAAAGTTAAAGGTGCAAAAAAGGAAGAGCAGGAAGACCAATTGGCAATAGTACAATAGGTGTATTATATACAGGCATCTTACTGTATTGGAAATCTCAAAACGGGCTAAGAAATATTTACAGAAAACATTATCTGTGAACACAATTCACCATGCCATCCGCCAGTGCCAGCTAAAACTCTATATTTCAAAGAAGAAGCCGTATCTAAACAAGATCCATTAGCGCAAATCCAGTGTTCTCTGGGCAAGGCTCATTTAAAATGGACTGTGGCAAAGTGGAAAACTGTTCTGTGTTTTTCAACTTTAAAACTTGAAGTTCTTTATGGAAATCAGGGACGCAGTGTCATTCAGACTAAAGTGGAGAAGTTTTATTATTCGTTATAAGCGCTTATCTTGGTCTTCCACGTCTTCTGACTACCTCCTGGATATATACTGTATGGAAAGTATGTATATGTGCATGAACGTAAATGTGACAAATAAATGCTTCTTCTTCTTCTTTTCTTCTTCTTCTTCTTCTACTTTTTCTTCCTCTTCTTGTAAACGATAGAACTAGGAATACAGGAACTGTACTATTTGAAAATGGTGTCATAGTCGTGAATGTAAGTAGTCCATATGGTCACCCTCAAAGCAGACCTTTACAAAATAACTGCTCTCTGCCACTGACATCTGATCATACTGATCATCCTGCTGGTTTTATAAAGATTAATGTGCGTTTAAGAGAAATAGATCTGTTAGTGGAAAGATAATTTTATGTGTTAAGTTTAGAGTGAATGTTTATATAATGCCATATGTTTGTATGTGATTCTGCCTTACTTCTTACACACATACATTGTGTCCTGCAGTAGCAAGATTGAGAGAGAGAGAGCTGGAGAGAGAGACAAAGAGAGAAAGAGATTGGTGAAGAGTGTGAGAAGAGTGTGAGATCTGGGACTTGAAAGAATAATGCAATTTTATGAACAAGTAGCGATTTTTAGAGCATAGCCATTTATACACAACACTCAATGATCATTGGATTAAGAACACCTGGCTAATAATGGGTTGGTTCACTCTTTTGATAAATTACAGAATGCAGATATCTGGCAGCAGAGTCCACATCCTTCATACACAAGTTGACCTGTGTTTTCTGCAGCGGCTTGGCATTTCGCCTCTGTCCGATCAACCACACATGGCCAGATGCTGTGACCTTCTGTTGTATTTTTTTGATGCATTCTCCACTCTAGTTACACCCAGGATACTGTGGCGTGATAAGACAATATAAGATTTTATTGATCCCGAAGGAAATCACAAGTACAGAAACAGCCCACAAGTGCAGTTATTGCTGGAACACTATCATCAAACCTCCAGGCTACAAACAAATTGTAATGGGCGATTCTTTTGAAAGAGGTCCAGAATTTTCTGTTGTACCTTTATTTTGGATAAAGTAATCTGAAGCAATAAAATTCATCCAAGTATATGCTTCAGAGCTAGATTTTTATTTGTGGGGTGGGCTGAGGGTGGCCAAAGCTATTTTAGGGGGTCCAGAGACACCGACAATAAATTTTTAAGAAACAAATCGGCAACAGGTATTAATAATTACAAAATGCAGGTTATTTTGAACCAGACATACAGTCATGTGATATGTCAGTCATCTGGAGTGGTATGTGGGGGGCCCAATAAGATTTTAGGGTGTTCAGTGCTACCCCAACCACTGCTTTGGCTACACACATTTGTCCACTCGATTGCATGAAACCAAAACCATGTAAATTTTAGGGTTCTCTAAAAGCAAAAGATTTTAAAAATCGCAAACTGTTTCTTATTTGTGGTGCGTATTAATTCAGTTAAAACGCACACTTACAGAAAACTGTCCTCTAAGTGATAAAACCTTCCTGATAGACTCAATAAAGAACACGTAAACATGCTAAATGTGTATTAGGTAAAGACATACACTATTGTACAGTATAATAATATTCTGGGCCTCTTTCGAGTGAATCTTGATGTGTCAAAAATTGTGACGGCTGTAATAAGTATGAGAACATTTTTTTTATAGATAACACTTGGGTTTCATTTAAAAACTAATTATTAGGACAGGTACTAAGATATTTCATGCAGTGTAGCTCATACTCTATTCCTAGGTTCAAAAAAGGGTTGGGAAAGTCTATAAAATGAAACCTCTATTGCATAGTGTTGAAATACTGCAAATTTTACTCAAATTGGAATAAGAGTGTAACGGGTATTAGTATGAAACGTCATTTGTTTGTGATGGTTGGCTGGATAATATTGATAATATGAGTTGGCATTCCAATCTTTTGTCAGACATTGTTGAACCCCTGTTTCTAACACTCCTGGCATTATTCCAGCATTGTGTGGTCTATAAATTGAAATAGCTAGTCTGCTGTAATGTGCTAAATAAATTGAAAGGTTAAATTAAATTAATCGCATTGAGTGTGAATGATTGTATGAAATAATAAAGGAAATAATCCTCTGTGTCTTACAGTAAATGCACCTTTTACAGTGTTATTATTAACTATATTAGTGAAAGTGATACATTTTTGCCACTATGTTTGCACACAGCGGAATTAGTCCTCTGCATTTAACCCATCCGTGCA
>JAOUQV010000031.1:9563554-9575991 GCA_028565295.1 Aspidoras spilotus | reverse complement strand
AGGAGGCCCTACACCATACTAATAAATTATTGTGGTCTAAAACCAGGTGTTTCAGTTTCATTGTTTAACCCCTGTATTTTGAGCCACTTTGCCCGGAACTCTTGTTTTTAAAATGTTGCTTAATTTGCTAACATTACTGTTACCTTTCTGAGGTTCTTCAGGATTAATGTTGTTAACATTGACATCGCTAACACTGTTTGAGCAAGTTCCACTTCAGATGATGTAGATTCTTGTATTAGCAATTTGCTTATGTTTGCAAGCCATACAACTGAAATCTGAATGCATACGATAGCTAGAGACACTACAAAATCATGGGGTGCTTGTACAATACAATGTGTTGGTGAGACCTAACACATTCCATATACAATGTTAGATAGATAGATAGATAGATAGATAGATAGATAGATAGCCCGTTCCCACCTGGCAGCTCGGGGCGCAAGAGCAAGAACAGGGTGCCACTACATTTTAGGACACACACAGTCACACTTATTCACACACTAAGGGCCACTCTAGAGACACCAATTAACTTTACATGCATGTCTTTGAAGGCGGGAGGAAACCAGAGCACCCAGTGAAAACCTGTGTGAACACAGGGAGAACATTTAAACTTTACACAGAAATTTCCAGAGTCGTCCCACCCAGGGATCTAACCCGGGTCTGTATTGCTGTGAGGCGACAGCACTACCCACTGACCGACCAACATGACAGTATAAGTGCCTGATTTGTGAGAATTGAAATTATATGCAATACCTGCATTCCTATAAACATTAGCTTTCCCTAAAATAAATTCCATCATAAAGGGACTTAACCATCTGTATCCTGTCTCCATATGAACTAACTGCCATGTGGGCATTCACATCCTCAGATTTATGCAGCTAATAAATGGTTCTGTTAATTTTTTTCCCCTGTGGCTGGATGCTCCATTTCAGAGGCACCTAATTATTAGGAAAAACGCATTAAGCGACTGTGCAGTGAAAATGTGTGTTTGTAGCGTTAGTGTTTTCATCTTTTGACTTTTATTTGACTTTGAGTCTGTTTTCTCATTCAACTTGCCCAATTGTTTATATTTGCACTAGCCCTACTCACTAATCTTAACCCACTTCTTATTTCACTTTACTTTTACATAAATATCATGTACGTACCATTATAAGTTATTCTGGTAACATACTTTTATTTTATTTAGTGTTCATTTTATTTTAGTTTAATCGTTATTGTTGCACCGTGAGTTTGAGAGTAAAGAAATTTCAATCCTGTGTATGTCCTTTAAATATTGCTGGTTTGACAATAAAGCTGACTTTAAAGGTTGACTTTAACTATTAGGTATTATGACAAATCTGGCATTCATCTGTATCATTCTGAATCATCCTGCTTTTCGTACTGCGGTCAGAAATCAGTGCTTATGAGTAAGAAATCTTATAGAAGTTTATTACTAATGTAATAATATAGCACCACGCATTTAAAATAACATGCTGCACTGGCTACTCTGAATTTCCCAGGGTGTAAATAAGAATATGTGTGTGTGTCTGCTTTTATGTGTATGTGTGTGCAGTGTCCTGTAATGAACTGACAACCTATTCCTGGAACTCAAGCTCTTGTTCATTATTCATTATATCTTGTGTCCTGATGAACTGATTTTACTAGGAACTGAATTATCTGGATTTTTAAGCATGCACCAACAACTTGCACCAAACACCTTGCTCGTGAAAGGTAGGGCCTCATTTTGCCTTCAAAATTGCCATAATTCTTCCAGGCATACTTTCAACAGAGATGGTATTCCGCATTTATTGGTTATAACGAGTGGATATTTAAATTAATGTTGCTTTTATATCATCTTAAAGAAGTCCTCCAATTCTCCTCTGACCTCTCACATTTATAAGGTATTTTTCATCCAGATAACTTCTAGTCACTGGACATTTTTTGTAAACCCTAGGGATGATTGTGTGTGAAAATCCCAGTAGATCAGCAGTTTCCGAAATACTCAGATCAGCCCGTCTGGCACTAACAACCATGACACGTTTAAACTCACTTAAATCACCTTTTTTCCTCATTCTGATGGTCAGTTTGAGACACTTTAGTAAGTTGTTTTGACCACCTCTACATGCCTAAATGCATTGGGTTGCATTAGAGAGCAGCCTCAGGCCAATTGGTCACTCATTTGGTCAGGTAGTATAGGAAGAATATGTATTACAATACAATTTTTTTTTACAATTGTAATATATAATATATAAAACTTATGCTGCCCCAGTTGTGACTAAGTGTACGTGTGGGCATTTTTTTAAAATAGTTGTCAGAGCACCAACATTGTGAGGACACTGGACATTTGTAAGCACCTACATGTGTGTGTATGTAGTGTCCTGTGAAGAACTGGCTTTCCCAGTCAAGACGAAGCTTATGCCTGCAGTTCGATTAATTGTTTCAACTTTCTAAAAAAGATTATAATGTCATACTGCCATACACCGTCATCAGTTTGCAATATTTGGCTACACAGATGTGCTCCATTGAATGCAGTAATCAGATTGACCATGCATCCCATTTGTCAGCATTTGCAGCTCTACCTGGGATTCAGTGCCCAGTTACTAAGGTTCCCGGATTTTTACGGCAGCCCCCTCTACCCACAGAGGTATCTAGGCTGCTGGATTATTAAACATGCATAAAGACATCCTATGTATTCCTGAGCATAATTTATTATATTAAAACAAAAACATGGCCATATCTAGGATAAAATGTTATATGCCCCTAGGGTTGATCTCTGCTTGACACTAATTTGGTGTGTTGTATAGTATATTCCCACAGAACTTAACCAATTTACAAATAACTGACATTTACACTTAAACACTTTTCCACGCCATCCCAGTTAGGGAACGAACCCGGGCCATACTTCCTGTGAGGCGACAGCACTACCAACTGAGCCAGTGTGCTGCCCCATTTCAATTCAAAATATTTATATTGTTATTTTTTAAATGGAACATTGTGGCATTGCCACATTCTTCAGGTCCAGTGTTCATTCTGCAGATCTGAACACATAATTATACACATCATGTGTACAATTAATAAAATAGAATAACTATCCTAGCAAAGCATGATATTATTGGATCATATGTTATATTAACTTGTTACACATCCATACACTAAGTTACACTTCATTTTGCTATAAATTTATATACAGTATCCGACATGTGCACAATATGGAGTTTTGCAGTAGCTTTTCTTTTTCTAGAGATCCTATACATAGCTCTGAGAAAGCAGTCTGGACTGTGTTGTTCTTACTTTCAGCAGGGAAATTATATTAGTGTGTGTTATCTAATTATGGGCTTGTTCTGTCAGTCTGCAGACTGAAACTATAAGAGTGTTATATGTATGAAAAAGCAGGTCACGGGTTTTAGTTTCTTTATGGGTGCTTATACAAGAAACATAAACGAAAGGTGCTGGGTTTTTTTTAACCTCAGTGAAATTAGTATACTCTATAGATGATATAAGATATGATAATAAGATAGGCAAGTCGTCTTCATATTTACATATTATGGTTATTCTTAATTTTCTTCTACTTTCTCTACTTCTAATTATTATTATTTTTATTTTAGTTTTTTCACTGTTATGTTGATAATATCATACAGAACAAATGTACAGGAATTGTATTTAATGGAGCTGGAAAAAGATCAGGGTGTTGGCTTGACATCTAATTTTCCCAAAAATTCAAACTGAGCACAAGTGGTGTGTGCGGGACAAGTAAGACCACACCTTGCAATTTACAGGAATTAAAGGATATTTTACTGAAGTCTTCGCGATACCACAGCACACCACAGTTTTTGTGCATTTACTCTATAATCTCACATGAATACTGTACAACTGTTGGCATCATCATAAAAAATTAAGACATGCTTGAACATTCTTTCACTCAAACTACTAAGGTATCTCTTTACTAATTTCCCATTTAAATCAAAATTTACATCACTTCTGCTTCCGGTGAGGGTACGCTGTGTGTGTTTGGTCTGCCGCTCCTCCCAGATATCTTTCTTGTTTTATTTTCTTACTTTACATTCTTAGGAAGCTACATAAATGTGGGGTTCTCTTGAAGGAGGACTATGCAGAGTGTTGTTGAGGTGAAATGAGTGTCAGATAGGGTAATGAGTGTGAAGTTAAAATTTGAATGTATAATGGTGAATGTTGTCATTGGCTATGCACCACAAGTTGTGAGTTAGAGAAGAAAGAGAGATTTTGGAGGGAGCTAGATGAAGTGGTAAAGAGTATTCCAAGAGAGAAATAAGTGGTGATTGGTGCAGATTTCAATTAGCATGTTAAACTAACGAGATGAGTAGGTTATGGGTAAGTTTGGTGTTAAGGATAGGAATCTAGAAGGACAGATGATGGTGGATTTTGAAAAAAGGATGGAAATGGCTGTGGTAAACACATATTTGGAAAAAAAGAAATAGCACAGGGTGACCTACAAGAGTGGAGACCGGAGCACACAGGTAGACTACATCCTGTGAAGACGAAGTTGCTTGAAAGAGAATGGAGACTGTAAGATAGTGGCAGGGGATAGACAACATCGGATGGTGGTTTGCAGGATGACTCTGGTGGTTAGGAGGAGGATGAGGGCAAATGTAAAGAAGAGGAATGAATGGTGAAAGTTGAGAAAGGAGGAATGCTGTGAGGAGTTCAGAAAGGAGTTGAGAAAGGCTTTGGGTGAGGCAAAGAGCTTCCTAGTGACTGGGTGGCAGCAGCAACAGTGATTAGACAGGCAGGAAGGTACTTGGTGTGTCATCCGGACAGGTGAAAGACAGCAAGGAAACTTGGTGCTGGAAAAAGGAAGTGCAGGAGGTTATTCAGAGGAAAAGGTTAGCAAAAAAGAAATAGGACAGGGAGAGGACTTAAAAGAGTAAGCAGGATTATAAAGAGATGAAGCGTAACAGAAGGAGGGGGGTAGCAAAGGCCAAGCTGAAGGCCTATTATAAGTTGTGCGAGAGGTTAGACAGTAAGGAAGAAGAGAAAGAGTTGTATCACTTTGCGAGGCAGAGAGATAGAGCAGGAAAGGATGTGCAACATGTCAGGATGATCAAGAATAGAAATGAGAATGTACTTAAATGTACAGGTGAGGGAAAGATGGCAGGAGTATTTTGAGGAGCTTATAAATAGAAAGAATGACAGGAAAAGATGAGTGAAAGGCAAAGAAATAGTGTAACAGGATATATCAAGGATATAGCAAGGATAAAGTAAGAAAAGCTTTGAAAAGGATGAAGAAGGGAAAAGCAGTCGGACCTGATGGCATACCGGTGGAGGTATAGAAATGTAAAGGAGAGATGTTTTTGAGAGTTTTTGACTAGTTTATTTAATGAGATTTTTGAGAGTGAAATGATGCCTGAGGAATGGAGGGAGAGTGTACTTGTACCGATTTATAAGAACAAGGGTGATGTACAGAGTTGTACCAATTACAGGGTCATAAAGTTAACAAGTCACACAATGAAGATTTGGAAGAGAGTTGTTGAAGCTATGCTTAGACAATCAGTGAATGTTTGTAAGCAGCAATATGGTTTCATTCCAAGAAAGAGCATCACAGATGCGATTTTTGCTTTGAGAATGCTGATGAAGATGAATAGAGAATGTAAAAAAGAGGTACACTGTGTCTTGGTGGATTTAAAAAAAGGGAGGAAATGTGGTGTTGTATGAGAAAGTCCAGAGTGGCTGAAAAGTACGTTAGATGTATGAGAACAGCATGACAGTAGTGAGATGTGCTGTAGGAGTGACATATAGCTCAAGGTAAATGGTGGAACTGAATCAAGGAGCTGGGTGTTGCAGATCTTAAGATGCTGAGGTTCTCATTAGGGGAGACCAGAATGGACAGGATTACATATGAGAACATCAGAGGGAAAGCTCAGGTTGGAAGTTAAAGAGGGCCGATTGAGATGGTTTGGATATGTGCAGATGAGAGAAAGTGGATATATTGGTAGGAAGATGTTAGAGATGGAGTTGCCAGGCAGGAGACAGAGAGGAAGACCAAAGAGGAGACATATGGATGTGATCAATGTAGACGTGCAAGTAGTTGGTGTGAAAGCAGAAGATGCAGAGGACAGAGTGAGGTGGAAAAGATGGACTTGCTGTGGTGTGCCCTGATAAAGGGAGAAGAAGATTTCTTCTGTTTTTCTGTCTTTTGTGGCCATGGTTAGTGATAGAGGATCGAATCGATTGCGTGGCTATTTTTCCAACAGTGCTCCAACAGTTGTGGCTGCAATGTGGCTACCAGTTCACTGAGTGGCATGTGCCCCCACACTGTTTGTGAATGGAGGTAAATGCACCAGTGAACTGGTCAGCTCTGGACATGTTTTGTTTTAGGGTATGACTATTTGATTCTCAGAAGATCCTGTAATTTTGGATAGTCAATAATCCAAACTTTAATCCTTTCCTGGTGCTGTCAGAGCCACCGCGATTTTTAATCGTAAATTTCATATCGTTTTATGTTCAATATTTATGACTCAGTATCCTGTAGTGTGGAGTGCATGCAGAAACTTGTTACGTGTTCTGTGTGAGGTGGAGTGCTTCATTTACAATTATCGTACCCTCCAAGACAATAAGCTTATTTGCTAACTGGCTGCAGAAACAGTTCTGCGCTTGGTCATCTATTATTTCAGTCTGAATATTTAATTTGCCAAACATATATCAGATGTTAGCTTGGAAGGCTACCAGAATAGTTTGCCCAGCAGAACATGATGCGTAAAGAAAGAAAATGTTAATTGAGATGTTCCTCAGTGTTCTGTAGGTTTAACATAGTCTTCTACATTACAGTGTAATTACCTCCTTCACCTTAAATATTTCCAGTGATCCTTTCTTCATGTAGTCGCCTTTCTGTATTTCTTTATTCTGTACATTTCTCCCTGTCATTTATTTCCGTTTGCACTCCTCTCTGGAGCTGGAATATTGCTCATACGGCTTCTCCTCCAAGATTAGTTAAGCTCGTGACTGTGACAAGCTTTCCAGATATCCTTCATTGCTCACTGCTTCCCTCTCATCTTCTTAGCCCCCTCCCCCTCTTTCTGCTGTACGAAGGGCTGGTTTCTCCTGCAGTGCTAAAGCTTTCTGCATCATTCTTTCCTACTTCCGCTCTCACTCTCTCTACATATCTCTGTCTTTCTCTACCTCTCACTGTCTTCTCTGCCACGCTCCATAATCCTAACTCTGCATGACAAACTGCAGTAGCAGAGACAGCGGGAGAGGAGAGACACAAGGGATAGAGAAAACGAAGGAGCAAGGATAGAAAGATAATCCGTTGCAGAGAGAGAGAAAGCACGCATTAGTTGCATTCGTTTATCGCCGTGTGGGAGATGTGGAAGTATGCGTCACTCTGTTGATGTGCAACATCCAAGAATTGCAGTCACAGTTTGAGAGAGAAGGAAGGGAGAGCAGACAAGAAAAGGCAGTGATGAGACTCTAACCAAGCACTGATATTAAGGGCTCACATTTCAATCCCAGATCTGTTTCTCCAGAACTATAAAACTGATCTAATATGCCATTGACTTGTCCATTATATATTCCTCATTGTGTGAATGACAGCTAGCAGACAGAGTTTAGCCTCGTATCCTTCATCATTACTATAACTTTGCATTGTGAAGTATGTGTAATGCTGAAAAATGAATCTTTGATAAAACCTTTGTGTTTGGTTTTTTCATTACTCCTAATACGGCTTTGGATGCAGTCAAAGCTTTTGAGGTGAGCTGTATTGTTGAAGAAAATTCTAGCAAATACAGCATGTACCCAAAGAGTTCGAAGCTCCTTTTCCTGATTTGTTAAACTCTAGGGGCTGTTATGAATAAAAATCCCAGGAGATCATCTGTTATAGAAATACTCAAACCAGCCCATCTGATATCATGCCACAAATCACTGGATCATTTTTTCTTATCCTTTTAGTTAATGGGAGCATTATACAAAGCAGTGGGCATATACACTATATTTCCAAAAGTATTCGCTTACCTGCCTTGACTCACATGTGAACTATTCCATAGGGTTCAATATGACATCAGTCCACCCTTTGCAGCTAGAACAGCTTCAACCTTGAAGGCGGTCCACAAAGTTTAGGAGTGTGTTTATAGGAATTTCTGACCATTCTTCCAGAAGCTCATTTGAGAGGTCACACACTAATGTTGGATGAGAAGACCTGGTTCTCAGTCTTCGCTCTAATTCATGCCAAAAGGTAAAGGGTTAAGGTAAGGACTTTAGCCCCTAATTATCCAGTCCACATTGTGATGTTGTCCGTCCAGATTATTGTTAGGGTTCCATGTTTATTGATTCCCTCAACAAGTCCTGTCATCACACTTCCTTCAAACCTGTCATGTGGGTGCCTCATTATATTAGCATATAGTGCAGATTTTGATGTGGTTCAGTAGCTCCTTTTCTGTTCTGGCCATCTTGTAAACTTCTTCAATGGTTGTTAGTCCATGGGAGCTTCAACAACTTCTGTAGCCACTTAAAAACATAAATCAGCCATAGCTTGGTGTTGGTGCCAATTAATTTTTTTCCCATATCCTTTCAATACCAGTAGTAATTTGCATGCTTTTTAGAGCATTGAAGCTTGGAAATTTGCACAGACCAACAGCAAGAGCTGTTTATAGGCTTTTAAAGTGTTGATAGAGTTGATCCTGAGGGATATGCCTCTGTAAGGTTGCCCAGCCAAATTGGGTCACCATCTTTCACTGAGTCTAAAATAAACTCAGAATGTTCCAGTGGAGTCAGTGGAGTCACAAAATCCAATCTGTCTTGCCTGCCTTAAGTTATGTTCAGATGCTCAAAGTTGTTCCATCAGTCTAGTGTCTGGATACTGATGGACTTGAGAAACAAAATTCAGTCACTTGTGGAAGCTGGATTTTAGCTAGAGATGCTGGGCCTATAAAAGAATTTAGTGAAAAGTAATATACTGTATGTTTTTTATTGTAAACAGACAGGCTGTCGATCATTTTCTCCCTTTCATCCAATTGTTGTCTTATTGGATTTGAGTCTCCTCGATTCATTCAATCTGCTTGTGATGATGCTCACCATTTGCAGAAAACCCAAGCAATATGATTCTCTAACAGTATATACATAACATTGCAAATACTATGATGACACTGCAGACTGTAACTCAAACAGTGATGTCAGGAATTCTTTACTTTAATCTTAACTCTTTATTCAGTAACAAGTGACCTAAGGCTTTACTATTTCTAATTCAGTAATCAGATTAAAGTTACTTATCCAAGTAACGGTGCATTACTATTGTTTTCATTTTCCTTAGTTAAAAGATATATTCTATAAGGTAATTATGCCATCACTTGACCCCGATCACAATCTTGTGATGCTGATAATGAAGATGATGTTTAAAAGAAAACAAGTGAAGAAAAGCGCATTCTGGCATGTGGAAAGAAAACTTGCTCCAATGCAACAAATACAGGACCATTGCAATGACCGTTACATTGACTGTTTTTACATCGAACAAGATTATGTTACAAATGAGCTTGAAGTAGATGCAGACCAAACTTAAAGACCAAGATTTATTTAGTCCAAGGGATTAGATCACAAACCTCTGTTTGTGGCATCTGTCTCATGTCCCTGGAGGAAGCAAGAGAATGGAAACAGACATTGAATTTTTGTTACTGATCTTGCAAAAGCATTCAACATGATACATCATGGACAACTTGAGATGGGTTATCCCTCACTTTTCCAACTCTCAGAAATCTCAGCAGTTAACAGTGGGACGCAGTAAGAACAGCTAATCACACTACATGGCTCAGTGTCAGAAGAGGAGTCAGACAGGGATGTAACCTCTTACCATGTATGTTCAACATCGTAGGAGAACAAGTGATAAGGAAAGCATTACCAGGATTTAAGGGAGGATTCAGGATTGGTGGAAGAACAATTAACAGTCTCAGATATGAATCATCAAAAGAGGAACTACATGAGCTGGTGTCTCGTACTGAGATAGCTGCAAAGGAATTTAATATGATCATCAATGCAACTGTTATGACTAACACTGATGACATACTGGAGATCATGATGGCAGGCAAACGCTTGAAGCAAATTGACTCACGTATATGTAGAGTAACAAAGGCTGCAGATTTGCCAGTGAATCAAGTCAAATTGGCAATGGGCATGGTGGTGATGGTCAAATTGACAAAGATATGGAAAAACGAATCACCATCACCATCACCACATTATGACTGATGAAAGCCTTGGTCTGGCCAGTACTCACATATTTAATGTTACTATTTACCACATTTGCACCTAAAACTAAACATTTCCAAAATATGTAGGATATTTTGCATCTATCTCTCAGGACGCATTACACTATTAAGGTGTAGAAACATCAGAAATTGTCCTTTGCCTCTTACAAACTCATTTTTAATTTGATGTTATATTTTTGTATCAAAAAATAGGCCACAAAAATAGAAACTACATACTACCGAAACAAAAGAAGCACAATGCAACTCCATTTTTAAATTAATTCAATAATGACAAAGAACATATATTAAAATGTTTACATTTTTGAATTGTAACCTAATCAGACAATGTATGCCAGGTATGCATACGTTTTTGCTAAAGTTGCCGAATAACACATACCCTATTAGACCCTTCTGTCAGTATATTAAGACAATAGTCATTACTATTAAGTAATTATGTTTTTATCAAATTTAACTATAATAAATATATAATTACCACTTACTTATTAAGTCCTGCTCTACTCGTGCCCAAGATGATTTCTGAACAGGCTGACAAAATATGAACTGAACCAAGTCGTGTGACCTACATACTAATACAAAAAAGACCCGATGCATCCTTACGGAATGTTCTCTGTTTTGTATCTCCTGCTACACACTGCCTGTTGTAAGGCTAAATAGACAGAAGAGCTGGAGAATGCTGCTGATCTTCTTTGCCTTGATGTGACATGCAAGTTCGAATAACAGAATTCAGTCGGAAAGAAGCATAATCAGTGAAAAATACATATTGCAAAAGTGTAAAACAGTTCAATAATTAATCCGATCAGTCATTTTAGAAGTTATAAGTAATTGTCACACATTGTGAGCCACTTCAAAAAAGCAACCATGTGCTTTTCATTATGAAAAATCAACTCGGTTGGGTGATCTGAGATTCACTGTGATGTAGATTAGCTCTAAACAGTAGCACAAGGACAGAGTTGACTTATTTTTATTTTGTCATGTTGTAATGTTAGTCCCTGGTGCCTATATGCATACAGTATATACAAATACAGTATATGTGTGTCTGTTAATGTGCCTGGAGGAGAGTCGGAAAGGCATTGTATGACATTTCAATGCCCCCCATCCTTTTAATGAGAGTGATACGCTTGTCAGATAATGCTGATTTGAGCGAAAGCCCTCATGCACAACTGCAGTGTGCTGCAGGTTCACAGCAATACACACTCACTTCAAGGGCACACACACGTCAGTGTTCAGACATACACCTACATACACACCAAGACACATACTCTTTGTGGGAGTGATTTTACAGAATAGAGGGTATCTTTTCAAAAAAGCTTGCAAGTAAAGCATTCTACATAATGTGTATACTTCTCCGTATAATCAGCCTAACCAGCTATACACTTCACGTATTGTTTGTATTGTATTGTATTGCTGTCAATTTAATTACATGCAACGAGATTAATTAATCTAAATTCATTGTGTGCATAACCTTTTGGTATAGAAGGTTTAAAATGTACAACTGATCATCACGTGTCTTTAGAATTTTCAAAAGGAGAACTGTATAGTTGTACTCATGCAGAAGTCTGGTTAGGTATAACCTACTAATTTAAGGAAGGACAGAATGTACCTGTGCTTGGCCAGTGTGTACACTGAAGCACCATGCTATGATAAGGATCCTTCATATCACCGACTATAAGGAATATTGTGGTTCATAGAAGTCCTATTGAGTAAGGTATATGAAAACACCAGAAATGGCTCAATTTTTGAAATATTGTAGATAGAGTGTAATATACAAAATCTCAAAATCTTCCAAACTTGCAACACGTCCAAAAGATTTGACATGTTTTGGTGTCTCCTAAAATAATTTTATAGAATGAAGGCAGCACATTGATGAATTGGGTAGGTTTGCTGCCTTAGGGCAAAAAGGTACCAGGGTTTGATTTATTTACATTCGGGGCTCTTAACCCAGCAGTTGAGGGTTAAGGGCCTCGCTCAAGAACAGTAGGATTTAACTCTCAACTTCCCGGTCAATAGTCCAATGTCTATGGAGTTTTCCTTGTATCTGTGTGTGTTTCCTCCATGTGTTCTGTTTTACTCCCACAGTGCAAACACATTCATTAAATGGTTTCAGAAATGTGCCATCAGAGTTTGTGTGTGATTAAGTGTACCACGCTATGGAGTGGCACTCTGTTTAGTGTTGTTCTTGTGCCATGTCCTGCCAGCTGGGCATGACCCTGACAATAATTAATGGTTGTGAAAATGAAT
>JAOUQV010000031.1:9502374-9519556 GCA_028565295.1 Aspidoras spilotus | reverse complement strand
TAGACCAGTAGGATGCCTAAGACTTTCGAACTGCACTGTATCACTAAGCCTTCTACCAAGTTACATCTGGTGCCAAAATTTTCTGAATTCTGCAGGCATGAGGAGAGGACGTGGAGTATGGAGAGGTCAGACAGCATGAACTCAGACTGCCACTCGGGGGCACTCTCGTCATCAGTGGGCACAAGTAAATGCAGCAGTCCAGCATGTATGGCTCGGCACGCAGCACACCGTGGCTATTCTGAGCCTGCACGGAGCCCTCTGCAGTATGGAGACTCGTTCGACTCTCTGCGGGACTCACCTCACAGCGATAGGTGATGGACATAGCCGGTGTGAACATGTAAAATATGGAAACATACAGACTTACAGATGCTAGATTTTTGAGATCATCACTTATGTAGCGTCAGCAGACTAAACTTGGCTATTTGTTTATCATTTTTCTTTTTTATTTATAGCAGTGTTAAAAAAATAAAGGAGATGTTTTGTCTAAATTGTACCTGGTACTGCAAAAGTGGTAGTCACAGTATCACAAATCTAACTTTGAGTTGTCTCAGTAGTCCAGTTTAAAGACAATTTTACTTCATTCAACTCTAGATCAATATTATTTAGCATGTGGAGCATGCCAGACATGCAAATTCAAATCAAATCCAAGGTCCTGAATAAAGGGTAACTTCTTAATAAAAGGTAAGTTCTAAATTCAGTATATGAGTACTGCATCAGTGTATATGAGTAGATCTGATGTCCCTGAGTTGCTCTTGCTTCTTGAAATACATTTATCAAGCTGACCCAGACCAAAAACCATTGTATCCAATCAGATTTAGCGTCTCTCAATTTAATGTTACTGCAGCTGTGACCATGTAACAATGTAAAATATAATCAGCTTGTGTGTATATGAATGTACGGATATTTATATATTCTCTTCCTGTTCTTTCTCTACTCTTCTTTCTTATTTTTAATTCCACTTACCCCTCTTCCATTTTTTTCTCCACTTTCCTGTTCTTCATTCCTATCCTTTCCTGTCCTCACCCTTTTCTTCCCAGGTATGTGTCAGCGCTTACCACTCCAGCCCGTCTGTCTCCAGTGGACTTCTACTCTTCCTCACTGCCCCAGAAGGTGCCTACCTTCCAGATCACGACACCCAATGCCAGCCATGCACTGTCTCTACCACCAGCTGTAGGCTCCTACTCACCGGGTGATGATCAGCCACTCCTGCGCCGGCCACACCGTGCACGTAACCCATACCACAGCGAAAGGACTGGGTCTCTCCCATCCAGCCCATACCACCTTGCGGACGATGAGGACTACGAGACAACACAGGAGTACATGTCATCCCGAGAGCGGCCCAAAAAGATTGGCAGTGGGCGCCGCTGGCAGAGACGATCACGCGTAAATGGACACGTTTCCCAGCGTGCCAAGGTGCCAAGAGACTACAGCTCACAGAGTTGCCTGTCGGACAGTGAGTGGGAGGAGGAGGAGGAGGAGATGGGGGAGCTGGGTCATGGCGAGAGCACGCCTTTTCTCAGCATGCAGAACATGAGCATGAACACAGAGCCGGCTACAATCTACCGGCCCAACGACATGCGGACGTACAGCAGTACAGCACGCAGCACGTCACGCTCAAACACACACACGAACAAAATGTCACAGTCACGGTCAAAACCGGACAATGCACCCCTTTAAACAAAGAACAATCACAAGGACAGTAAAACAACATATCTAGGGGAGAGAGAGAGAAAAAGAGAGAGAGAGACAGAGAGAGAGAGAGAAAAAAGTTATATGCTATAGACCTGCACCTATAAGAAATATTGTTTATTTTATATAACAGACAGATATTGTAAACAAAGGAAATATTTATTTTCATTTCAGCAAAAATTGTCTACTAGCTAGCAGCAAAGACTTTTTTTATAGGGGGGGAACTATTTCTATGTAATTTCTGTTCTTTGGTTTACAGCATTATGAAGACGAATCACGTGCCAATTTTTTCACAACTTAATTAGAAATAGAATAATATTGTGGTGCCTTTCGCTGTATGCCGATGAGGGAGGTTCCTTTGAGTTTTTTGTAGCCTTTCTTAAAATGGACTCCTGGGTTTTTTATATAGACATTTCTTTCTTCTTTTCTTGTTTTCTTTTCTGTTAGTTTGTTCAGGATCTCCCCATTTGAACTGTGATCTAATTCTGACATCATGCAATATGGGTATCACTTTTATGTAAGAGGTTTGTTTACATGTCTAAGTGTTCACATACTGGTCATTTTCCAAATGCATATATATATATATATATATATATATATATATATATATATATACAATCACCAAGGACACGCCGTTTCCTGTTTGAGACAGGAAATGGTATAAATGTTCTAATAGTTTCTTTTTTCTTCCCCCCACTGGTTAGCATATGCTGTTTGCAGGTGTTCATGTTCATAGGGCATTGTACTAAGTCATGGTACCTGTCCCGGTGTTCAGGGTTTTCAAAATGGCAGTGTGTATGTTTAATGTATGTATGTAAGAGATGGGTTGTGTGTATGTGCATGTGTATGTATTTGTGTGTGTGTGTGTGTGTATATGGTTTTGTCTGTATGCACCTGTGTGCTGGAGTCTATTAGACACTATTGTAAAGATTTGACTGTATGTTTGTATCTAAATGTGATCTCTCTGATGGTTTTAGTCATCCGGGAGCTCTGACGTTCTGTTTTCATTACTTGGCTTTAAAAGAACAGAGAAAGATACACTGGTGACTGCCACTACCCGGTGGCGAGATGAGCTCATTGCACTGTATCCTTCCTTTCATTTGTAGTGTTTGGCAGTGGTGCCACCTGCAGATGGACCCAATCCAGCCTGATTCTCGCCTACATGGACTGACATATCCCGTTATCTCATACACCCCGGTTCTTATGCCAGCAGCTTAAAGCCGCTATGTGTCTCAGGACTTCCCATCCAAAAATTATTCATAAGCATTTCTCACTCTCAGACCTTATCTGACATAGATCTGATCGGCTCATTGGCTTATTTTGCTCATTTGTGAAACCTGTAGAAATGATGGGATTTTAAAATGCTTTTCCCTCTTTATTATGGTTGTATTTTTCTTTATTCGACTGGGGCTTTACTCTTAGCAGTGCTGGTTTGGGCGTGCTACTTTAAGGAGACAGATTGTGAAACGACCTCTTTTTTCATTTCCTCATATGCCCAAAAACGTTGGAAGCACTCTATCTGGCAAATTTACACACCCAAAATCCCCAAACAAACACACCCACCTCTACACCTGTATCCACATAACAACATACACTGTGTCCTCATCCAAAATCCACTCCCACAATTCTAATCCAAAGCTTCTCCTGACTCACGGATTTCCTTCCTACCTTTCTTTCTCTCTCTCTCTTCTTGTTCTTTTCTTCCTCCCTCTGCCTGTCGAGGTGTCCCTTTTTTCTGCATGTCCTAGTGGTTCTGGTAGATGGGTGCATGGTATACGCAGCAACTAAGTTGTCTTCACACGGTGAAAGTGTACTTTTGATTTTGACATCCAGCAATAAATCTCCTTTTTTCATTTCCATTCTTGACTTGGAATATGCTAGAACTTTTTTGCAAGTTTTCTCAGAAAATAGTACTTGTACTAAAATCAAACCATTTGTTGATATGGAAAAAAATAAATCTTTATTCCTACCATTTAAAAACCCTAATTTGTCATATTTATGTAATGTAAATTCACTTTTATGAATTAAAATGCCCATGCGTTTGGATTGAGTCAGCGCTGCTAATTATGTTTTCTGCAAGCTATCATTTATTTTCATGGACTCACAGTTTCAAGCATTGCTAGAAAGGAAGGTATGCCACGTCTGAATTGCTTCCAAAACACACATTGCTTGAGATTAAAAATAAACTGATAATCATGATTGGTGACGCATACAAACTGACATTTTTAGGACCCAAATCTTGTTTGTGTTCATTTTCTGAATAGTTCTTATCATTTCACTACAATAGAGAAGTAAAAGAAAGGAGTGCTGCATGGCCCGTACAAGGAACCTTCAAACATATCGAACAAAAGAATATTTTTCCACGATTATATGAAAAATATACAAATCAATCAAACATTTCAATGTCTTTTTTACTATTTATACATGATGGAGTGTATTGTTATTCCTGCCTTTTGTGATGTGTTACTGGCTAGGCATCAGCTTTCCTGTGACCCTGACCACGATTAAGAATAAATGAAATTAGATGAGTTTTTCATCTAAACTGAGAGATGCATCTGTAAAATGAGGCTAAAGAACCATGGACCAGTTCATATCAGAAATAAAAAATGGAATAATAAATTAGCATATTATTAGTATGCTTTATTAATATTAATACTACATTGAAGGTTAACTGGTTAAACAACACTGGCAAAGTGTCCCTCAGCTGTCCACTGAACAACAGACAGATACATTTACCAGCTATGGGTAAACATAGGGAAATGAAAAACTATGACCAGATAGTTTGAGTCACAGTTATGGAGTCACAGTTATATCACAGGTGTTCCAATAACCAGGGCTGGGAGTTCCAACACAGGCATTAAAAATCGAGATTGTCGTCACCTCTTCAACTGGTTCGAGGTGCTCAGCTCCTGGCCCTCACCAGCACCGGTACTGGCATGAAAGTATAAACAGGGTGGCGTTCTTTTTATATTTGACTCTATAGGTAGACATTTAAAAGTCTCAGGCACTAAAAGTAATGCTACAATGTATTGTCTTCAAGGTGCTTGCATCTTAGACATTGCCCTAGGCTTCCCCCAGTGCTACAGCAGCATGATGACTCTACATGGAGACAAATTACATCTTCACACAGACTACATCGACCACTGAGACTGTTTTTGTGAGTGTACTGTCCTTTACTGCCGGTATGGGCTTCACCCTAGTTGCCTAGGTTCTGCAGTCCTCTCTGGAAACATCAAGGATGTTCTATACCAGGCCTGACCTATATCACCCAACCTCACATATCAGGCACATTTCAGCACATCGTCACTGTTTCAATTTAAAGTAGCAGAATCACAAAATCTTCAGTAACCTTATAGACATAAAACTAGACGATACTGAAAGCACAGCCAGCACCATCTGAGGCTTAGAGGCTTTTTAAATCTCTTACTTCCAAAACTCTCATTATTAATGTAACTATAACCGACCAGGATTTAAATATACCTTTTCACCTGTATTAAACCTAATGAGTATTTAGCATTTAATGAAGCCATCCTTGATTCAGCTACATACAACCTCATACAACCATGCAGTAATTTAGAAAGAAAATGCAAAAGCTAAGACATAAATTCTATTTGGTCTATTATAATGTGTAAGATTGTAAAAGATAAGATAATATATTAACTCTTCACTTAGCACAGGTTAGTACATAAATACAAAATAATTGTATAAATTATCAGTGATTAATCCTCTAAAAACCTCAAAAAAGCTGACCTTGACACCAGTCAACCTTCTAACTATAAAACAAACTTAACCTTCTCTTTTTTTAGTAAATCTCTTAAAAGCGTTGTAGCACAGCAGTTATGTTCATACATGCACAAAAACAACATCCACAAACTCTATCAGTTTTTAGGCCTCATCACAGCAAAGTTAAAGTGGTTAACGACCTACTAGTAGCATCTGATCAGAGCTGTGTATCCTTTCTTGTGTTGCATGACCTTAAGGCAGCGTTTAATACCATTGATCATGCTATTCTCTGATTGCAGAATGTTGTTGGAGTTAAGGGAATGGCTCTCTCCTAGTTTATATCTTGTTTCTCTGAATGTTATCAGTATGTATATATCGGTATGTATCCACATGTTTTTGTATTGTATTTTGTATTAGTTCTGTTTTATACTTTTCTCCCTGTATATACATCTTTGTAAATTGTTCAAAGACATGGAATTAACTTTCATTGTTATACTGTATGTTTCACCAAAGCCAGGTGAAATGTGTAAAAGACATTCGAAAATAGAAGCTACAAAACTTTCCTCTTCTAATCACATCATCTATATCTTATACCCTAAGATACTACTATCAAAAGTCTCAGACTACTCGCAGGCTACTAGAATAATAAAAATTACAGTGGGTGGCAGAGCTTATACTTACAAAACTCCCCGGGTATGGAACAGTCTTTCGGGTCTCAGACACAGTCTTAAGTGCTTAAGTCTCGGCTCATGTATTTGTTGCAAGTATTTGTTTACTCAAGAAATCTGTTTATTGTTTGAGATCCCCTTAGGTAAAGGTATAGATCTATAAATTCCTGGGCACTAGAGTATTTGGTAAACGGAGATGTTTTTGTGTTTTTATGTCTCAAGGAGTCCTCATTTCTGTGTTCCTTTTGGAGATCTCTTTTAGTTATGCTTCCATTGATTTTTAGTTATTACAGATTTTTTTTACAGAGCGTTTATTCTGCTACCACCCAAATCTGCATGGGACTCACTTTAAGGTTTCTTCCTCTTATAATCTCATGGAGATTTTCCTTGCCACTGTCAGAATCTGGCTTGCTCATTAGTAATAATAATAATAGTAATTTATATTAACCTCATGATTATATCCTTAAAGCTGCTTCGTGACAATGTTACATTGTAAAAAGCGCTATAGAAATAAAACTGAACTAAAGTGAACAAATATCTAACCGAAAAGTCACTCAGCAGATGGCTAGGTGTATTTCGCATCTAAATAGTTAAGAGAACTGTCAGAGCTGCTAAAGTGGGCTTTGGTGGACTTGTTTTGGTGTTTTGGATTATTGTCCTGCTGCTGAACCCAAGTTTGTTTCAGCTTGAGGTCATGAACAAATGGCCAGAAATTCTTCTTCAGGATTTCTTTGGTAGAGAGCGGAATTTATGTTATCATAGCAAGTCTTCCGGGTCCTGAAATAGCAAAAAACCTCCAGGTATGATGTTCTTTTTCTCAAATGCGGTGATACTTTTACACCAGATGCAATAGGACCTTAACCTCAACTCCCAAAAGTCTTGGGGATAATCAAATTGTTTTCTGGAAAATTTGAGACATGCCGTATTGTTCTTTTTGCTCAGCAGTGGTTTTCATCTTGGCACTCTGCCATGCAGGCCATTTTTGCCCAGTCTCTTTCTTATGGTGGAATCATGAACGCTGACCTTAACTAAGGCAAGTGAGGCCCGCAGTTATTTGCATGTTGTAATGGGGTCTTTTGTGACCTCTTGACTAAGTCATCGCTGCGCTCTTGGGGTATTTTTGGTCATTCGGCCACATTTTCGACATTTGTGGACAATGGCTTTCTCTGTGGTTTGCTGTAGTCGCAGATCTTTGGAAATGGCTTTATAACCTTTTCCAGTCTCAATTACTTACTTTCTCATTTGTTCTTGAATTTCTTTAAATCTTTGCATGATGTCTAGAATTTGAGAATCTTTTGGACTACTTTGCTTGACTTATTTAAGTGATTTCTTGATTGAGAACAGGTGTGGCAGTAATCAATCCTGGGTCTGGCTAGAGAAATTTAACTCAGGTGTGATAAATCACAGTTGTTATGTACACCTGTTAACACAGACTGCTGACTTGACAGTTGTCCAAAATACGATCACTGACACTTTACACAAGCATAGTAAGGCACATAATATCATTGCTAAAGAGGCTTGCTGTTCAGGAAAGGGAAAGAAAAGATGTAGTAGATAAAATTGTATAAGCAATAAGAATAACAGCACCCTGGAGAGGACTGTGAAAAAAACTCATAAAAATATTGGGGAGATTCGCAAAGACTGAACTGCTGGACTGCATATGCAAGACATAGGTTTCACAGGTCACAGGTTTCAGCTGTCGCAATTCTTGTGTCAAGCCACTCTTGAACAAAAAACAGTGTCAAATGCGTCTAAAGATAAAAGGGACTGGACTGCTGCTGAGTGGTCCAAAGTTAAATTCTCTTTTTCTTTGGAAATCAAGGTATCGGAGTCTGAAGGAAGAGAGGAGAGGCACAAAATCCATGTCACTTGAGGTCTAGTTTAAGGTTCTCCCAGTCTGGGGAGCCATGTCATCTCTTGGTCCACTGTGTTTTCTGAGGTCCACGGTCAATTCAGCTGTCTACCAAGTTTTAGCACACATCATGCTTCCTGCTGCTAACCAACTTTTTGGAGATGCTGATTTTATTTTCCAACAGCACTTGGTACCTGCAAACAGTGCCAAAGCTACAAGTACCTGGTTTAGGGTTTTCTTGTTTTTAATTGTCATGCCACGCCACATTGCTGCAGTAATTCAGGCAAAAGGAGCCCCAACTAGGTATTGAGTGCTGTATATGATGATACTTTTGGCAAGCATTTCTAAAAATCTATTTTTGTATTGGTCTAAAGTAATATTCTAATTTTCTGAGATACTGAATTTGGGTTTTTTTTACAAGTTATCAGTTATAATTATCAAATTAAAAGAAATAAACACTTGAAATATACCAGTCTATGTATAATGAATGCGTATAAGTTTCAATTTTTGAATGAAATTATGAAAATAAAACAACTTTTCATGATATTCTAATTTTATGACCAGCACCTGTATTTTTTTTCTCCCTTAATAACGAAAGGCATTATTTAAAGCCTGCATTTTGTGTTTACACATTTACGGGTGTAAAAAATAAGAAATTATTAAGGCGCAAACACTTTTTAACACCGCAGTATTATTGGTCTTGACTCCTTCCTAATAGCTGGCAGTGCTGCAGTTAAGTGCGGGCGCCGTTTTCCGGTTTTTTGACGGATAATCATTTAAGGCCACGCGCTTTTCCTCAGATGTTAAGTGTACGTTTGCACGCCGTAGCCTCGCGCGCGCTGAAGAACGCGACGATATTAAACAGCGTATATAAAGTACTTTATTATTATTATTTTTTTTACATATTTCAACTTCAACTGAAAGACAATAAGCTGTTAATGAGTCATTTTAATTACGACACTTGCATGGACTATATCGTTCAACACAACGCGGACTTCACCAAGGGATTTCAGCCGCTTTCTGGTGACACTGACTGAAACTCGGTATAGAAAATATATTCTTATTTTCTTTCTCCTTTGGGTTTAGATATTACATATACATTGAAGTTAATGTTTAGTCGTCTTATTTACATTAAAATAACATTAAAAATATATTTAAATATAGTATATTAAAAAAGGTGTAAAATATAATTTATCAGCTTTAAGTGTTTGTGTTCTTACATCCGGGTTCATTACTACATCATTAATTATCTATCATTACGGAGACAAGTGTGTGTGAATGAACTGATGGAAACTCCGCTTCAAATATCGACTACTTTCTTTAACTGTTCAGAGCAATATTTTTGGTTATTTATTAATTATATTTGACTCTTGCATCTTGGGTTCAAGCTGATAATCACTCAATTAGAGACACTCGGCTATTAACGTTTTGGCCCACCGTTTTGAGTCATTATAGCACACAGACGTCACTCCACAAATCGACCCATGTCTGCTTTAGTAGTTCAGCTCTTGAATTAACTACATGTGGCTAACCACAGTGTGACCTTCAGCTGGATGCTTGTTCATAGTTCCTCCACTCTTGGTTCACCAACCATGATGCCATATGAATACAGAGCAGCTGTTGCTGAAATTCAATTTAGTTTTATTTATATAAGCTCATATTATAATGGGGTTATAATAATTATAATTGGGGCAACCTAGGAAATCTCGGTGTGGAGTTTGCATGTAGCGGCACTTTAGTGTGGTGGTAGTGCTGTTGCTACAAAGCAAGCGGGTTACAGATGGTCGGCATATTGGAAGGGGTAACATCAAATTCAGATAAACATTGTGCTGTATCCATGGGTGGAGACAAATAAGGGTTGGGGTAGCACTGGACCCCCCTGAAATATGATTTAATCCCTGGATACAGCACAGTGTTTATACTTAACCCCGGGTATATTTGTGTGGATTTTGCATGTCCCCATGTGCATGGGATTTCTCCAGGTACTCCCGTTTCCTCCCACAGTCCATGCTAGGTGAACTGGAGATGCTAAATTGTCCTTGATTTGTCTATAGGTACATATGACTTGTATATAAGATTTAACTTGTGGCGCTGTCATTAACCTGGCCATCAATGCTAAAGATGACATTAATAAATAAATAAAACAAACAATGTATCATGATCACAAAGCTGTTTTAAAGAAACCATATACAGGATATAATCATGAAATTTAAATAAGCTTAATTTTGTATCCCTGATGCACGAGCCGGATGGCGACAAGGTCAATGGAAATCTCCCTGAGATAAGAGGAAGAAACTTTGAGAGGAACCAGAATCAGAACAGAATCCCATCTACATTTGGGTGGTAACAGAATAATGTTGGCCCCACACCTCCAGACTCGAACTTGGTGGTCAGAATCACTCAGGTCACCCAGTTTACCCATAGCTGGTAAATGTTGCCTTAAGCACACAGGAGATAAGATTGTTTGACACTTGTGTTTTAAGTTTTTCTGCATTGTGTTGCTTCCACGTAATTGCATTAATAAGCAGGACTGCATGTATTCCTTTCATAGTGACTGTTAACTGTATTATTACATTAAGCAGAATTTAATATATTCTTAAAAAACTCTGCTCAGAAATTGGTATCACAGTGAGCAAAATTGTAAAGAACCTGGATACTTTAGGGATAAGTTTGGTAACCAGTCTCTTGAATTGAAAACGAGAGTTTGTAATTACTTTTTTTCCCCCATGTCGCTCAAGGTGATGGCCAGTTGTCTGTGGAGATATCGCTGCCGGATCCTGCTCTGCATATGTACGCCCTGTATTCTACTTGCATGCCTTTTCATCTACATAACATTAGCTTTAAGTTTAGCCATGACTCACACCTACCCATCTGGCGGAAAAATGGTCATATCTAACCTACCTGATGGACTCTTTGTCGCCACAGGAGCCACCAAGTCAGGCATTCTGGCAGCCTACCCAGCTCAACCCTTTTGGAAAGAGGAGCAGGACAAAGGAGCTTTTTGGAACCTAGTCCAGCATTTCATCGACCGCCAGCATAACCCCATCCTGCAAGCTTCAAAAAACATCTCTATTGAAACTAACATCACATTACTGAACCAAAGATGTATTCCTAACTATGAAATAATATGGAAAATGACAACTTATTTTAATTTACCACCTCAGATACAAAGGTTTATTATTTCTATGCACTGTAGATACTATCCACTTCTCATTCATCAGTCAAAACTGTGTAATAAAAGAGATGAGCCCCCAATGTTGCTGCTGGCAGTTAAGTCACAGGTGCCGAACTTTCGGAACCGCCAAGCAATCCGAATGTCGTGGGGGTATTCAGGCCACGTGAAAGGGCAGGTGGGAAAAGGAGGACTAGTGCGCAGGGTTTTTCTCTTGGGTAAGATTGATGAAGAACTAAATGAAGGAATTAAAAAAGAAAGTGAAATGTATAATGACATTTTAACGTGGGACTTCATGGACACTTTCTTTAACCTGACACTGAAGGATATACTGTTCTGGGATTGGTTCTCCAAGCACTGCCAGAAAGCCCGCTTTGTGTTCAAGGGTGATGATGATGTCTTTGTGAGGATGCCTGCTCTCTTGGACTACTTGGATACCCAGGAAAATCTTCACTTTAAAAGACATGGGCGCACCAAAAAAATGGACGAATTTATTGTTGGGGACATTATCACCTCGGCGCTTCCTCTTCGGACAAAAGACAATAAGTATTTCATTCCTGAAAGTTTCTATACAGGCATGTACCCGACATATCCAGGGGGAGGTGGATTAGTCTACTCTGGTGCTTTGGTTCCCAGGCTTCTCCAGATGTCCAGGAGAGTTAATCTGTTTCCTATTGATGATGTTTACCTGGGGATGTGTCTTCAAAGGCTAGGGGTCATTCCCATCAACCACCCAGCCTTCCTCACTTTTGACTTTACTGCTGAAGAAGCGAAGGACCCCTGTGCTCACCACACCATCCTGATGGTCCACAAACGCAGTCCAACTGAAATGTTAAAACTGTGGATTGATACCATAGCACCAAGTGCTGAATGTAGAAATACAAGGCTTAGAAATACAAAAAATATATAAGAGATGCTTTTAGAAATAAAATCATGTAATATATCCTTTTAAAATTAAAACTTTAAAAGGAGTATTGTGTGACCACTAAAAATTGTCCAAACCCTAGAAATACAAAGTGGTTTAAACATTTCTTCCCTGACATTTTTAAAAGCTGTAAAATTAAGTACGACTCACTGCCAAAAGCATTAACAATTCTGTATTGTGACTAGGAATACCTACTCCAACACTGAACATTTTGGGTTTGGACAGTATTTAGTGGACACTTCCCAAGTTACCTCTTTTTAAACGATGTATACACATGTTTAGTGAACACTAAAACAATGTCAAGTGTATGATTAACGTCCATGTCTGGAATAGAATAGAATACATAGTGTGTGACACCAAAAACAATGCTCTTCAATGCTTTGAATGTGTACGTTTTAGAATGGAAAATTTAATTTGACAGTAACACTACTTTTATTTTATAACAGCCCTTTACTTTTTTGGGTGTATATTGATATGTCACAATGTGAAAATGCATATCGTTTGTAATAAAAATATTGCTTGTTTATACAGATATCAAACATTGTACCAATCATGGTAAAACAAACCTAAGAATCTATTTGTTTAATACGTAACTGGTCTACAGTAGAAGATCATGGGTTTCTTCTGTAAGCTAACAATCAACTGAGGCTTCTGTTAACACAGGCTCAACAAAAGACAACAGACAAACATGACTTGTATACACGGACCAGCCTGGTGGTGTAATTAATGTGTAATCTTTGCACAAGTTGGGCTCCTTAATACCAACTGAGCACCTTTTTAAAGGCCACAAACCTTCTGGGTATAGATGCAGACCATGTCTATCCCTTTATGACCACAATGTACTATAAACGTATAGGCTACTTCCAGTAGAATAACTCTGGTAAAATAATAGAGCTCATTTATTTGTAGTGGAACAGAAAATTTGGATGATGAAGGTACAGCCAACAAATCTGTAGAAAATATTTTAGCACATTGCTAACTAGATAAGACAAAGAATTAAGGTTCTTCTGAAGGTAACAGAATACTAGCACGCAAGGCAAGTGTGTGTGTTTTACGAAAAAGGTGTGCAGCTTAAAGCAAATAGAAATGACATGAAAGGTTTATTGCCATATGTACAGAAATTATAAAAAAAAAACAGTTTCTTTAAATACATTTACATGTTCACATTGACGGATGCTTTTATGTTGTTCGTTGTTGTTATTTATGACTGATTATTCCCTACTCTGTATTTTTCACATCTAAATTGGTCATCTGAAGTTTAAAATAACATTTCCATATCATGTGACATAATTAATTCATGTATGTTTAAATACACTCATGACTATTATAAAATAAATGAAGAAATTAAACTTTGCAAAGTCCAAACATACGTGAGAGACATATGTTTCCATATAAATGACATCTTTTTTCCAGAAACTCAGTCCATTTCAAAAAGAAAATGCCACTCTAGAATGCAACGAGCAGAGATTACTGTACATTCTCTGCTCTTTCCTCATCTTTGTCCTCTTCTTCATCCTCCTCAGAGTCTTCTTCACTCTCACTGTACTGCACTGTGGCTCGGTTTGTGTTTACAAAAAGGTCATGTTCATCCTCAGACTCACTGCTGTCACACTCGTCCTCTTCCTCATCTTGTTCTTTGCTTTTATTCTCACCTTTCTGTGCCTCTTGCATCTGTACTTTTACTTCATGAGTGTCAAATTCTTTAGGCCTGTAAGAAAATAAAACAATCACTAGATAGCATAATCATTTTCTGACAAATTGTGTATATATAAAAAAATAAATGTTAATTCTACAATACCACAAAAATACCAGTTTTTCATAAATGCTTTCTTACCAGATGCCAAGTTTCCGCAAGTAAAGGATGTGGTCCCTGTACAGAATGAAGTTTATCTCTCCTTTTACCTTGTCACCTTCCTCGATAGGATCAACGATCACAAAATCACCTACCAAGAATACAAACAAAATGTTGACTCTTTCTAAAAATGCAACCAAACCTAGGGCGCACATACAGTCACACAATAAGGGCTATATTACAGATACCAAATTATGTCTCTGGAATAAGGTAGCAAACTGGAGCATACAGAGAAAACCCAGGGAGTAAGCACAAGGAGAACATGCAAACTTCACACACAAAATTCCCAGGTCGTCCCACCTCTTCTTGCTGTGAGGTGACATCACTACCTACTGTGCCATAGTGCCACAAGGACAGGTGGAATATAAAACCGAATAGGTTACACAAGTAACATTGTTCTGGAAGGTTTCACATAAGCAGTTGATCTGGTGTACATATATCAATCCTGTGCTTTCCCTGGGCCCAAGTTCTTATCTGTACAGAAACAAATTTGCATGGGTTCTTGAATTATACTATGCTATACTATGCGGCCTTAATATGCATTGAGCAGCAGTTTTGTGGATGAAAATGTCTTGCTGATGAGAGAGGTCAAAGGGCTACTGGTTCGATGTGGTAGAAAGGCAACAGAAACTCAAATAACCAATTGTTAAAACCAAGGAATGTATAAAAGTATGGCATGAAATATAAGGCATCTCTAAAGGCAAAAGGGAGTCCAACATTTTACTAACAAGGTGTATCTAATAAAGTGAATGGCCTGCCTGCAGTCCAAAACAGTCTCCTTCTTAACTTTGAGTTAAACACTGAAAATGTTTTCTTTGTGTTCTTTATGTGAAAAGGTTTAAATAAATTTAAAATAGTGCATGCACCAAATCATTAAACTAGGAATAAAGCAAGATTTAAGCAAACCTCTTTTGATCCAGATGTTCTTGCGGAACTTTTTTGGCATGCTAAGCAGAAACCTTTCTCCACTCTCAGTCATAGCTTCATGGAGGTTATTGCCATTGCTTCCCATAATCTGGAAGATACAGAAGCATTCGCTAGAATCAAAAATGACCAAATATTCATTATCAAGAATTACAAATGTCAACTAAAGGAACAATGAGTATGGGACCATAGTATCAGGTCAGGCAAGTCCTCCAGCAAATCACTGCTGCAGTTTTGGGGGTTTCATGGCTTTGGTAAAACAAGGTAACCAGATAAACCATGTGTGGATTGTGATAGGAATGCACCAGGGTCCCAAGTGGTAAATGGGCAAACAGGCAGTTTTTTGGTTGCTTTTCTTTTGGCAATGAGTGAGAGTAGTAATAAAAAATCATACTTGTGAATAAGCTGATATTTACACGAAGACAGTAAACATTTACATCTACTCTTTGATGTTCTCACATGCACATACACAGTTAAAAATGAGCTGCCACATTAAGTTGGGAGTCATCAGAGAAATAATGAAACACCATTTTTTAGCTCTTAGCTCTTCCCTCCAAAAGTGGTCTCTGGATGAGAGGAAATTGGCATGTTTTACAACAGACATTGTGGAAATTTGTCTTTATGAAACCTGTACTACTAAGACAGGATCCTTTGCCCCCACCACTTGGTGGCACGCAACCTTCAAAAAATGCCTCATTTGTTGACCCAAGACGCAAGGAAAGCAACTCTGATGACATAAAATAAGAACAGTCACGCCCAAGGTAATTCCTGCAGACATGGATTTTGTGAGGTATTTGCAGATGGAAATCCTTGATGTGCACTCAAATCCACTTTGCTGGTGAAGGGACAATGACGCTCGATTCCCTCTTCTGTCGAATGGCGCCAGAAAACATATGAGCAAATGCTCTACAAGCACACTGCCCGAGCATATATTCAGTGCATCTGGCAATATTGTCAGTCCATTTAGACTATTCCTTAAACTGGACAAGGTAAACATGTTGGTTTGCATGGCAAAAAAACATGAAAATTAAATAAGCCAGAATATGCAGATTCACTTTAACTGCGCAGTACAAGTATGAATTATACAAGCATATGTTCCCTGTATATGCTGCATTTATGGCTTATTTTTAAATATACTTGAAACATTCACATTAAGTATCTTTTTGAATATAGTATTTACCAATAGTGATTTTACAGGCTATGAGATACATTGTTTGGTACATTTTGAAAAAGACAAATCAGACCTAATACAGTTGATGGTTGAAGAAAAAATTTATTAATCATTCATTAATCATAGTGGCAATTATTTATTTAGTTGTTTTTTGGGGAGTGGCTGTGGTTAGCAGCAATACCGCTGTGATACTTAAGTTTCTTCCAGTGGTAATAAAATATCGATATCACCACATGCATATCGTGCATTGTTAACAATATAGTAATCATTGAGCTGCACATAACTCACCCTCATAATCTGCTGGTTCTCATTCGGAGTGATGTAGTCCCCCAGAACTTCCTTAATAACATGCTTGCGCTTGGTTGCCCTGGACATTGTGGGTAGCTAAAATCTTATCTCTAAGAACAGTATAGATTAGACAATGTTAATAATTCTATAACCATAAATCATTCACTCAGGTCAGGGTCATGGGAAAGCCAATTACTATCAGGTGACTAGACAGAGCACCACTCAAGCAGAAGGCACAAAAATTCACAAACAGTTTTTTTAATGTGGGCAGAAACCAGAGTACTCATTGCAAACCCACGCAGACACGGTGAGAACATGAAAATTCCAAACAGACAACTTTAGAACGTTCCACAAATACACGGGGAATACATGAAAACTGCATATAAGCTCATGACCTCCTTGCTAATACCTATGAGGTATTGTAAAGAGAAAGGCACCAGACCCAACAATCAGAAGAGCTGAAGGCTGCTACTAAAGCAACCACGACTTCCATAACACCTCAGCTGTGCCACAGGCTGATTGCCTCCATGCCACGCCAAGTATTGAGGGCATTTACTGTACATACATTTCAAAATATCTGCATAAAAATATTTTTTCAGTTGGTCTTATATAATAGTCTTATTTTTTGAGATAATGATGTTGGGGTTTCATTGTCTGTAAGCCATAATCACCAACAGTAACAGAAATAAACACTAGAAATAGATCACTGTGTTCGTAATAAATCTTTATAATCAATGTGTTTCACTTTTTGTTCTGAATTACTGAAATAAATTAACATTTTGACAATATTTTAGTTTATTAAGATGCACTCGTAGAATAGAACAGGTAGGATAGGAGCTCTGGACCCTGGACCGCAGTCTTTAACTGTGGTAGGTAGCAATGTGATTTGACCATTGTAACTGCAATGCTGAGAAATGT
>JAOUQV010000031.1:9441365-9452065 GCA_028565295.1 Aspidoras spilotus | reverse complement strand
ACATCACAACATGTGATCTAGTCACATACTACTACATTCATACTAGATATGTGGACATACTACATCATGACCTATACTAGATTTGCATACTAACTACTATGGAGGTATGACTTTCGGACACAGCCATGGACACGTATTATATTGAGCCGTGTGTTGCTTACACAGACATTACCACAAGCTTTAGACATCTTTGTTCTTAAACACAAACCGTTTGCTTTCTCGCCCCATTATTCTCTTGCTCCACTGACACTTGTGCCCATTATGTTGGAGAAGATTTTACTCCAAATGCCAAGATCCATTTAAAATGCGGATTTTGTGCCACCTTGAAATGCTAACAACTTTTGGATAGGGGAGAGAAGAAATGAACATAATTTAGTGTGTGATGTGAAAAAGCAGTGCACCAGATTATCACATGTATGACATGACATATGACACATGACGTATGACATATGACATGAAGACAACGTTCCAAAATTAAAATAAATCATTTCATTAATCTGCGGGTTGTTTTTTTTATTAGTGCCTTTTTGGGCTTTTTTAATTGTCCCTGACCCACTTTTTTGTTTGCTTTTGCAAATCATTGCTTTCTATTTTTATTTACATTTTACACAGTTTTCCAACATTTTTGGAATCGGGGCTGCACTTAACACACAATGAAATGATGAAATCATGTGAAACCACAACGAAATGCAAATGCAGAATCACGTTTGATATTATATTTGATAAAAAAGCTTTTGAAGTATTCTTGTAAAACCCAAATTAAACACACAATTGTAGTTCAGCACAGTTTTAATTATGCTATATACTGTATATAAAATAAAAAAAAAACAAACTTCATCATGTATTTATACTTTATTCAGATATTTCAATTTCAAAATGCATTGTTAAAGGCAGGAAAGTTAAAGGGACTACAGTATATACTATTCTGCTGACATTCCTAACAATCCAGTGCTCGCAGTTTCTACCAATAATTTGGATAAAATGTTATTTTTAGCCAAAGTCTGTGTTCTCTATAACACCCCATTATACAAATGCTGTAAAAGACCACTCTTTATTTTGTAACTGTTATTTTTTGCCTCTGATTTCTGTTGCCTGTGCCTTAAGGGCATGGGTGTATATTAATGGTGGTTTTTCATGGTGACATGTTTAGAGTCATGGAAATGTCCTCTGACCACTTTTTATGGCCTTTATTGAATTAAGTGCTCATGTTATTCTCCAGACAGTGATTCTCTATCGATATTCTCTTTACCCATTAGCTTGGATTAAGTTAGTACCTAATTGACTGCATTACTTGTATCTGTGTCAGCCTGTCAGTTGAGTAAAAGAGATGTCTTACTTGCATGATTGTCTTTAAATGGCTCATAACCCCCTTTTGTTTTTGAACTCAACTTGCTTCTTTCTAATTTTCTAATTCTTAATGTCACATGCCCTTTTATCAAATAATTACTAATTTCTTGGTAATCATAAGATCATTGCCTCTAGATTTGCTGTTTTCCTGGAACCCCTTTCCAATTAAAATGTCTCAATAAAAAGAATAAAATAACAACAAAATGTCCGACTATTATCATCCCCCATCAGCTTTCTGGGCTGGGAACAAAGTCATTGCACTGCATGGAAAAGAGTAAAGGAAAATCACAAAGAGACAGTGGTGTTGTAAGATCCTATAATCTGAAACACAAACAAAAACCTTGTTTTGTCAAAGTAGATGTTGACAGCAAATGAAAGGCACCCATTTCCCTTTGCTCATACACAGTACAGGTAGTAAAGTTATAACTGTACACCTGGTTCCTCAAGATAACATTATCTTAATGCTACTGATTTGTCCCTTTAACATGAGTTATCTTAAAGAAATAAACAAGTATGAAAGAAATATAATTTTTTGCAAACCTTTAGTGTTACGTATCAATAACAAGACTGGTATATCTGGCACTTATTTGTTGCATTTTCCTAAGGGTATAATTTTCCCAAATTGTAAAAGTTTACTGGAAACAGACCAAAGGAGGCACAAAGGGTATGCCAAAGGGTACTAGGGGTATGCCATGTGAAAACCTGCTTTATTACAATGCATATGAAAATTCTGCTATTTTGTAATCATGTTTCATGAAAAATATGTGGCTATATCCATAAAAAATCCAATTATTAAAAGCCTTTCAGAAGATGCACTGGTTTGGCTTTGGGACAGAATTCAGTTTTACTGGTTTGAGGACAGTTTGGGTTGTGTCTATTGTTTTAAAAACAAATTATTTAATTCTTAAAGAAACTGTTGAATTTGATATAACTAAAAAGATATTTGTCAAGTTATGAGATTATCGGGGATACAGATGATCTATACACTACGTCTGAGTTGGCACACCCCTACTTTGGAAACTAAGACATGAACAAAGCCCTACATAGCTACTAAAATAGTGGCCAGAACATATAAGGAATTGTACAAAGACTATCACGTGTAAGCATAATCTATATCTGGAATTCCACCTTCTCTGTATCCCCTGTTTGTTCCATAGCTTGGGTTTGCTGTGTGGTTTAGGGTGCTTCTGTAAAGATTTGCATTATTTGAGGGAAAAATGGTATGAATGTATGTCATGTCCTCGACTTTTGCCTTTGGCGCTAGGGGCTGTTGGGCTGCCAGTGGCGTCATCTGGAAACCAGGTGTTCCGATCTCTAAGATCGAAGTGTCCTTAATGGTACCCGATTCTACATAGTCATCATAATGCTTTACAGCACTACGGGGTACAACAACATCTTGCGCATAGACCGTATGATCATCAGCGGTAAGATATCCTAGTCGATGTCCATACCAGCAGAAAATCCCAAAAATCAAGAACAGAGAAACACATGCAGTCACCCCTCCTATAATCCCAGCAAGGGGTAAGACAGTTAATTCATCTGTACCTTGATCACCCTGATCTTGGTCAGCACTAGGCTGAATCTGAATATCTGATGTCTCTGTTCTGGCACAAGCAGGGTGTTCATGTTCTGAGTCAGTGTTTAGATTCAAACCCCCTGTTCCTGTAAATGGTGTCCGTCTCCCTTTACTGACCACAAGAGGCACCACACAGATAATATAACTTGACCGTGGTTGCAAATGTGTTAGTAAATACTCTCTGCGGTCTCCAGGGACAAGTGTCTCTGTAATAGATCCCATGGCTGGGTTACTACTTAGTCTTAACCAGGATAGCCTGAAAGCTGAGGCTCGCTGTGCAGCCTGCCATGTAATATGGGCTGTGTCTGGAGTTAAAGGCTTTACACTGATCACTAAAATTTTACCAGTATCCTCACCTTCACCTTCTGCAGAATTGTCCTGTCTCAAGTCAGGGTATCTGTGTACAGGTCGTCTTGACCGGAGTGTGAAGAGTGAACCCTGGGGAAGTGTGAGGGTTGTTGTGGTTGGGGTTTCAGTTTGGGAATCTGCTTTCTCTCTTTTTCCGTCACCTCCCCCTGCTCCCACAGCACCTCCACCTCCCCCAGGTCCATCCACTGCTGCCTCACATTGCTCCATTTGATCTGTAAGGTCCCTAAGTGATCTTCCCCTGACTTTTTCCGGTCCGTGGCATGTTAATCCTCTTACTGTTACTGATGAACCTCGGACATGCAACCAGTCATGGAGCCAACGCAGGTTGCAGCCACAGTACCAGGGATTCCCCCGCAACAGTAGTTGTGAGATGCTGTCCAAGTCCCTGAACAAACCCCTAGGAAGGGTTGTAAGGTTGTTGCCTGATAAATCAAGTTTTTGCAGCCTATGCATTCCATCCAGTGTTCCTCTTGGCATGTGAGTCATAGCATTTTCCTGTAGGTATAGTCGAAGAAGGTGCATGCTAGGAAGGTTTAAAGGTGGTGCCTGAAGAGAGTTGCGCACCAGAGACAGCTCGGTTAAATTGGACAGCCGTGAAAATGTGTCATCAGCTATACGTTGATTTGCCAGTAAGTTTCCATCGAGAAAGAGGCGTCTTAGTGAGGTAAGTCCCCTGAATGCATGTGTTGGAATTGTAGAAATTCGATTGTCATCCAGTCTAAGCTCCTCTAGTGAAGATGGCAAGCCTGATGGTATACTTGAAAGGTGGTTGCGTGACAGAAAAAGAAGTCGGAGTCTAGGATTATTCGCAAATGCTTTGTCTTCTATGCTTACGGTTGAAATTGAATTATCATCCATGTGGAGTTTTTCCAGCAAGGGTAAACGTGCAAGAGCTGCACGAGGCAAAGTTCGAATGTTATTATCTTGAAGATGAAGTTCACGTAGTGATGGAGGCAAATGTGTTGGAAAATCATCAAGTTCATTGTCATAGAGATAAACTACTTGAACAGTCATTCGTCGTTCTAAGGAGGTTGGTAGGCCAGCGTTATTAATGCGATTATTTTGTAAATAGAGCACGGCTGCTGTTAACGGTAAAGGTGGAATGATGCTTAGTCCGCGATCGTTGCAGTAAATAAACCCATCATCACATCTACATGCTGATGGACATTGCACATCACCCTGAAGCTCTGCCTCACCAAGAGCTGCCTCGGTGATGGCAGCTGTTGCTGCTGCAAATTCCAACACTTCCACCAATAAAGTCAGGCAAAGGAGAAGCAGAAACAACCAGTCCCTGAGCTCAATCACACTTTCGGCTGCCATGGTCTTTCAAGATCCTGCAGACTTCTCAATTCCTGTGGAATATTTTTGGTGAAACCCAGTGTAGCACTTTTTTCCTGCACCCAATATCTGTTGAAAGAGAAAGAGAAAGGTTATAATATTAGTGACAGAATAAATACAGTGCATTTTTTTTAATAAATTGTGGACATTCAGTACCTCTGTCCTTTTACAAATAAATATATACACAAAATACATTTTAATTGATTCTGACATTTGTAGAAATACAGACTGCAGCTTTAATTTGCATCTTAATTTACATTTGGGATTTAGGTTATAAACCACAGACGTTTGATACAAATTATGCCTGTCTCAGGAAATTGTTTCTCAGCAGTAATTGTTTTCAAATTAAGTTAAATTATTCATTGAGAGCCTTGACTCCCCAAGAAAGATAAACGCTTATGGTTAAGTAACTGTTGACTAGCGGACAATTCTTTTTATGTAGGCCTTCACCATCACCCGAGGGAAATGGCATGGGAATAGCACTTGCAATTATGATGGGAAATTACTTCTACACATTTTATTTTGCATCTTATCCGCTTTAGATACTGAACTCTAGAATGCGTCCCTTGGGGTAAAAGTGGAAAAGAGATTTAAAAATTAATGCTATGATTGAAGAGCAACATTTAAGAAAAAGTAATGTAATAAACAGAAACAAAAATTAGTCAGGAATGTGAGGGTCACACACACAATAATATTTGTATTGCAAAATTATTTAGGACACTAATAACATTTTTCACGCCTGCAAATTCCAAACATGTGAAAACTGCTTGTGGAAAGTGTAAATGTGGAAAGTTGTATATTTATTGCCAGATTTGATCAGTTTATTACAGCATTGAGAAGTGTTCAAGGTGTAGGCTTAACATTAAGGCAATACATACATTTTACAAAATACAGAGAGAAAACAAGAAGATAATCTTTGTTTAATACAATAAATTAATTATTTTACTTTGTCCAGTACTTTTTTTTTCTTTTGTTCTTTATTTTTTATTATTTGTCCGCCTTAATTATATAGGTTTCTATTGCTGTCAATAATTTCATGGATACTACATATGTATGTCAGATGCCTTGTTGTTTAGAAATGGTTGGCTGCACAGATGTGCTCTGTAGAATAGGGATAAACAGATGTACTGAGCTTTCTCTTAACTCTTATCAGCATTTATATGCAAAAAAATAAGCATGCATGAATTATCAGTTGTCTGATCTCTGACAAACTGATCAAATCAGAAGTGATTGTTGTAAAAGTGTGGATGTTGATGACTGAGAGAGGCAATGTGTCTGATGTGATTAAATTACAGATTGTATCATTTGATATGTTTTAGAAAACAGATCTTGTGTGAGTTTAGAAATTATTGTTTTTTTTTTTTAAGTGGCAATTTCTTTCTAATAATATTTGCTATTTCATGTACTGTTATACTCAGTAATTATTATATTGATATGATATTATATGCATTATGACCATGTCTGAGTATTTATCATATAGAAGGATGATGAAACCCATAAATAAGAAAAGCGCTGGTGGGATTAATGTACACTCAGCTTTGTTTGTGACAATATGTCATGCTCCATTACATGATATTATATTGCAGTGAATTTCTTTGGCTTTAGGATTTATTTATTGTGCGCGTGTGTGCGCGTGTGTGCGCGTGTGTGCGCGTGTGTGCGCGTGCGTGCGCGTGCGTGCGCGTGCGTGTGCGTGCGTGTGCGTGCGTGCGTGTGCGTGTGTGCGCATGTGCACAAAACTGTCTCATCATCTAGTTTGTGTACCCTAAAAAGTTTTGAATAAAAAAATGTGTGACATCTTTAGTATTTTTGTTCAATTACATTTTTACATCAGCCTTCTTTTCAAATATGCTAAGACATGCCACACATTTTTGTCATGTTTTCATTTATTGCAATTCAGTAACATCTGGAAAATATCGTTACTGTTAATAAAAAGCAGTAAGCAGATCTAGCCTTGAACAGTGGCAACCTTCTGTAATGAAAATGGTTGCCAGCAGTACGTGTCCTCTGTCCTTGCACACATGATGCATCCAAACAAGAAGGTATAACTGAAACAGGAAAAAAGGTTAAAAACGTGCTTAGCAATTTCTGGTTAATCGAATACACTATATTTCCAAAAGTATTTGCTCACCCATCCAAATTACCGGAATCGTGTGTTCCAATCACTTCCATAGCCACATGTGTATAAATGCTTCAGGATACCAAGATACCTCTTTGTGAACCATTGTGCAAAGCAAGGTCCATAAAGACATTGATACCAGAGTCTGGTGTGGATGAACTTGACGGGCCTTCACAGGGTCATGACATTAACTCGATAAAACACCTATGAATTACAGTGAAGACTGAGAGCCAGGCCTTTTTGTTCCCATAAACACACTATTAAACCTTGTGGACAGCCTTCCCAGAAGAGTTGAAGCTGTTCTAGCTGCAAAGGGTGGACCGAAGTCATATTGAACCCTATGGGCTAGCTCATGAGAGTAAAGGCAGGTGAGCGAATACTTTTGGCGATATAGTAAACATAAGATTAAAATAAATGCTATTTGTCTTTAGCTATGCAATTATCAAATATAATTAATGTACAAGTGCATAATTCATTATTTGTTAATTTACTGATTGAATAAGTTTAGAGTTCATCTACAGGGGCCTCAACAGTGACACGACACCACATGTTTGTATTCTTACATGTTTTGAGCGCAAAGGTATAAGTTTTCTTTTGGGGCCTCATTCTTTTTTTGCTGCTGCACTCTCATGGGGGTGCAGTTGTGCTTGTTTGTGTTATTGGCCAGGCCAGATGGGAGTTGGTTAGCTGCCCCTCGGCTGCACACATTGTTGCCTCAGGCAGCAACTACATCAAAACAAGCCCTTGAAAGAGCTAGCTTACATGCAAAATTGAAGAGGCTGGTTTTTACAGATAGGTAAAGAGCAAGATTAGTAGTAATAAATAGTATTGTGTATAGTTTGATATGCTTTTTTGACAGCAATTTCTTATATCTGAATGGAATTTTTACAGACATTGATTTTCCAAACAAATAGATTTTCTTTTGATTTTAAAAAATTAACTTAAAATTATCTCTAGAGACATCATTGCCTAAAAATCAGCATTATGGTTGTCGCTGGTTACGAAAATAGGTATTTGGCAGAAAACAGCAATTTGAATATCATATTTAATTGCTTGCTTGGAATGTATGCATCAAGGTAAAATCAAATGTCTTATGCACCTCAATGCATCTAGAAAGTGTTCACATTGCTTCACATTTCCCCCTCTAAATTCTACACACAATATCCCTTAATAAAAAGTAAAAACATTTGTTTTATTTTTTTTCAAATGTATTGAAGTCAAAAACAAAAATAAACCACAGGTACATTCTTCAGTTATTTTGTAAACTTGATTGGAGTTCTGTTTATTGGACAATTGGAAAGGCACACATTAGTTTATTTAACATTTGGAAAGGCACACATCTGTCTGTATATGGTCCCATAGTTGACGGTACCTTTCAGAGAACAAATCAAGCTATGATGTCCAAGAATTGTACAGAGGCACAGATCTGGGGAAAACTTACTAAATCATTGAAGGTACGAGTGAGCACATTGGCCTCCATCATCTGTAAATGTAAGCAATTTGGAACAACTAGGAGTCTTTCTAGAGCTGTTTTTCCAGCTAAACTAAGTGATCAGGGTAGAAGGGCCTTAATCATGGATTAAGCATTGCTCTATGGAGAGAGGAGACTCTTCCTGATAGACAACCATTTTTTCTGCATTCCACCAATCAGGCCTTTATGATAAAGTGGCCTGCTACTTTATCTGCTACTTGTCCAAAAAAGTAAAAGATAGATAGCTTGGAGTTTGCTAAAAGGCACCTAAAGGGCTCTCAGATCATAAGAAACAATATCTCTGGTCTGATGAAACAAATATTAAACACTTTGGCCTGAATGCCAAGTGTGATGTCTGAGGAAGCCAGGCACAATCCCTAAAGTGCTGGCAGAATCATGCTGTGAGTACTCTTCACCTCATACAGGACAAGACCCTAAGCACACAGCCAGTATAACAAAAGAGTGGCTACGGTAAAACTCTGAGTGTTCTTGATGGGCTCAGCCAGAGCCCAGAGGTGAACCCCATTGAAAATCTGAAAAATGTCTGTACCGATGATAGGTGTACAATGCTTGTAGCATCATACTCCGAAAGACCTGGGGCTATATTTGCTTCCAATTATGCTTAAAGAAATATGGAGCAAAGGCTGTGAATACTTAATTACATGTGATGTTTTTTGTATTTAATAAATTTGTACAATTTCAATATGCACATACTCACTGTAATATTCACAAAAATATTTTACCTTGTTTAGTGAATTTTGGAGGTCCTTTTTATACTATTCGTTAGTGGTCCGTTAGTAGTAGGTTATTAGTTGGTGTATTTGTCTTCCACTGCAGATGGCTCAGGCTGTTCAATAGTAAGTGATAAAATCTTCAGTCTTTTTGATTTCCTGTCACTTCAGCATGTCATGGCCAGAACTGCCATTACTGGTGGGATTCTTGTAAAAAATAGGCACAGGAACAAAAATCTCCATCCAGAAAAAATATATATCAGTCTTAACCAGTCAGAGCAATCAGTGTGTACTGCCACTCCCTAAATCAAAAGAAATCGAAGCTGAGGTCTTGCGTGGTAGTCTCAGTTTATCCAGAAGATTTGACATCATTCTGATTTTAAATCACATAGTAATGGATGGGGCTGCTGCTTTCATCATTTGTAGACGACAGCACCTGTTGGGAAGACAAAGGGTATAACATTAATTGAATGCATTTATAGTAGTACTTCGAAATCGTCAATCCTTCATTCAACAACCTAGACAAAAGCTTTGAAAATTGAGGGATAAATGGAAATCAGCATACAAAATGAAGTGTAATCTCACAGTTTCTGAGCTTCAGACCAGAACTAAACATGATATTTATGCTAACTGGGTCACTTCTGACAGGGCTGAATAACTTGTTGGCAATATGCATCTCTATACAACTTGGTTTATTATGCAGCAGCTTAAACAAAACCACACATTAGTAATTTTATGGCATGAGTCTAAAATTGTAGTCTGTACATATTTGATTGTTTTGTGTTAATGTTTATCACAATGGCCATTACGAGACTCTACATTTTACACTGGTGAGTATTTTGGTTCTTTGCAAACACTACAATGTATTTCCCAGTCCTAACATGTGGCTGTGTTGTGGAAGAGTTTGTATTTTTAAAGTCTCTCCCAGGGTCCATTGACTCCCAGTCTAATGGTTTTCCTACACATTAATCAGAGATGCAGTGTTCAAAAACAATATTCCTGACATGCAGGACACAGTGTGTGCAGTACAGAGTGAGGCAGGTAGAAATGGATCACCAGAGAGCTGTACTGACCTGCCTGGGGAGACAGTGATCATTTTTAGCACAGTTAATTCAGACAGAATGATTCTCTGTGGGAATAACGAATGTTTGGGTTAATTAAAATCAATAATGGATTTGGGGATTTTAGGGAATCTTTGCTGGTTGTTGGGGCACAGGGGAGGAGCATCATGATTGGTTTATATTCAGAAGATAAACTTATTATTAGATGCATTTCCAGCGCTCCTTCACTCAGAGCTCACTGTTTTATAATCCTTTTTTTATAATACTTTCTGCTAAACACTTCTAGACTCTTTTTTCATTCTCACACCTTTTTGATTATTTTATCTGTCCTTATTGCTTGCCTCTGCCTAGCCATCCTTTTATCTTTTTCCCTTTCTATCTTTTATATTAAGCTATATTGTTAGCTAGAATGTACTGATCAGATCTGATAGAAGTTTGTCACGGACGCTGCTGCTGTACCGGCTCAGTCTCTGAACCCTTACCCCTTACTGGGTGTACCTACATCAAAGAGTCACAGAAGTTCAACATGTATTTCTCTGTGCTTGCTGCTGTTTATGGTAGCAGGCAATATTTTATATGTTTAGGTATGGCCTTGCAGTTCTTGTTTACATGTGTTGTAGGGTGTTCCATTCAAAGCATGAACAGATATGCCCACTATGTGCATTTATTACACACTATGGTGAACTGT
>JAOUQV010000031.1:9265586-9283892 GCA_028565295.1 Aspidoras spilotus | reverse complement strand
GGCATGTGATAGGTTGCAAATTCCACTGAGACTAGCAAGAGAATGCTTGGCTAAACAAAAATGTCTTGAGTCTAGATACCAACTGATACCATCATAGACTATTTATTATAATAAAGTTAAAATAAGATCCACTGACTGAATAAATTCATTTTATGGGCTGTTCTATAAATGAACACACAGCTCACTCAACTTCCCACTACATGTGATTGATCGGAGTGCTGAGTGGTGGCCGAGCTGCTCGGCTCGATTTGCCCGTGGAGGATGTTACTTGACGTTTGTGTGCAGTACTTGATCAAAGGGTGCTTCAAACTGATATTAGCCAGGTGTCCCTAATCTACTGATACTTCAGTGTAATTGACTTTTGTACAAAAGTGTTTACACTACGTTGAATTTATTTGCACGTGTGTTTATTGTACAAAGTCTGAAACTTTATAAAAATCAGGACAAATAGATTTGCTTTTAATTTAAATCTCGCCAATGATGCGCGTCCACGTCCTTATATCAGACATCCCAGTCAGTTGTCATAGTGACCAGGAATTCGCGCTTTGATCGCTCGCGCTCCAGAGGGCGTGATTAATCCGTCCAATTCAAGATGGCGGCTTCCTTCAATGAAAGGTAGATGAAATAATGAATCAATATTTATATTTGCATTCCATTGTACTATATTTCTGTGTTTTCTCTACAAGCGCCGATAGCAGGTAATGTTCTTCCATTCTCGATGCGAGTGATGTGAAGACGCTGAAAATATGGGCAGGTATTAAAAGAGGAAGCCGGATGAATGCGTGGCTATGTACTTGCTAGCATTTGAATTGGCTAGCTGGCCGAATGCTAAGAATAGTGATGCCGTGGACCGTCGTTGTAACGGATGAGGAAGCTGTTTGATATTCGGCATATTCATGTATATTTCTCTGTACGCTTTTAAACAGCTTATTTGCGCATGTAGTGAATTTTGTTCGGATATTTAAAATTGCGTTGTCACTGACGCTATGTGTAGCCAGTTAGCACCGGATGTAGCTGATTGAACTGATCTGGTTCTTGTTATCAACAGGATTTCCTTCTATTCCGCATCCTTGTCCTTATCAGCCGACGCACATGCTTCCAAATGCCTGGAAATTAACAGCTTTATCTCATTTTAATCGGTTATTATGATGTTTTTTTGTCCGAAATGTACTTTAGTAGTCACAGTTAAAAAGTACCTTTTTCGTGTATTGGGTTTTTAGAGATGTCCTGAACTTGAAAACTTGCGAAGTCATCATTTTGACTGGGACAGTCTTAAATAAAGGATAACCTTTTAATATTTAGTTTGTTAATGTTTGTGAACTTGTATGTAGTAATGTGTCAATATTTTAGGTTTTGAAAAAGATTTTGTGTTGAGTATAGCATGGCTCACCACTTCTTTTAAAACCCCAAATCAAGTATATGACTAGAAAACAGGGACTAGATCATACCCTCCTGATCAAAATCTTAAGACACCTTGCAAGAATTAGCATTTTGCACTATTGGATCTTAGGAAGGTCCTAAGTAGAGCTTCACAATGCTGCTGCAACGTCTACAAATAGCCAGCTGCTGTTTGATGCACCCGCACAACCTGAAGATCCATTGTTCCACTAAAGAAAAATGCACCCCAAAGCATGATGGCACCACCCAACTGTTCTGTGTAGAAAACATCTCTGGTGGGATCTTGTCATGCCAGTAACGTTGGAAGCCACCAGGACCATCAAGGTGAAATTCTTTTTCTCATGAGAGAAAACAACTTTCTTCCACTTTTCAATGTCCCCTGTTTGATGCACCCTTATAGAGGCCAAACGGGCAATTTTATGGTGTTGAAGATGTGGCCTTTGACATTTTCTTTGTTTCTAAAGCCCTTCCCTCACAGATGCCATCTGATGGTTATTGGGCTGCAGTCAGCACCAGTAATGACCTTCATTTGGGTAGAAAATCATCCCGTGTCCTTAGCCAATCAGATCCTACGGCTCAGTGCTTGTGAATTTTTTTTTTTTTTTAGGTCTACCACTTGGCTTTTTTGTTCCATAACCTTCAGGATTAATTAAAAAATGCAAAATGATTGTCTTACTGCATCCAACCTCAGCAGCATTGGCACGTTGTGAGAGGCCTTGCTTATGCAATCCTACCATGTTCAAAGTCAGAGAGCTTTTTTTACTTTTGCCATTAGGAGGTCTTGACCGTGTAAGTACTTGAGAAAATGACATGGAATCCATATTCTTGCGCAGCGTTTGGCTTTTAAAGGCTATGGTTCTAAATTTTTGATTAGCTGAAAAAAATCTTGTTTGAGTTTAAATTCAGTTTTTAAAAAATGTTCTGCTTAAACGTTTTCATCTCTTGTGCCGTCATCTCTACTTTAAACCTTCGTAAGATTCAATAGTGCAAAATGCAAATTCTTGTAATTTTTTAACTGGTCTTAAGATTTTGATCAGGAGTATATTCTATATCAAATGAAGCTAATAAAAACCTGACATGAGACTTGGGGAAGAACGATGGTTATATGTTAGTTAGTTCAGATTTTTTTTGGAAATTGTTTCCAATTGTTGCACTAAAACCTGCTAAAATATTAAGATTCATTTGTTAGCTTTTCTCTGCCACCCAAGATTGCCACAGTGAGTCACTTGCATAGCGATCTGGTACAAATTTTAATCTGTATGCCCTTCCTGACTGAACTTTCTCCCATTTGGGTTTAGGACCGGACAATTTTTTTTAAATCTTCAATTTACCTGGCATGCATGTTTTGGACTCTGGGGGAGTACCCAAAGGGGTAACCCACGTAAATATATGGGGAACACATGCAAGGGTCCTTCTTGGTATGAGCTGACTGCACTATCCACTATGCCACAAGACCCCATAATGTGTAAAGCTCCAAATTTGTAAAGGTTCTATGTACTGTAAAGCTCAACAGACTGTCCAATACATCTGTAACTGGTTTATATTTGAAAGAAGGTTTTGAAAATATCATATAGAATCCTATATCCTCTATAACACTAACAAGTGTATTGTTGTTTAATTACTTACAATGTCTATATTATATTGTCATTTCCTAGCTCTTGTTACAGAAGTTGTAAAAGAATTTTTCTCCAGATTTTGAGTTTCATTTTTGTAGCTATGTAAAACTGCATCTTGCCTTATCTTTACCGTTGTTTGTTTAGAATGGGGATGCTGTTCGGGATATGCATCTCTTTGCTTTTAGGCTGCGCCTGGTCTGTGGACCGGGGCAACTTCAAAACCTGTGAACAGAGTGCCTTTTGCAAGTAAGTAATGGCTTCTCCTGTTTGTATTAATCCATTTCCAAATGTAAGATTCTTGTGTAAATTTGTTTCTTACTGATTATTTTTTTAATATTGAAACAGTCCATACACACTTGACGTTACCCTGAGAATTTCAAAACATTATTTGAATATTTATGCTCTCTGCCCAACAGACGTCAGAGGGCCATGAAGCCTGGCCAGACTCCATACCGAGCTTTACTGGACACTCTCGAGCTGAGTGACTCCAGACTTACTCTACAGCTCATCAATGACAACAACAAGGTAAATATTGAATTCAGTAGATCCGTATGGAATTTTTAAGTAGTTGTTTATTTATACCTCATGAAACTATCTCTGATGGCAGGTGCACTTGCTGTTGGAGCTCTATAGGCTGCAGGGCAACATCACTCGTGTGAAAATTAACGAGTTGAAACCTCTAAAGCCTCGGTTCGAGGTGCCAGATGTGCTGGTAGGGGAGCCACACACTGAGCCGTGAGTATTATTGCACAGAGTTCTGATATGCATCATGCTTCATTTTTATATGATTTGATGTCTAAGGTGTGCTTTTCTCTGTTAGCCTCTCTGTGCTATCTAAGGATGATAATGGTGTGGTTTTGTCACTGGGAGCAGAAAACCAGAGATTAATAGTTAGCGCTCGCCCCTTCCGGCTGGATATAGTGGAGGGACCTGAAGTGCTACTGTCACTTAACTCCCGCGGCCTGCTCGCTTTTGAACACCTAAGGCTTAGAAAGGACACGTGAGTCTCCCATCTGGCTTCTCTTTTGTTCTTGCATTTTCCACTTTCGTCTGATTAATTTCTCTTAGGACTTTAGTGTTACACTTGTTTAATGTGTTCAGTGTAGGAGAAATGGCAAATACTGTTTTATTTGATATACTGTATATTATGTTTCTCTTGTAGTGACAAATCAGACATTAGTCATTTGCAAAAGTGGTCATCTCTGGGGTTAATACATAAGTGGAAAATCTAAGATATAAAAATGCAATTGTCAATCAAATGACACACTCCTAACACTAAAACTTGTATTAATTGCTTAGCCTGCTCTGAATCCCACAAGATGGAACATGGCAGACTTTTTAACATCCTAAACACCTGATTTACTGTGTTTACATTTGCAGTATTTAGCAGAAGCCCCTGTCCAGAGCAACTGGACAATATGCAAGACAATATGAGTAAACACAATCTATTCTGAATAAATAGAAAGCCAACAAGAAACTGTTGCGGAATTGTGCGTGTAGGTTTTATTTTTCTGGGGTGGGGGCGCACACACAATCACATGCACTTTCACACACTAATGCGCAATTTAGATACACCAATTAACATATCATGCATGTCTTTTAGAGTGTTGGAAGAAACCCGGAGAAATCCCACCCGAACGCGGGGAGAACATGCAAACTCCAAAGAAATTTCCCAAGTGAACCTGGGATCTTCTTGTTGTGAGGCTACAGCACTATCCACTGCACCACAATGCTGCCCCAAACTTAAACATGAAGCATTTAATACTGTATAGAGTTAACGAATTCTGGTGTTAACAAGTACATGCCATTCATGCACATTATTATGTGTTATGGTTTTTTGGGAAATTTCCCCTGTTAGTTATTTGTCTCTGTCTTAGGTACCCCCCCTTTTTTTTGGGCCTTTGTCATGTCATTTATGGTTGGCTGCACATATGAGCTCTGTGGGATGTCAAGTTTACTGAGCATCCTTGAATCTTGTGAACTGTCTGGGAAATATTTTGAACACTCCTGGCTTTCCTCCAGCGCGTGCTTTCCCTACTGATTAGTCTGTGTTCTTGACTTTTATTGGACTGTTGTGTGTGTGTGTGTGTTACAGTCAGGCAGATGTAGACACGGAGAGTCCAGACGTGAAAGAGAATGTCAATGAAGCTGAGGAGCAGGACAATCATGAAAAGGTCTGGGTGTGTCTGTTAAAAAAAAATAATAGAGAAAAATTACTTGTCACAATGCACATTCCATCAATTTTTTTTGTTTTAGATGTATTGTTTTTTTATATACGACCCGTTTCTTCTGTAAAAACACCTCTTAAATATAATATATATATATATTATATATTTATATATTTCCTGCATCATCCACTCTAACCACAGCTGAATATTTGTGTCTGTGACACAGGCAGAAATTAAAGAAGAAAAAGAAGATGGCTTGTGGGACGAGACGTTTAAGTCGCATTTGGACAGTAAACCCAATGGTTTGTGATTTCACAAAACACACGAACATGAACACACCGCAACACCATTTTGTTTTTATTGTTAATATAGTTAATATTCAGACAAATTTGCCTCATTGTCATTCTTGTCTCCTTTCTTCAGGGCCAACATCAATTAGTTTAGATTTCTCCTTGCCTGGTGTAGAACATGTCTATGGCATACCAGAGCATGCGGACAACCTTAAACTCAAAAGCACAGAGTGCGTATGCATATATTTGTGTGTGTGTGTGTGTGTGTGTATTTACAATATTCTTCTTACAAAAATATGTATTAATTACTTTGTATACTTACAACTCCAGTGCAGGAGACCCATACAGGTTGTATAATCTAGATGTATTCCAGTATGAGCTCTATAACCTCATGGCTTTATATGGATCAGTGCCAGTCATGCTGGCCCATAATGCTCAGAGGACCATGGGCATATTCTGGTTAAATGCTGCTGAGACCTGGGTGGACATCAGCTCCAACACTGCTGGCAAGGTAGACAGTTTTTAGCATTGTTGATATTCCTGCTATGTACTTTTTGAAACATCGGTCCAAAGTGCCATTATTGAATACATTATGTATGAAATGTTATTATTTATGGAGTGATGTGATGCCAGACCTAATGCAATTAATTGTATATTTCCTTTGATTATTTTCTTTTTTGATGAGCATGTGCAAATTGAATCTCTGTGCACCGTCTCATTGAAGGCCCAGAGAATGATCCAATGTTTGAAACTGAATATATAGTCATTGATCACGTTTCATTTCCCACTTTATGCACAGTGTGAAAACAAGCAGAATAATTAATTAAACACTTTTACAATGAATTAAATTAATTTTTATTCATTTTACTACAGACTGTATTTGGAAAGATGATGGACTTTGTTCAGGGCTCCAGTGAGACTCCTCAAACTGATGTGCGCTGGATATCTGAGAGTGGCATCATTGATGTCTTTATCATGCTTGGACCCAAACCATCTGACGTCTTTGCACAATACGCATCGCTCACAGGTACACAATTGCAATCGCAATTGATATTCTATTGTTATAAATACATGCATTTAACAAAACTATAGCATGTGCAGTAAACCAATTCATTTGATATTTGTTCAAGCACGATGTCTAAGGTTCATAAAAATTTTGTCTCATACATTAGGCACTCAGGCCTTCCCTCCTCTGACAGCACTGGCCTACCACCAGTGCCGTTGGAACTACAATGACCAGGATGATGTAAAGGCAGTGGACCAGGGCTTCGATCTGCATGACATTCCATATGACTTCATCTGGCTGGATATCGAACACACAGATGGCAAGCGTTATTTCACCTGGGACCCTCACAAGTTCCCGGAACCTAAAGAGATGTTGCAGAATATCATGGACAAGAGACGCATGGTCAGTCCTAGAGTAGCTTAGTTGCCTGTTTGATAGGTTTGTGCAATATTTAATTGCATGTTTAGTCATTAAGTCAAAGATACATGTGCTTATGATTTGATTTAAGTCTGTTTTAAAATAATTTGATTGGGTATATTAATTTGACTGTTGTTGATCTTGACATTAATCTGTGTCTAAGTGCAAATCAGATAAATTATTGAAATGAAATGTAAAGCAGAATACTGCAAAAAATGTTAACTACAGCATTGTATAAATGTGAAGAATTTGAATAATTAAATGAAGTCTGTTTTTGCCAGATGGTGACCATTGTAGACCCTCATATTAAAGTGGACAGTGGCTACAAGATCCATAACGAGATAACTGCCAAAAACTTCTATGTCAAAAATAAAGATGGCAGAGACTACGAGGGATGGTGCTGGCCAGGTACAGTATTCTGTAGACTTTAGGCTCATTATACTGTTTAACAGAAGTTAAATATTGTTTATTGCTCTTTTTGGCCTGCAGGGAACGCTGGTTATCCAGACTTCACTAAACCGGAAATGAGAGACTGGTGGGCCAGTATGTTTACATTTGATCAGTATGAGGTAAAAGTATTTTTCTACATTTCTAGTTATCTCTCAGCCCCGTGTCATTATTTCAACATCTTCCAACCCCAAGTTGTAGCTTCTAGCACGTTTGATTATGTTCCACAGATGACCCAGGTTTTTAATCAGGTTTGCAACTATTAGTTTTAATTTAATCACATGGGCGGCACGGTGGCGCAGTGGATAGTGCTGTTGCCTTACAGCAAGAGGACCCAGGTTCAATCCCCGGTTGGGGAGACCGGGGATTTTCTGTGTGGAGTTTGCATGTTCTCCCCGTGTTCGCGTGGGTTTTCTCCGGGTGCTCCGGTTTCCTCCCACAGTCCAAAGACATGCACGCAAGAATGCGCCGTGCTTCCAGTGCATTTATGTATATGACGTATATAAACATACATGCTATTATGTGGATTTAGCTCTTTCTTTCTTGTTTTAAACATGCTGCTAGTATTTTGAACATGGCTGTAAATTCTATGGTAGACCTCACCAACAGCTTAACAAGAAACAATTTAGGTCAGAAGCATGTCCAGTGTAAATACATTGCCCCATTCAGCTGGGCATATTGGAAATACAGATTTGGGGCCTTAACAAAAGCACATCCTAAATTAATTGGCTTGTTTAACCGAAATAAAATTGGCATAGTGGTTATAACTTGTGTTAATGCTTCCTGTTCTCTGATCGCAATAGAAAATTTGCCTAAGAACACTTTCATTGAAAAAGAGTGATCCGTGAATTTTTGATGAATAATATGTTGTATGTGTTTTATAGTTGTATGTGAAGCTAAACATCTAGGACAAAAGTCCTTTGTTAGCTGTGTAAGAGTTTTGAATTTCTAGTTGGAGTTAGGTTAAGTACGCTGCAGTTACCTCTTATATAACATTAGCTTTATGCTTAATTTTACTATATTGTTTTGTTTAAACTCTAGGGTTCAATGAAGAATTTGTACACGTGGAACGATATGAATGAGCCATCTGTATTCAACGGGCCAGAGGTCACCATGCACAAGGACGCAGTACATGGCGACTGGGAACACAGAGACCTTCATAACCTCTATGGCCTCTACGTGGTGAGAGAAAGTTCCTCTCAATATATGTGCTGATGTAGTTTTTTGTCTTGTTTTGGTCAATAAATTTCTATAATTCTCTGAATAAAGAATCTGTAACCATTTTGTCTACCTGCCTTTTCCCCATCTCATTGTTTCTCTCCTGGGTAGCATATGGCCACAACTGAAGGTCAGCTCCAGAGGTCTGGTGGGACAATGAGACCATTTGTTCTCACTAGAGCATTCTTTGCAGGCTCACAGAGATATGGTTAGTATTAAGCAGAAATGTTTAAAGACAGCGATTTTCTAACTGAATATAACCTCAGGAACCTGTTAACAAAAAACAAGTGATGGTGATATTGCACACTTTTTCTGTCGCAGGTGCTGTGTGGACCGGAGATAATGCAGCTGAGTGGGATCACCTGAAGATCTCTATCCCCATGTGTCTGAGTATGGGATTGGTAGGCATCTCGTTCTGTGGAGGTCAGTTTACACTGGTGTCTTGTTTATAATAAAAGCTAGATGATATAAGTCTGTGAATCCTACCAATACCATGAAGGCAACTCTCTATCATCAGACTACGAATTTTAAAAGCATTCAAAAAAATTTTTTTTTTTTTTTTTTTTTTTTTGCATCTGAATATTATTTCACATTGAAATTTTCTATCTGAATTTTATTTACCTCTGAATTCAACTACTGTATTTTTTTTATTCATTGTTGAAAAATGCAATGCCAAAAATCCATTGTCAAAAATATTCATTAGAAACATACTGGATACTACGGAAGAGTAATATCTCCATCTCTCATAGAACCAAATGCAAGTCACAGAACATAGGGACTGTAATGCACCTTTAGTTACCATGCTTATTCAATATAAAGATGTGCTCATGTGAAGTGAAGATATGATTGTGGTACATTTTTAAATTCTGTATGAAAGTTGATTGGTGAAGAAGTGCTAGTTGACCATGCACATTTATAATGAAGACCTGCTTGTGGAGCATGCTTCTGTATGCAGACATAACCTGCTTCTGTATGCAGACATAGCACATATTAGAAAATACAATCGGCAGTAAACTGTTATGAAGGTTGACACAGTAAAAATCTTGCGTTTTGCCCATGGTCCACTTTTTTAAGTCTGACCAGAAATAAAAATAAAAAAAATAAAGTAAAATCTTTCCACACATATTACAAGATGTATTCTCACTATAGCAAACTTTTAAAAGTAATATTCCTCCCTATTCATTTTATTTTTTTATATTATATCGATACTGTATTTCCACTAGGATATATATAGAAAATTGTACCTGTGTGTATATATACCGGCACATACAGTTTTTCATCAACCCTCACGCGCACAGACACACGTTTTGCCTCTGCTCTTATATGCCATCATCACTTTGCAATAATTGGCTGCACAGATGTGTTTTGTGGGATAGGGATAAGCCGACTGTGCATCCATTAAACTTGACAGCCGATACGGACACACTGGGCCATTTCAGAGACTTTAGTTAACCTAACACACGTGATAAAAATTATTCTTTTACTTAGGAGAGAGTAAAGAAAGGAATAAGTTATATAATAGTTGAGTTCTATATAAGAAATGCCCCAGTTACCATTTATGTATTTTCTCCCATAGCCGATGTCGGGGGCTTCTTTAAGACCCCCAGTACCGAGCTTCTGGTCCGTTGGTATCAAACTGGCGCCTACCAGCCATTTTTCCGTGCACATGCCCACCTAGATACTCCACGACGTGAGCCTTGGCTGTTTGACTCCGATACCACTGCTCTTATCAGGGATGCTGTCCGTCAGCGGTATGCCCTCCTGCCCTACTGGTACCAGCAATTTTACAATGCATACAGGACTGGCCAGCCTGTCATGAGGTTAGAGGGGATTAACACACTTGCACACATCCTTTTGCATAAATATTGGCTGGTCTGAGTCAGGATTTTTTGCCTGACTGTTTGCTGTGTTCTACTTTGTCAATTATTTTATTTGCCTGTGTGTTAGGCCACTGTGGGTTGAGTATCCGGAAGAATCAACTACATTCACCATTGATGATGAATTTCTGATTGGTGAGTAATTCAGACCACTTATGTGTATAAATGAGTGTAACCAGAGAGTTATTAAGAATACATTATTTACTTTATGATATGTCTTAACATTTAAGTACATTGTAGCATAGTGACTGTCTGTTTGACTCAGGTCGAGATTTGCTTGTCCACCCGGTCACTGAGGAGGGATCACGAGGAGTCACAGCCTACCTGCCTGGATCTGGGAAGGTGTGCAGATTTTGAAGAGATAAATTCTTTAAAATAGCAGACTTGAATTATAATATATATAATTAATTAGCATTTGATCTGGCCAGGTTTAAAAATATACCTCAAGCATTTTTCTGATTGTTTCCTTCAGGTTTGGTACGATGTCCACACATTCCAGAAACATGCTGGTGCTCAGAACCTATACATTCCAGTCACCATGAGCTCTGTGTGTATCTCTGTATATTCATAAAGTATTAATCTTATTATTATTTTTTTTAATTTAGTTTGATTTTGTGCAATCTCGGCATCTGCTTGTTATAGATCCCAGTATTCCAGTGTGGTGGCTCCATCATTCCAAGAAAAGTCAGGGTTCGTAGATCATCTGCATGCATGGAGAATGACCCTTACACCTTGTACGTGGCCCTCAGTCCACAGGTAGTGTACCTGTATACTTGTTTTTGCATCATTTTGTAAAGTCCTTGTCCTATATTATAACCCAGAAATTTCAATTTTACTTTCATTCTCTGTTGATTCATTTCTTTTTTAGGGTGTTGCTCTGGGTGAGCTCTATATAGACGATGGCCAAACTTTTAATTTCCAAGCAAAGAAAGAATTTATTCACCGGAGCCTAACATTTGCTGATAATGCACTGACATCCAGGTATTCCATACTCACTTCCTGCTTTAACCTTACTGACGTTTCTTTGTGTAAGTTTGTATCCACTTGTTGATTATAGTTTATGTTGGTTGGGTTTCACTTGAAAAATATGTCATTTCAGGGACTTGTGTCTCGATTGCAAGTTCAATACTAAATCTTGGATTGAAAAGATTGTCATAATGGGAACCAGAAAACCTAACAAGGTCACTCTTCAGATGGATGGTATGTCTCTTGATCTTAATTCATATATAGTGGGTACGGAAAGTATTGTCCCCTTTAAATTTTTCACTCTTTCAGCCATTTGCTTAAATCAAAAAAGTTAAGTTTTTTATTTCTCATGAATGTACACTCTGTGCCCCATCTTGACAGGAAAAAACATAAATGTAGACTTTTCTGCAAATTTATTAAAAAAACGGAAATATCACATGGTAATAAGTATTCAGACACTTTGCTGTGACACTCATATTTAACTCACATTCTGTCCATTTCTTCCGATCCTCCTTGAGATGATTTTACTTGTTAATTGGAGTCCAGCTGTGTTTAATTGGACTTGAGGGCGGCACGGTGGCGCAGTGGCTAGTGCTATGGCCTCACAGCAAGAGGACCCGGGTGGGGTGACCTGGGAATTTCTGTGTGGAGTTTGCATGTTCTCCCCGTGTTCGCGTGAGTTTTCTCCGGGTGCTCCGGTTTCCTCCCACAGTCCAAAGACATGCACGCTAGGTAAATTGAAAATGCTAAATTGTCACTAACTTGTGTATTGATATGTGACTTTGTGTATGATGTATGCGACCGTGTTCCTGTCATTAGAATAGCCACTGGTGCTGCGTATGACGTTAAAAAAAACAATAAATAAATAATTGGACTTGATTAGTAAAGGGGCACATCTGTCTATATAAGACCTTACAGTGAATGCCAGAGCAAATGATAATCATGAGGTCAAAAGAACTGTCCAGCCAAACTGAGCAATTATGGGAAAAAGAGCCTTAGTGATGGAGGTAAAGAAGAACCCAAAGATCACTGTGGATGAGGTCCAGAGATGCAGTAATGAGATGGGTTCCTCGAGGTCAACTCTCACTGCAGCCCTCCACCAGTCGGGGCTTTATGGCAAAGTGGCCCGACAGAAGTTTCTCTTCAGTGCAGGACTGAAAACACAAAGTACTCCAAGACTATGAAAATAAGATTCTCTGGTCTGATGAGATGAAGATTGAACTTTTAGGAAAACCAGTTAAAAACCAGGCGTTGCTCATCTCCTGCCCAATACAATCATAAGAATGAAACCTGGTGGTGGCAGCATTATGCTTTTGGGGTGTTATTCAGCTCCAGAGACTGGAGCAACTGGATGCAATTAAAGGAAAGATGAATGAGGATTCCAGAGTGCTCTGGGCCGAAGGTATACACTCCAACAAGGCAATGACCCTAGACACTCAGCTAAATAACAAAGGAGTGGCTTCGGAATAACTCTGTGACCATTCTTGACTAACCCAGTCAGAGACCTGACCTCAACCAAATTAAGCCTCTGAATACTTATTACCATGTGATATTTCAGTTTTTCTTTTTAAAATATTTGCAAAAATGTCTACATTTCTGTATTTTTCAGATGAGGCCCTGAGTGTAATTTAATAAAAATTAACTTTTTGATTTTAGCAAACATCTGCAATGAAACAAGTGTGAAAATTGTAAATGGGTCTGAATACTAGTTTCAGAATATTTAAACAATTAAATGAAAGATTCCTGCTTGGGCATGCATGTGTGCATGTAATGGACCAACAAAAAAGGATCAAGTAAGAGTAATTAGATTAATTTTCACTGGTTATCTCCTTCTATCCAACAGGCCGACACACTGCTGTGGACTTTGAATATGATGTCTCTGTGTCTGTGTTGACCCTGCGTAAGCCAGGCATGAATGCTGGAGCTGACTGGACTATCCTGCTACAGTAACACGCTGGGGGGAAAAACTGTGGGTTAAGGTGCTGGGTCCCAGACCCATAATCTAAGTGACCAGGTCTGGAGGGTTCAGTGAATTTAAAAAGAGATAAAACTTCTCCAAAAAAATACAATCAAGTTTGTTCCTATTAACTCGTACACTGTGTTCTTTCTCTCACATCCACATACACCAAATCAGGTAAAGGGTTAAATTGTGATTTGGTAGGAGGATATTTCGGATAGGAATGGGGTTAAATTGGAGTGATATGCTAAATATTTGAGGTTTCACAGTTTGAAGGCTGATGTCAGAAAATCCTGTAGCTTTTTAAAATTGTTTTCCTGTAGTAACTGTTGCACTCGTCTGTCCTCATACGCCTGTGGTTTAAAGGAATGGAGAGCATTTTGGAAACAACCGGCTTATTCCGTTTTATAAAATATAAAATGTTGTATATGAGCTAGCCTAATTTGCATTGATTTTGCATTGATGTACCATGGCCACACTTGGAATTCCAAGCCATTCTCAAATATATTTAGGGAAATTAAGCCACTTGACAAGGTGGATGTGTTTCCAATTGGCTTCTCCCCCCCACCCCCACTCCCACTAGGACCACTTGAAAATTATGCAGGTGATTTAAATATTTTCAGCAAAATAATTGACCCCAATTTTACAATTAATGCAACAATGTTGGAAATGTACTGATTGAAAATATTATTGAGGAGACGCTGATGGCTTTTAAAATGAATTTGTGTGCAAAGTGATAGTTAAGTGATTTTTTTTTGTACATTCCTACCATGTCTGCTTGTATGAATACTGTAACTCTCTGTTCAGGACACAGAATTTTCTCAAATGTATGTCATTAAACATTTCAGGAGGACTCTTGTATGTTTGTCTTGATAATTAATACAAGCTGTGATTTACTGACGTCTTAAAAGGTGACTTGATCAGGCAAGTAATAAAATATGTTCCAGAACATGTTCGTTGTCATGATATTTGAATGTTAATGGGTATCAACCTGTTGTATGTTACATACAGCATCTGGTAGATGTTCTTATCCAAGGCAATTTACGTTTATCTTAATACAACTGGTAGCAATTGAGGGTTAAGCGCCTTGTATAAGGGTTCAGCAGAGGCCGCCGTGGTAGTTTAACTCTAAACCTGTGTGGTGGTCAAGGCCAATGTATAGGCTAGAGGGGACCAAGAGATCGCCGGTTCTATCCCCACTCTAGGTAAGACATGGCTAAAGTGTCGTTAAGCAAAACACCCGGATACTCTCCATGCGCCTCAACTAGGCAGCACACGGCTCTGGGTGTTAACACCTAGGTGGGTTAGATCCAGAGAATAATTTCCCTACGGGGATCAATCAAGTAATTAAATAAATCTTAACTGATGAGCTACTAGTGGGTATTAAGTATTTGACGTCGAGTAAGGTCAAAATTCTGCACTCGCGAGGAAGATGAATTTAAAAAACGCCCAGTTCTTCCTTTTTAAAACGACGAATTAATCGTTTATACGCACATTATAAATAGCAGAAACGCGAGCAATCGGCAAATCTTTACCGGAAATGACGTTTCCACAAACAACGTTGTCGCATATTACACACGTCATTTGTTACTAATTATGGCGACGGGAAGTACAGAAACATTCGGCGATAACGGCGATTTCACGAACCTCTCAGGTTTTACATATTAATTATACGATTTCGTGTATTTCTGTACTGTTTTATAGTTTTAAGTTAAACGTGAATGAACTCTTTAGGTGTTTTTTTAATTGGTAAGAAATGTATTTCGGTGGTTAGCTATAATGCTAGCTCGGCTTATTTTCAAATATCTTTGGTCAAGTATAACTACAAAGATCGAGTTTATTGAATAATGTGAAGTTAAAATGCTACACATTTCGTGTTATGTTGTCTTTACTTAACATCTCACTCGTATGTTGGTCTTTACTGTTGGCACAAAGCTGAAGGCACACATTTGCCTTAGGTTTATTTGTGCCTTAGAATTTCCCCTGACTGCAATCATCACTAGCGTTGTCCCCACGCTCTAAAATCTGGTAGAAACCCTCCTAGAAGAGAGGGGATTTTAATACCAGCAAATGAACGATAAATATGCACCAGGGAGTCAATAATTCACATATAGGTGTCTACCAAAGTTTATCTTATACAATATGCTGCTTGTTGATAAATTAAAATATTGGACAACCAAGCAAGAATGTCCTCGGTTTAATCCCCTGGTTAATTCCTGCGTGGAGTCTGCAGGTCCTCCCTGTGTTCACGGTGCTCTAGTTTTCCCTGACAGCTATGCAAGCTGTGACCTGTGTACTATGTATAACCTTGTTTATGGATTTATATTTTTAATCAGAATCAGAAATACTTTATTAATCCCTGAGGGAAATTGCAATTGTTACAGATGCACCCGGTGATATATAAAATACACTATTAAAAAAAAAAATAAAAAATCCAAAGTATATACACAATTTAAATAAACAAAATTAAAATAAAGTGTCATTGCAGTGAATATTGCAAATGAATTACAGGTGAATATTGCACAAGATGTCATACATTAAGAGAGGAGTTGTATAATTTAATGGCTACAGGTAGAAATGACCTCCCGTGGCGCTCTGTAGTGCATTTAGGATTAATGAGTCTTGTACTGAATGTGCTTCTGTGTCTCACCACTGTGTTGTAGAGTAGGTGGGAGACATTGTTCATAATAACCTTACTTGACATGTGAGACTAAGAGGGATGAAAGTGACGTTAACCAATAAGAATGAAGTAAATATTTGTTATTTACAGTGTGTGAAGCACAAGAGGTCATTTGCCAGCCTGAATTATGGGTAACTGAAGACATGCAAGGAACTGACATGGCAGATCCATCCTTAGCCCACAGCACACCCCCAATGACCAGAGAAGAGGAAGGAGATGACAGAATGCCAGTGGATTTTGAAAGACACTGGAAACTGGTGAATGATAATCCACAGGACTTCAACAGTTGGACTGATTTATTAGAGTACTGTGAACAAGAGGTGAGACGAAGCCAGGTCTATTAGGCTATGTCAAGATTACCTGTACTTAAGTTTAAACACTTGTCACTTTATTTATTTAGTTTCACTCTGATCTGAGTTTTTAAGACATTTGTTTTAGGGTCATTTGAAAGCTTCTCGTCAAGCCCTGAATGCATTCCTGGCGAGGTATCCCCTGTGCTACGGCTATTGGAAGAAGTTTGCTGATTTGGAAAGGCTATCAGTAAACAACAGTCTGGCTGAGGAGGTGTGGAATGCAATGAAGTCTGTGAGAGATTGAATGTAATGAATTGTTGTCATTGTGATAACAGTTAAGCAAATAAAAAATCTGTCATTTAAACATAGTCACAATTTATAGACTGCTATACATGCAACCTGTATTCATTTATTGATTTATTGCTAAAAAAGCTAATTAACTAAAAGCACAAATGGTTACAGTACATCTTTGCCGCTTGTGATGGTTTTTACCCTGTCTTAACAGTTAATAGTTCTTTCTTCATCATGGTCTGGTGTTATCCATATAGCATAGATTTTTACATAAATACATTTTAATAAATGTCTGACAAATATACTGATGCTTTGTTTTAATCTTATATACTTTATATATTTTTTATAACTTGCTTCATTAAATATATTGTCAGTGTGTCACTAATAAAACATTCTGCTGATTTGCAGGTGTGTGTGCGAGGACTGGCAGTGATCCCTCTCAGTGTGGATTTGTGGATACATTACATTAACCTCCTGCTTGGTACAATAAACATGAACCTGCCTGAGTCGCCACAGCGCATTCGCAGGTAGCATTTATTTATTAACTTAGCATTAACTTTGTTTTACTCTGTCATTTAGATAAATCTCCAGTAATTATATTTCTGTTTTAAATGTCACTCAACTTTGCACCCATATATGATTTGGTGATGTAATGTTGTACACGGCGAAGTAAGACACAGGCTAAATCAAATAGTACATCCTTTTCAGTGCAATGCTAAATGCTTGACTATATTTACTAAAAAAATATTTTGAAAGATCCTATAGAGCTGGACATATAGGCACTTAAGCAAATGTTTCTTTTTGCAGTATTGATTCCTTTCATATTAAATGCTCTTTAGTTTGTCCAGGCTTCTGTAATGCAAGGAGCGGTTTGTAATACATAAATGGAAGCTAACGTGAAAGCAATGTGTTTTGATAAACAAGGTGCTGTGTAGATACAGACGGAAAGTGAAAGGACATGAAGAAGCCGGTGTGCACACGCTTAATTAGAAACATTCCAACAAAGTGCGCTAACACAAACCGGCACGCAGATTTTAATAATGCAAACCGAGAGGTTGATGATTTTTTTTCCATTTTATATATTACTAAAACATACCAGAAATGTCTGACCATATATCTAAACAGTATGTTTATTATCATCATTAATGACAACCAAGATAACTGGGGTTAAAGGGTATAACAGGTATTTGAACCCGGTGTTCATTAAAATAATTGATAATTCGCTGTGAACAGTCTAATGAACACTAGCCTAACTTTATTGTAGATGTTTCTAATACAGAAACTCCTTCTGTGTGAACATGTGACTGTTCTATAGAACTGATTGCATTAGTGTAAATAGTTATTTTTTTTTGGAAAGAGACTAATGTATTTTTTTATATATATTTTACTGTTGTTTAAAGTTTTATATCTCTATCTGTATCATATAAACATCCTGGTAGGAAAGTGTAGACTATTATATAACTGTATTAGACGACAGTGTACTTTTTAAATAAAGCACAAGAAGGGGATAATTTTATACAATTTAAAATTTCAAATACAAGTTATTTGCACATTTTCCTATTTAATGTGCGTAATATTCTTTAATCTATAATAACATTTTAAATATGTAGCGTAAATGCAAAAGTAATTTTAGCTTCAAAAGGGAAATAAGCAATGTATCTGACCTTGGTATAGTAATAGTA
>JAOUQV010000031.1:9248456-9259096 GCA_028565295.1 Aspidoras spilotus | reverse complement strand
CAAATTGTTTGTGCACGTCTTGCTGGCGCATCTGTGACCAAGACAGCAAGTCTTTGTGATGTATCAAGAGCCACTTTAGGGTGTTTTAGAGGAGCAAGAGGTGTGTGTGTGAAACGATAATTCATGTTGTGTTGTGTGTGTGTGTGTGTGTGTGAAACGATAATTCATGTTGTGTTGAGTGTGTGTGTGTGTGTAAAGCGTTAATACATGTTGTGTTGAGTGTTTTACTGTAGCTGATTAATATAATGATTGTGTGCAGTGTGCTGAGTACCTACGAGGAACACCAGAAGCTTCTAAATGAACTTGGCACAAAGAAGCGCGGAGCAGAGAACAGGTGAGAAACAACACAGGAAACATGTCGTATGTCTTCCAGCTCAATTTCAGTTTTACATTTTCTTTTATTAGTCTTTCTTATAATCATTCCAGTGATGGTGATGATCCAGAGAAAATAAGTAAGGTGGCTGATGACTCTGCTTCAACTCAGCAAGCTGCTGCACCCAATGTGCCTCCTGTTCCTCCTTCTTCATTGATGGGTGGAGATGCAAGTGGGTATGGAAACTATGCCAGCTGGTATCAGGTATGTAAGGTTAAGATTTCCCCTCCATGCTTATACAATGAGCATATGTTAGATATTATATTTCAGTATCTATGACATTAAGTTAATGCCTAAGCAGTTTTGTACACACAGGCCACTTTATTAGGTACACCTGTTCAACTGTTTTCCAACGTGTCTCTAATCATCCAAGCATATAGCTGAAACTCAATTCATTTAGGCATGTAAAGGTTTCTGAAAGGAAAACTGACCATCAGAATGGGGAAGAAAGTTATTTAAGTGACTTTGAACATGACATGGCTGTTGTTGCTAGTCGGGCTGGTCTGAGGATTTCAAAAACTGCTGAAATACTACTGGGATTTTTACACACAACCATCTCTAGGGTTTACAGAGAATGGGCCATAAAAGTGAAAACAGCCAGTGATGGGCAGGTGTGTGGCTTTGTTGATATTATAGGTCAGAGAATAATGGGTAGACTGGTTCAAGATCATAGAAAGGCAACAATAACCAATAACCCCTTGTTACAACCAAGGAATGCAGAATACTATGTCTGTTGAAAGTATGCCACATACAGGTGCTGGTCATAAAATTAGAGGCTCCTGAAAAACTTGATTTATTTTCATAATTCTCTTTAAAAAAGTGAAACTTGTATATTGGACGCATTCATTATACACAGACCTGTCTTCTGTCCTTACTCATTTTGGGAATAGTTTAGTTAGACAGACAGTTAACAAATAAAGACTCGTCCAATAATACACTTGAATGAAGACTTTACTGCCGGATCGGTCTTTATGTAATCTGTAAACTGAAACTACAAAGAAAAATACAATAATATTAAACATGCTGATCTTTACTGATTCTTAACATAAATACAAATATTACTATTTACTCACAAGACGTATGTCTCCTCAGAATGTATGGACTGAACTAAGTTAAAGTGTGAGCTCTGCTATTATATGTGAACTACGTTGAATCCAAGTCAATACAAACTTTTATTACCTCACTATTTAATCTATTCTAAAGACCATGTCACAATATCTAGATATTTGTTATAATACACTCTGAAATTACCTAAACACCCATAGCCTCTAAAAACTAACACGCAACTAACTAACGCACTCAAGGCACAACAGACTGATAAAAGTTATTTTTTTGTTTATTTGATGATTTATAACTGACAACTAACAATAAAGGTTCAATAATGAAGACACTTGGTGCCACACTCTAATCAGCTAATTGACTGGCACAGAGCTCTGTGTCCATGAGCATAGTGATGGGGATAACAGCACCCTAGAGAGAATTGTGAAACAAAACCCATTAAAAATGTAGGGGAAGATTCACAAAGAATGCTGGAGTCAGTACTTCAAGAACCACCAAGAGCAGACACATGCAAGACATGGGTTTTAGCTGTCACATTCATTCTGTCAAGCAACGCTTGAAAAAAAAGACAGCATCAGAAGCGTCTCAAGACAAAAGGGACTGGACTTGTGCTGCTGAATGGTCCAAAGTTAAGTTCTCTGATAAAAGTAAATTTAGCATTTTCTTTGGAAATCAAGGTATCAGAGTCTGGAGGAAGAGAGCTGAGGCACAGAATCCATGTCACCTGAGGTCTAGAATAAAGTATCCACAGTCTGTGATGGTTTGGGGAGTTCAATACAAGTTCAATACAGCTGTCTACCAGGAAGTTTTAGCACACCTACTGCTGACCAACTTTTGGGCACACATGCCAAAGCTACAAGCAATTGGTTTAAGGACCATGCTATACCTGTTCGTAAATGGCAAGAAAAACTCGCCTGACCTTAACACTAGAAAATCTATGGGGTATTGTGTAGAGGAAGATGCGATATGCCAGACCCAACAATGCAGTACAGCTGAAGGCCACTATCGCAGCAACCTTGGCTCTCATAACACCTGAGCAGTGCCACAGACTGATCGACTTTATGCCACACCGCATTGCTGCAAAAATACGGGCAAAAGGAGCCCCAACTAAGTATTGAGTGCTGTACATGCTGATACGAAAATATGTTCATATATTCAATTGGCCAACATCTAAAAATCCTTGTTTTTTTTTTTTGTATTGGTGTAAAGAAATATTCTAATTTTCTGAGATACTGAATTTGGGTTTTTTAATAGTTGTGAATTATAAATCATCAAATTAAAAGAAATAAACACTTGAAATATATCAGTCTGTGTGTAACAAATGTGCATAAAATACAAGTTTCACTTTTTGAATAGAATTATTGAAATAAATCAACTTTTTCATGATATTCTAATTTTATGACCAGCTCCTGTAGAATTAAGGCAGTTCTGAAGACAAAGAGGGGAGGTTCTAACTTTTCGTAGCAAAGTGTGCCTAATAATGAGGCCAGTGAGTGTAAGTTGCTTTGGATAATAGTTCTGTAAATATTTGAAATGAGATTGTTATTTAAACTGGATTAATGATGAACAATAAATCTATGGCTTTCACATTGTGACCAGTGGCAAATATTTTATGCCCAATAATCTTACCTACAGTTCTTTTGCTACACTTCCACAAATGTTTTATCTGTTTTTTTTTTTTTTTTTTTACCCCAGCAACAGCAGTATGGAGGATATAGTGGCTACTCCAACCCCTGGAACCAGTACAGTCAGTACTACCCTCCCAGTTAGCGACGCATGCACATGGTGCAAGATTATAAATGGAAGTTTGATGATGCACGTGAACTGTTTTTCTTTTCAGTGTTTGATGGATGGCCAGAATCCACCATGTGTTTACTTCTCATAGTAATGACTGATCCAGGACAGGTTTTTGTGGACTCGGAAAGATTCAGACAGAATTCTCTCTGGCTTTTTAACAAGATAGTTTTATGGAATCTGTGTAGTTAAGATGATTTCCTTGATATTTTAAGCATTTTCTATGATGGTCTTATTTGTATACGTCTCCTCAAGCAGTGAGTTTGGATGGATTCATTGTATTTATAACCTAACACTGCTTGTACAATAGGGAGGTTGCAGTGTCATGGTTAGCTGACCGTAATGGTTTCCAGTTACTGATCAAGTTGTCCTAAATCATACCAAGAGCCAACTCTGTGTTCCTATGCTTCACTGATGTAAAGCTGTCACCTCTGTCCTGCATCAATCATCAATCACATCAGGTGAACATGACATTGTTGACTAGAAGTGAAACGTACAACTGTGTTTCTCTGCTCAATGTCTTTCATATTATAACAATATCATAAATTACTGAAATTCAAGGCTTTTTCTAAAAAAAATAATATTTGGTGGTTTAACTTTTTTTCCTTTGGGTTTTAATTAAATACTGTGCAAAGATATGTAGTACATTCTCTGCACGTACAGATCTTTGTGATTAATTGCATATATCTGTATTGTCTAGAGTCCAGACCATCTTTTTATAGCCTGAGAAGGTTAAAGCTCACCGCCATTTTGTTGTATACGGATTCATGTCTTGCCTAAATGTGTTTTTAAGCCATTTGTCTTAAGCTGTTCATGAATCTGTGGCATGACGTGATTTATGGTGTGGTTCTCATTTATGAATGGTGTAAGAAGTGTCCAGCAAATGACTATTTAAAGTAAATATATTTACTGAACCTGCTTTATGTATTTGAGGTGTAGATTATATATTATCAATTCATGTTAAGTTGTAATTTATGGAGTACACAAATCTCTGACAATTCTGGGAAACAGTGCAAACACTAAACCATTATATATAAACAAATATATATAGTTATGTGCAAAACATTAAGACACCACCATTAAATATTCATTTCTTCATAAAAAATGTTCACATGTCGATATCTAACCGTGTTTTTACGTATCGGAGATATAAAAGAAAGTGACTTATTTGCTGTTAACCAACAAAAATTAAACCTGTTCTACTGTTTAAACAAAAGACAAACTGCTTATAATACCTGCAGAAAAAGTTAGGACACACTACGCCTAGTAGCTAGTGTTTGCTCCTTACAGGCTTAAATAACGGCTAGACTTGTGTTGATGCACTATATTTCCAAAAGTATTCTCTCACCTGCCTTGACTCCTTCATTGAAATCCATAGGGTTCAATATGACTTTGGTCCAACTCTTCTGGGAAGGGTGTTCACGAGGTTTAGGAGTGTGTTTATGGGACCATTCTTTTAGTAGCGCATTTGTGAGTTTACACACCGATGTTGGACGAGAGGCCTTGGCTCTCAGTCTCTGCTTTAATTCATCCCAAAGATGTTCCATCAGGTTAATGTCAGGACTCTGTGCAGGCCAGTCAATGTCATCCATGTCTTTATGTACCTTGCTTTGTGCACTGGTGCATAGTCATGTTGAGAGAGGAAGAGGTCAGCTCTAAACTGTTCCCTACAAAGGTGGGAGCATGGAATTGTCCAAAATGTCTTGGTATGCTGAAGCATTCATAAACTTGTTTCCATGGAAGTGATTGGAACATCTGATTCCCGTAACTTGGATGGGTGAGCAAATGCGTTTGGAACTATAGTGTAGGTTAGGGCACCTTGCGGTTTACTTTTGGGGGAAACTTGCTTGGACGGCCAGACCTGGGCATGTTTGTAGTTGTTTCGAATGTCCTCCATGAGTATACTACTCTCTGATGGCCTCAGACATCTATTTCAATATTAATCTGGTGTTCACTCTTACTTCAGTCAGGATCACACCAAACCGCCGTCAAAATGTTTTAATCGTGTGTATCTTATGATAAACCTGCATGATTTTAGTCATTAAGTAAGAAGAAATATGGGAATAAATATGGGAATGTCCTAATATTACTCACCAGAAATGGCTTTTTTTTTTTAAATCACATGTTGCTGAAAGTCTTTAATTTGAATTATGTTCATTATGTTCAATGTCTAAGTATTGTTTAAAATGATATTTTATTTCCACGTCCAAATAAGTTCAACACACTGATTTGATAGAGATTCTTTCCCCACATGACTGTGTTCACGTTGCTGAGTCCACTGCTGTTGTCTTTCATCATGAATAAAGCAGTCTATTTAAGAATGTTTGCTTGTATTTCTTCAGCTCATTCTTGACTAATGTTTGTACAAACTAATGTTTTAAGTGCATTTTATTTACAGTAAGTCACAGGTCAAAAGGTTTAATTCATTCCCAATGTGCAATATTTACTTAACTCTGTTACTGTCAGTGTAAATGTCTGTTTTATTGTTGCAGTGACCATTAAAGCCTGAAGAACTGTAACGTATAAAATCAATCCAGTCCATGACTGTAAACCATTTTGTGGAGAATGTGGATAAAACAAGTCTGCCTTTACTTCTTTGCAACTACAAGGACAGCAGACGGAACCAAACCTAAGGGAAAAAAACAAAGCAATACACGTAACCAAAAACTCCACGTTCCCAATTTACCACACATCATCAAAGCTACACCAAAAATCTATTGAAGTGAGAAAAAGAACACACCGAGTGTCTAATGATGAGATCCAGGGAACAATGCTACAGGAGATGCAATGTCTAAGCTATTTCATACAGCTCGGTACACGTCGCCTTCGGAACTTTTCTAAACCGCATTTTAACCAGAAAACAATTCGGCGCTCAACGAGTGACACCCCGCTAGAGAAAAAGCTTTCTAGCTGTTGCTATCTTTGCATGGTTTTGCCAAATAGTAGCGTGTTCCTATTAATTGTAAATACAGTTAAATTTATTTATTTATTATACTTTTATCTAATATTTAAAAATCTGCTGAGCTAAACCCGCTAAAACTGATTTCTGATCCTAACCTCATCTCTTGTACCTGCCTCATCCACCCTGATGGTCAACTTCCTGTGGAAGATCACGTCACACGTAACGACTAATTCCGCTAGGAACAACTTATGGACTCTCTTTTCAGACTGTAAATCTGTTCTCACCTTCTGAGTCGGGTTCCTCTGACAGTTTTTAACTCCTATCATTTCAGGGAGTTTTTCCTTGCACTGTCTCCTTCCGGCTTGCTTATTAGGGATAAAAAGTAACTTCATGATTATATCCCTGTATTGATTATTCTATTGGGAATATTCCCATCGTACATGCTGCAGAAATACAACTGAATTGAATTAATAGTTTTTTTTTCTTTCTGTGTCTGTTTAGTTTTAAGATTCTGTGTTATCTTGTTACTTAATATTAGGCCAAAGTTGTGGGGAATGACAAAATATTTCGAATGACATCATTTCTTATGGAAAAGTGTATTTGCTGCGTGTTGGTGTTGGCACTGAACATTGTAACTCCTAACTATATCTCTACAAAGCATTTCTCACCCAACTCGCGCAGAGGTTTCTCCATGTCAAGGTCGGTGTAGACACGGCGGGGGTAAGGGGTCAGCAGGGTGAAATCCTCACCCTCTGAACTGTTCATCTGCACATATACTCGAACTGCAGCCAGAGGCTCCTGGGCTTTAAAGACTGCAGTCAGCGCAGAGCCGTCCATCAGACGAATCTAACGAAGGTAAGGGTTAAGCATGTTGAGATGCAATGCACATTACAGAGACAAACTGGAAATAGAGAGCAAAGCCTGAACATATCTTGGGACTCTACCTGTATTCGGCATTCATCGTAGTCTTTCTTGGCTGGAGGTGGGCCCTGAATCTCAGGAGGAGACTGAGGTGTGGCCTCAGAAGTCGAAGAGCTGCCACCAAACTGGGACACGAGGCAGTAAAGTGAGTAATCTTAGTCATTTTAGAGTTTAATGTGACCAGAGCTAGGTAATTTTTCATTTTCTCAGAATCTTTAGTTTGTATTTTTCAGACAAACATTTAACTCCACCCCTTTTCTTTAAACTCCAACTCTCATGGTTTACAAACACTGAAGGATCACTGGATTAGGAACACCTGGCTAGTAATGGGTGGGTCCACATTTCTGATTAATAACAGCATGCAGTTTTCACAGAACAGACTCCACAATGAGAAACATTATCCAAATGCAGTCAACCCATACCTACTGTAGCAGCTCCCAAGTTCACCTCACTGGTACAATGCTCAACCCTTCAATAAACCACACAAAACCTTCAGCTGGTTCTTTTTTGAAGGTTCCTCCACTCCTGGTACACCGGCTTAGGGTAAAAGCCACAAGTGAAGCTGTTGCTAAATACTGTCACCAATCCTGCAGAATTCTACTATCTGCCCATGGCCAAAGACACTCAGTTTTCCCAAAGCTGGTAAATGTTGCCTTTGTGGGGCAATGAGCAGGTCAATACATTGTGTGAGAGATGAATGTTATTGATAATGACCAACTGGGAACAACAAATAAGTGATGATACCTGTCAGGTGTTCCTAATACAGTGATGGTCCAGATTCACCATAATAGGTGGAGCTAGAACTAAAAAAAACTGTAAATTGCTCCTTTAAAAAAAAGTTAGGAGAGAAACAAGAATCTAAGAGTAATATACAGTAAATAATATAAAATAAACATATCGCACCATAATCCCTAAAGTTTCTAATGACCGAAGAGTGGAAGAGAACAAAGGAAGCCAGTTGCATCTCACTGGTCAATTTAAATATTATTATAATAAAAAATCTAAAGGTAAATACCTTGCGTGCTCGCTCTTCTCTGTCACGTGCAATCTTCTCTTTGACTCTCTGTCTGAAAAAGATTAACAAAACACTAAATGAGAACAGAAAAGCTGCACTATAAAGCTCTCTGGAGCATTGAATAATCCAGTGCATGCAGTACTTGGCCAAACGGTCCTCCATTTTCTCTCTCCTGCACTGTTCAGCCAGGTTCTTCATTTCGTCCTCCTGCAACTTCTGTCGGACCTGCTGCAGCTCCTGGCCCTGTTTCCTCCTTTGTTTCTCCCTGTCCACCTCATCTTGCCGCTCCCTCTCTCTCCTCTCCTCCTGCTTCACCCTCATGAACTCCTCAAGCCTGAGCACAAACACGACATAAGCACTTCTTTCTTTAAATATTACACATTAAGCCCCTTCACTGGGACACCAACCTCTTAATTTGTTCTTTCTTTTCCTCTTCGCTCATTGGTTGTTTGGGATCTGTGTGTTCTGCTGTCTCTCCAGCTAGGACTTTATATACAAGTATAATGCAAACAAAAAACAACTGTTATACAGGTATTTATTTACATTACCAGCATTAATGTGTGAAACTTGGGGATATGACAATGATACACAGCATTTTATTCAAAAAATTGAATATCACGGTCATTTATTTATGCTCAAGTCTCAACAAAACTAATGGCAGTGGTGGCTCAGGAGATAACATGCTGGTGCACTAATAAAATTTTGGGAGTTCAAGACCCAGTACTTAACACGCTCCAACGGTTGGATCCTTGAACAATACATTAAACTATCTCTGATAGAATGGCAATGTAGCTAGTTGTGCATGCGCTTACATTTACCAACAAGTTTGGGCATGAGAAGATGTGAAGAATTTCACTGTGGTATAATTAACAGTTTAAAATAATAGCAGCGTGTTTAAAAGAACTGATTAAAAGCTCCTCATAATAGCATTTATTTATATATACACACAGAGCACTATGGGGCACTACACATTTAATACCAAATAAAAATATGAACAAAATATAAATGTATATTTTTAAACTGAAATGTGTTTACAGATTTATTAACTTTTATGTTAATCACTGAACTAATGTTCTCATAACTACATTACAATGGAGTCAACCAACATCCAACCAAAGCTAACTGGGCCACATTCCACAGTTCTTCTGCATTCTAGTGTTCTGTATCAAAAACAGCATTTATGATGTCACTCCACAAATTCTCAGGCTGGCTACTTATAACATCAGTCATCAGTCATGGTGTGAAACCAGGCTACCTCCCTGCTGGTGTTTTTGGGTTCGTTGTTGTGCTGGAACACCCATCTCAAGCGCATTTCTTCTTGTCCATGGAGCTTGGTATAAGTTAAATAGGCCTGATTCCAAAGTAAGGGAACATCCCTAAACCATTTTGCCTGTACCTCCACGATTTATAGTCTTCACAGTGTACTGTGGTTTAAATTCAGTGTTTATGGGTCATCTGTGGCCAGTATGAGCAATATTGCTCTTATCTGTCCATAACACATCTTTTCAACAGCAGTGGTACTTTACAAGGGGTTTCTTGCAAATAGTGTGTGTTCACGTAGGCATCCTCTGATAGTTGCAGTACTCATAAGATCTTCTCTGATTACCCTGCAGTTGATCACTGGTTGCTTCTTTGCCATTTCTGTTATTCTAATATTTCATTACCAGCTTTTAGTCATTATTCAATTCAATTAAATCGTATTTTAAAAAACTTTCAAGCACTTGGTCATGAAGAAGCTTTATTAAGATGCAAAATCCAGTCATGACTTCTTCATTCACATACATTATTATCCACAATGAGTAATAAAGGAACCAGACACCAAATGGAACACAAGCTTATTTGGGAAAGCCAATATTGCAAACAACGTCTTACCCTCGGTGAGTTCTGAGGAAGGCTGGGATGGACTCTGTTCTTCAGATGAGCCTACAATGTTTTCTGTGGGTTGTACATAAGGCTCATCTATGTCTGGGTCATTCTCGTGTTCCATCAGCCTGTGGAAGGAGGACAGTGAGGGTCATGAGAACAAAGCTGACCCACAGCATCAGTACAGCAGTTAAACTTCACACTCACCAGTCCATAGCTCTCTCAATGCCTTGGTTGCCAGTGTGTGCTACAGCTTTCTCCCTTTCACAGCAACACAATCAGCATAGAACAATCATAAACACTACTGCACAAAATTTTAGGAACCCTATTATTTGTTAGTACAAATCTTGTTTAAAAAGAATTATTATAAATTCCCAAATGTTCCTTTTCCAACAAACAAATAATAAAAAAAATGCATGTCAGTACAGAATACTATTACCTATAGAGTACTAAAAATTTTTAGATACGCTCTTATTTTTAGCATACAGGTGTTGTTTATTGTTATGAATGACATTACTATTCCAAAAAATTATTTTACAAATAAATGTTTGTATCTCAGTAAAGATCACAATATATTACATAACAGATCAACTTTTTAATTAAAAAGAACATAAAAGCGACTGCAAAAAAGAAGTAATTGTGACAATTAAAATATACAGAAGAACTACAGGGGTTAGACAATGAAACTGAAACACCTGTCATTTTAGTGTGGG
>JAOUQV010000031.1:9193642-9205113 GCA_028565295.1 Aspidoras spilotus | reverse complement strand
TGTACATACAGAGACATTCCAATAACGTCACTAATGTAATTAATTGCTCATTTCATTATCATTGCTCAGATATAATTGCTCAGATATAATATAACATGGGGGAAAAAGTAATGAATAGGCAGAGCCGTGTATTGGGCAAGTGACAGAATCAAATGTCATGACATGTACAATGATTATTGGGTGTAATTGACTCATTTAATAAGAGGTCTGTTCAAATTATTAGAAATGTGGAGTTCAAATAAGGAGGTCATTCCTTCTGTGAAGAAAGAGGTGTCAATTAGGGCAGCAAATGCTGTACTTGCTGGTTTTAGCCCTTGATCGTGAGTAAAATGGGTCGTTCCATATATTGTACCAAATTATCAAACTTGGGTCAAAAAGCTGAGAGTAAGGCATAAAAAGTGCAGAAAATAATTTGCTACTCAGCTATAATGATGGCAAATGCGATAAAATGGCAAAAAAGCATGTGATGGGAAATTGGAATGCAGATTTTAGAGTAACAAGAATGGAAAGGAAGCATCTAATGATCAGCTCTAGGGATATCACAGAACATCTTCAGTGAACTGTAAGTACTGCAACAATCAGAATACACCTGTATGAACACAAACTATTTGCAAGAGAATATTATGAAGTGCCAGCCCAATTCCCAGATCTTAGAGAACTTGTGAAGTGACATCAATCCTGCTTTTGAATCAATAAGTAGGAACACAGGAGAGTGGGATGTAGTCCAGTAATCTTGGGTTGGATGTTGGTTAACTCCATTGTAAAATAAAAACAAAGTAGAATAAAATAATAAAGTTCAAGCCAAATAATAGTTCAGCGAGTCACAGAACAAGCGAAATATATTATATTGTATATACCAGTTTGTAATATGCAGACACTGCTAGTTGTTTTTCTACTTTTTTAGTTTAAAAATGAATATTTTGCTCATGTTTAATTTGGAATTGAATGTGCAGTTCTCCCAGTGCCTTTGTGTATATTTAAATAAATCATATTGTGTGGATTTAGCTTTTTCTCGGTTGTTTTAAACACATTGCTATTATTGTATATACAACTATACTGTATATAAACCTACACATGTACATACACACATACTGTACATAGACACATAGGCACATACACAAATGCAAATATAATCAATAAATTAACAATTCTTAAATAAATAAAATGAATATATAGAGATATTAAATTAAATGAAATGACATCCTCCACCACTGCCAAACTTAAATTAACCCTTCATTTTTCAAGCGCCATCATGCCTCATCATGTTTTATGCAAGCTTCCCAATTAGTTATGCATATCATTTAGTTATTTTAAACAGGTGGCCCGAACATTTCAGTAGTGATTTGACAGTGATTTAATAGTAAATGTTTAAAAACAAGCAGTATTTCAAATATGAAGTCACTGTGTCTTTAAAATCCTTACACTCTGGCTGGCATTGGGAAAAAAAAGACGAGCCAGTCCTTAATGACTCTCTTGTGATTGAGCAGTCTTATGACAATACTATCTGTACACATCCGGTGATATTGATTTAAGAGTGCCCCTAAGTGCTCTATCATTAGACTTAAGAGTTCACACTAGAGTGCCTCTTATTTTCTGGATATTTAATGACGGTATTTTATTATTAATCTTGTATAATTCTACAATAGTTTTAAGTGTCTGACTGGGTTGCCCCTTATAAATTGATGGGTTGCTGGAAAAAGGCCAGTCCTGCCTGTGACACTGCTCTAAGACGCGTATCGGATTACTCTCATCCCTCACTGCTCCTCATCCCCCAACCTTCTTTCCTTGTGTAATCAAATCAACTGTAATTTCATAGGCTAAAATGCACAGCACTTGCACTTTTGCATTCAGAACACTGTCTAAACACTCCGGCTTTATTGCATTACAGATAGTTTGTGTTTGTCTGGGAGAGTCGCCATTTTATGTTTGGCCTAACTCTGATAGGAAAGTAGTAATGTGTCTGTGTGGGATGTTAACCCTTGTCTGTTCCATTTGGTAAAAAAAAAAAAAAAAAAAGCAACATTAGATGATTAAACATCATGTCCACACTGGTGCGCGATTTAATTGAGCTATTAGTCAAATGTCAAAGTGGGAAAGTTGTTTATTTAATTTTGCTATTAGAAAAATAAAATATAATGGCAAAAATTATATTAAGTAACTAGGGGTCAGCGGAGTGAAAATGAGTGGGCTTGAGTGGTAAAGAGAAAATAATGGTGCTATCAGGAGGGATCCAAGACATGTAACATTCTATACTTTGGATTGCAAAATGCCAATATGATAAGCTGGGTATGATAATATTATATATATATAGTCTAGACATCAATAATTGTAGATCATCTAGTGGTTCTTGCATTGGCCATGAAGGTATCCAGACAAGATCCGGTCACTAGCTAAGCATCTGTAAATATACCTAAGGGAGCATTGAACATGGTGGAGAAACTTTGGCAATACAAGTGTTAATTTGTCATGGCAATAAAGCAGCTATTTGAATTTGAGGAGAACCTATGGGAAATATATATAACTTTAAGTACAGGATGGCACTGAATAACTATTTTTGTACAATCCTGTATAAGTATCATATATCGTTTACAATGATGATTGCAGCATCATTATATAACATCATGAAAGAAATAATCCTCTGTGAGATAGAGATAAGTATTGCTGCTGAATCACTTGTGTGGGTGAAGTGAGAGAAAGAGAGATAGAGAGGGAGAGAGCTCAGCAGTACACAGTACTGAAGAGGGGGTGGTAGTCACATCCAGGAGTGTTTTGTGTGTGTGTGTGTGCGCGCGCAATGCATGTGTATGCTAGGGGTTTAAAATGCCTTCTTCATGCTGTTTCTCTCACTAGGCAACCCAGCCCCCGCTCGCTCCCTTTTACTTTCTCTAGCTTTCCCACTGATTCATGCTCCCTTTTCTTGTTATCATCTCCATCCATCCCCTCTTGCTGAGTCGTAGACCTTCATCCGTCCTCTGCTCTCGATCAATCCTTCCTTCTCTGCTTGTGACACTCTTTCTTTTGTCTTTTTTTGCCATTATGTTTCTAGGGAGAGAGTGGGTATATTGACAGAGTAGCGATAGGCCTGGTCAAAGTTTCTGCTCAGCCCTCTCATCCTCTTTGCCTAGGCCTTTGTTTCGTCATCTGTCGCACACTCCATTCTTTCCTTATGAACTCTCCCATCCCCCGGTGGTTGGTTCTTCAGAACTAATATGAGTCACCTGCATTGTGTGTAAAACTGAGAAGAGGGAAGCGGGGGACTGATCAGAGGTTACAGGAATTGCACAATGCTTAACTGTGTAAGAGGATATTTAAAGAGTGGCCCTTTGTGAAGCTCGGTTATCGTGCTCCATAAATGCCATGGATTTCAGAACTTATTTTAAGATGACCTTTGACACATTCAAAGTAATGACATCTCACATGCCTGACATTTCGAGTACTCGGCCATTGTATAGAATACCAGTTATTATGACCTGAAATGGCAGCATTGTCTCGGAACACTTTTAATAGCTGTGTGAAGTAAGCCTCTTGCTGCTGAAGCACTATTTTGGAATTTTGTAAACATAAACATCTCAGAGGTTCATCCCCTGTAATTACCACTGTAGCCTGTTTTAACATGTGCCGCCCGCACTCCATGTGCCATCTGCTTTCTGTTCCTAGACTCCATCCCCAGCAGACTCTGTAGTGCCAGGATTCAGGGCTGCAGAGGGCTCAAGCTCGCGCTGGTCCACTCTCTCATGGGACATCCCATCAGACCTACTCTCACCTCCAACTCCGGAACCCAGTGGCACTGTTTCACTTGATTGTGACTCCAGACCCAGCTCAGGTACTTCAAGAAGACGTCTTATACTGTAGATATACACTCACCGGCCACTTTTCTCTGACCTCTCACATCTACCGTGCATTTTTGTCCACACAACTGCCTCTTACTGGATATTTTCAATTTTTTAACCATTCTCTGTAAACACTAAAGAAAATCTAAGTAGATCAGAAGTTTCTGAAATACTCAAAACCAGCCCATTTGGCACCAACAACAACCATGTCTCGTTTAAAGTCGATTAAATAACTCTTGTTCACTATTCTAATGCTCAATTTGCATTTCAGCAAGTCTTGACCACCTCTACATGCCTAAATACATAGTGATTGGCTCATTAGATATTTGTGTTAACAAGCAATTGAACAGGTGTACGTAATAAAGTGTCTGGCGCGTTTATATAAGCCTTATACTGTATATAACCCTATAGATTATAGCTATTTCAAAAAGAGTTTACATAACACCCTTTTAAAATTAACAACTGTACCTGCATAGATACCTGCATTGCATAGAAGGGGCACGTTCCTCAAAACCCATTCCTTTCTTAGAGAGGATTCATTGCTGGAGTTTCACTTTACTTTTTAAACGTGCATTTCTAAGATAAAATGACATAGAGCCAATTAATGTTTTAAACTTGGGTATATTTTTGTTGCTGCATGATCCTTTATGTATAAAATTATTTTCGTGTTGGACGTTATGTTCCCTGAAGTTGTGCAGCTCATGTGGAATATGAGTAATATTATTCCTATCAGTTACATATGAAATAGCTGCTTGACATTGCGCATATTCACTGTTTACTTTCCACGTCAGCCTCATACACACTTTTATATATGCATGTTTAACAGCTGTGTGCAGCCTTTAACAAACATGACCATGCCCCTATTTGCTCTTTGTTCATTCCTTAAATTACTTACAGTATTCTGTCACCCGTGAATATACTTTTAATTCAATTTACAACTTGTGCAACCATACCACTATAGACCCTGCTCTTTTCTACAGGTTTTTACTCAGTCAGCGGGAGTTCACTGTCAGACTCCTGTTTCTCAGTTGCTAGCGAGGTGGCCCATGGAGGGCCACTAAAAATGGAGGGAACCTGCAGACCTCACTCACTGGACCACAGTACCACCCAGTGGAGTGAGGATGAAACACATAATGAACAGAAATCTGGAGGGACAGGCCAAAAAGGAGAGAGGAGGCCTGCCTCTACTGGTAGGAAGATGAATATTAACCACTTTTATCACATTAACTGTTTATGCTGTGATTGGCTATAAATTTGTCTTGTTTCTGCTCCATCAACAGGTGAACTAGAGATCGAAGGGCTCATATTCCTCACTGGACTCTACTCTAGTCTAGGGGCAGCACAGAGAGGATGTGTGTTGTCAACCTCCACCAACTTTCCACAATTGCAACTAGACCCCAAATTTTGCTCCGACCTAGTGTCACGGAAGACAAAAGAGGTGTACCCTTATCCTAGTCCACTTCATGCTGTGGCCTTGCAGAGTCCACTGTTTACTTCCTGCCAGAATCCTTCCCCCAAAATGCGCTCCCCTAGCCCAGAGGGGGACCAGCTTGCGTACCCCGAATCTGAACAGCCCCCTGCAATGATTCAAACTCCACCTTCTCCATCTCTCACACAGTTGGAGCAATACATAACCAGATTAGCTCATCAGTACCACAGCAGGATGACCACTGAGCCTTCCATTCGAGCACCTCAGAAGGCCTCTGCAGGTTCATGCTACGAAGGAGTCAATCCAAAGAGTTCTTCCTCCTGTAGCTTGACCAGCTTGACACCATGTAAATCTTTTCTAGGCAATTCTGCTAGAGTTAGTCTGAGCAGCATTGGTAAGAAGGCTAGCAGGAACTCAATTAACCTTGGAAACCTGCCGTCTGTCACTGGGGAGGAGTTTAACATTAGTTTTCATCTCAATTTAAATTTGAACCTTAATCCTAGTATGAATAAAACACAGAATATTGATGCAGAAAACATAAAGGAGCCAGCAACAGGGTCATGTGGGTACCTTGGTGGCAACTTCATCACTCCAACTGCCTCCCCTGCGTCATCGTCAACTACAGTCACCAGCACTCCAAATTTGAGGAGCAGATCTCGTATATCCACATGCCCATCCACAATTAGTAACCGTGGGTCCTTGGAGATCACCGGAAAGAATTTTGGTTCCCTTAACTTTTCCAAGTCTTTGGACTTAAGTGGAGCTCCACGACAGCAGGCAGAAGGCTGCCCACCTTCAAAAGAAATAGAAAGTCCTGCTAGAATTAGTGAGGATTCATTGGTCGTTTCACGTGTATCTGGGTTGCCCAGGTCAGTTGTAGTTGGGCTTATGGAGGAAGGGGTGGAGCTGGATACGGAGTGCTTCCAGAATGAAAGTGAGAGGAGTGAAGGTTCAGGTTCTCCATGTAATGCACAGACACCTCGTTCCTCTCGATACTTTCCTACTGCTTATGATGATCGATCTGGCTTTTATTCAAATTCATCGTCAAACATCTGGGCAGGAAGTGGTGCCATCGAACCTGACTACATTTCCCAGCAACATCACCTACAGCTTACTCAATCAGATTGCCATTTTCTACTTAAAACACAGTCAAACAATCCCCACTCTGAAGACTCTGGTACCACCCCTTCTCACACCTCCCCCATACTGCCTTTACCCCACAATTACTCAGATTCCACCTCTTCTCCTGGCTCCACATCCCGTTCAAGAGTACATTCACCTCCTCGACTGCTCTCAAATTCACCATTTACACCTGCTCAGCTGTCTGTTTTTCGAAGGGACTCACCATCCCAGTGTTCTCTTCCACACATCCACTCCTGTGGTTCTCCCCTGGAAGGCCCGATCAGGCCTCGCGGTGGTTCCCTCAGGCAAGATGCTGGAGTTGTGACTGGGTGGAAGTCTCAGCAGAAAGGTTGGAGGAGGAGTGGTGATGGGGAAGGACTCTATCAGGGCAAGCATGCCTCCAGAGAACTGGTCCGAGCATCAACAGTCAGCAGTTACTCAGGTAGAGACTACAGCAGCTGTTGGGAAGAAGAAGCAGAATTACGGACTCCAAAGAAAGCCACCAAGTTGTGGAAAGGTTTTGAATCGAGACTTTGGGGGAGGGAGGAAGAGTTGGAAAATGAGGAGAGCGTTGAAGACTTTGGATGGAGGCATGCATCTTTAAAAGATACTTCAACAAGCAGCGTACAAAATCGAAAAGGAAATAATCTTTTTAGAAAAAAAGGGAAAAACTGCGATGGCCAAAGCTCCAGCCTTCGGCTATCCAGGAGAGCTTTATTTCGGAGTGAATCTCAGGGATTCCTTTCAACCCGTTCTCAAAAACGGGAAGCCCATCTCCAGAACAACCACTGGTCTTCTTCTTTGGAGATCAGCCGTGAAGGACGAGGTACAAATCGTGGACAACACTTGGTCAGGAGAGAGGAGAAAAATCTCTCATCCACTGCTAGTCTTTTCCATCTCTCTCGGTCACAAAGCCTGGAGGGAAGCACTCACTCAAACTCACCCCTGTCTTCCCCTTCTATGTCTCCACCTCCTTCAGCACCTCTAACCCGATCCCGATCATTGCGTGACCTTGGGAGAAAGATTTTTGGCTCAATGAGATCCCTCAGTTTCAATAAGAATCAGAAATCAAAAAAGAAAGACTAGGGAAACGGGCAGAAAACCTTTACCAGAATATTGTTCCATACATGGCATGATTCTTGAGGGACAATCACCTCTGATTGTATGATATAGTGAAACCTTGCAAATGTTTGCCATGCTGAAAGTCATGGACCTGAGTTCTTTATAAGAACTAAGCACTTAAGGGGCAAACAAATGTCATGTATGTCATCAGTTTAAATTGATGTGTTTATATTATGTTTAAAATGTGTAGAAATGCAGCTGTTGAAACTCTATTCTGCTTACCGTAGAATGAGACATGCAGACCTGTACTAAAGTCCACGGCCAGGGACAATGGCTCTCATTCACCACGTTTTCTTAAGATGAAATAACTTAAAACCCAGTTACACCATTTTCTCCTAGAGACTGATATTAAACAATCTTATATAAAATGTGTTCAGTTTATGAAAAATGTAATCCATTATTATAACATCCAACAAAAAAACATGAATATGATGCAGACTTAGTCTTTCTCAAGAAAAATATGAAAATATTTGTGACCCATTGTGTGTAAGGGGGAAAAAAAAATAAGAGTTTGAGCACCAGTACTGCCAGGTTACACAACTTCTGATCATGCTGGATTGTTTGTTAATCAGTCCTTCTTTCAGTAAGTCTCTGTGCCTCTGCATGCAACCCCATGCCATGTGTCTGTGATTATTATACTTACAGTGCACCAGTGTACTTTAGTGTTATGTAGTGTACTAAATATTTTCAACTATATGCTTTAGTGCATTTAGTGTAAAAAAAAATCTAAAATCAAGTACAGTATGTTGTGTAAGATGACATGTGCTCAGGACTATAAAATAAATACTATTTCAGTGTTAAGGAATAACCCAGTATTAATAAACAGACATAAAATGGGATCGCTGTTGTTTTTAATGTCAGCATTATATGCCTAATATCAAGAAATGTTTCACTGTCGCAAAGAAAGCTTAGAACACAATATAGAACACAATATTTTTTACATGATGTTTAGTCTTTTAAAGATGTCAACAATATTTATTGTATAAGTGCTGCACAATGAAAATATCGTGTAATGGTACAAACACAGATTAGTCCGAATCCTGAATATCAGTTAAATTATCTGATGCAGTCAGTAGGCTAACGACTCTTAATTTCAAACTGCTCCAGTAATACCAGCCTTGTTTATAATCAGCCATTCAGAAGAGTTTTCCCCTCATTAAACCCCACACTCGGGGTTTATCCTCCAAGCCTTTTGTGAATACAGTATCCCCTGTTTTAATTAAGCAACTTCTCTTCAACTACTTTCCTCATTTTGTCAGCTTCTGCAGATCTTTACAGCTTCTCATTCCTACTTGGGGTTTTCCTCCACGCTTTCCTCTTTTTCTTCCTGTTTCTGTTTCGTGAACATGCCTTTGTAAAGTGCTTTCTCCTTGCGATAGTCGTTGCTCAGACTTTCTTCCACTCGCTGAAGCTGTTTCTTTATATTTGCATCTGAAAACGTAAAAACCAACAATAAAGAAATGAAAGGATGTGTAGGAATGAGTTTAGAATGAGTCTCATTAGTAGGAGTTTTTGTTCCAACCTAATGACTAGGTAACATGTAACATGACTGTTACATTTAATGAAACACATCCACATGGACAGACAGGATACTACGTTTGGTGTATGGCAGCAGTGCTGGAGTACTGTTCTTATGATTAAGATGCTAAATTATACTATTTAAACATAAAGTGTATCATTGATGAGTTTTCTTGCGCCAAAAGCTTGTTTCACGGCACTGATTCATATACTAAATCAGGGTATTAAAAAGCGTACATTCATTAAATGTGTTTTACCACTGATAAGATGATAAGGTATATTTAAGGCCTGAAATGGCACTAAAAAGCATTAAACATTGTTGAGTTGTTTTCTTATTTACAAATTCCTAAATCTTTCATGTTCTATACTTCATTTACAAACAGATGTCTTCAGCAGTTCGCGGTCCTGGATCATTTGTGCTTATTTACAAGTAGAGATTAAATCAATACACAAATAAACGTATGTATATGGCAGTAAAAATAAAATAGCAATAGAAAATGTGAATGTGTTCTTATTGCCCCCACAGAAGGGTTAAATACAGTCCCAATTAAATACATTTCCCCAATTGTGGGGCTAATAAGACATTAAATTAGACTTACTGACACCAGCAGAAACCTTGTAAAAAAATAATTTAGAATAAATAAAAAATAAAGAAATAAAAAAGTATTAATATTATCACAAGTAATAATTAATTATTTTTTTTATTAATTTGTTGATTGAAAGTTCCTATAATTAATGATCATCCCCTTAAATCATATTTGAATCCTGCATCCTAGGCAATGAACCAATTTTAGTATTAGTTCTCTCTGTTCACTGGATACCTGAACTGAGATTAGGGTGCAAGTCAATAGTTTTACCATTGGGTTTTCCTTTGCTGGCTTGGAGGAGGTACTGCCGGGCACTCAAAGCATCACCTAGCTCCAGGGTGGCTACACCAGCTCTGTACAGGGCTTTGATATCTCCTGGTCTCCACTGAAGGACCTTCAAACTATACTCATGTACACGGATGTAGTCCACGTCTTCCCGCTGTAGTAAACAGGCTGCTCGACATAGACATGCAATATTGAAAGCAGAATAAAACTGTCTGTAAGGTAAGTACTATCACACACACACACACACACACACACACACAATAAAAAATTGACAGTCGTCTGAATGAGGTTTTTTTTTTTACCAGTTTATTCTAGACACCATAATTTACAGCACCCTCCATAATTATTGGCACCCCTGGTTAAGAAGTGTTCTTTAGTTTCTAATAAATTCTTTTTTTTAATAATATAGGACAACAACGCAAAAAAGAGAAAAATCTAATCTTTAATTCAAGTGTTCTTATTTAATGATAAAAATACACATTAAGAACTAATCTTTTGAATGAAATCTTGTGTGCCACAATTATTGGCACCCCTGGTGTTAGTAATTTGTACAAACTCCTTTCGCCGTCAGGACTGCACTTAATCTTCTATAACTTTTCACAAGATAGAAGAATACAGAAAGATGGACTATTACTCTTTGCACAACCTCTCTAAATTCTCTAGAATCCATAGTCTTCTCCTATGCACTCTCCTCTTCGGCTCAACCACTGGTTCTGTCGGGTTAGGGTCTGGAGACTGAGATGGCCATGAAAAGAGCTTGATTTTGTGCCTTGTGAACCATTTTTGAGTAGATTGGGCCACATGTTTAGTGTCGTCATCAGTGTTGACCCATCTTCAGCTTTCGGGCAGAGGCCACCAGATTCAGATTCAAAGTGTCCTGATATTTCAAAGAGGTAATGATCCCATGTATCCTTAAAAGGTTTCCAGGTCCTTTGAAGAGGAAACAGGCCCCACAGCATCACAAATCCTCCCCCATACTTTAACAGTGGGCATGAGGTGTTTTTCTAGGGTGTTACATCAGACCCACTTAGAGTGTTTGTTGCCAAAAAGCTCTATCTTGTTCTCATCTGACTAAAGCACAGGGTCCTAGTTAAAATCCCAGTACCGCTTGGCAAACACCACCCCTTTACGCTTATGAGTATACCTCCGAAAAGTCTTTCTTCCAAACAACTTGTTGACATGACTTGGAAAACTTCTCTTACCATCCTTCTCACTTCCAGGCTTGTTGATGACAGTTCCAGATGTTATGACCTTTTTGATGATTGCTCTAAATGTAGATAGGGCATCTGCAGGTGAGTGGCTATTTTCTTGGAGCCATTGCCTGATTTATAAAGGTCGACACACATCTGCATTACTTAAATAGTGTGTTCTTATGTCTTTCCCTTGTTTAAGTGTGAGTAAGAGGAATACATCTCTGGGTAATGCCATATTTATACCCCAGGGAAGCAGGAAGTGATGAATTACTAATTAAAGGTTCCTAGATACTTTGATCAACTTTATAACTGGGGCAGTCGTAGGCTTGTGGTTAAGGAACCGGCCTTGCGACCGGAAGGTCCCTGGTTCGATTCCAAGTAGCGA
>JAOUQV010000031.1:9115212-9125341 GCA_028565295.1 Aspidoras spilotus | reverse complement strand
TGTGTTTAATTTGTCCTGAATCAAACCATTTCTTCTCAAAATTACAGATGAATGATTCCTCAAGTGGTGCTCTCGTAAAAATCTCCGGATACGTTTGTTTTTGTTAACTACACTTATAGCCTTTGGGCTTATTTGTGGATATTTATCTGACATTAGTGGTTTCTATAAGTGGAAACAATGACTGTAGCCAGAGAAACTTATTCATTCACTATTTTACCCGTCAAGAAAAACATGTGGATGGATTTTCCAGCATCATTTTCAAATCATATTAGTTTTGCCTCAAATTTGCTGCGAATTCTCTGTGTTCTTTTGGTGGAGTTGATAAACGTTAGCCAAAGTGCACCGGGTCATTTGACTTTCCATGTGAAATGTAACAGCTGCTTAAATTACGCAAAACTGGCTTACAAAGAGTGTAGGGACTAAGGGTGCTGGGTAGCACATCACCTAATTTTCACATGGTCATAAGTAAATAACAAAAGGGATATTTGGCTATTTGACACCATGCACCTGGACCAGTGAAACACAAACACACACACATATATATATATATATATATATATATATACACATCTTTGTAAGGTGAGCACACATGCCCGGAGCAGAACGGGGATTAGGTGCTTTGCTCAAGAGCACTTAAGCCGTATTATGAATTAGTGTTGGTGGAAATCTATCCGGGACCTTTCATTTGCAAGGCTGGCTCCTTAACTTTACGCCTAAGACTGCCTGTAATTAACTGTATATTGTAAAAGAATGTTGGAATAAAACAAATATGTAAACTGTATCAACCCCAGGTGTGGCCCAAGAAGGGTTTTTTTAAATCCTGGCCTGCCTGGTCCAATAGAAGAGAATCTGCGGGACCTAAAGATTCTACTACTAAAGTTTTAGTGCTAGGTAGCACATGTTCAGTGGTCTTGTGGAGTCCATGCCTCGAGGGGTCTACACAATATTAGGCAGGTGGTTTTAATGTTATGGCTGATTAACGATCAGCCATAAATGATCATCAAGAAAAGGACATTAAATTTGGAGGAGATTCACAAGGAGTGGACTGCTGCTGGAGTCAGTGCTTCAAGAGCCACCATACACATATATATCCAGGACATGGGCTACAAAATTTGCATTTCATTTGGAAATAAAGGTCCCAGAGTCCGGAAGAAGAGTGAACCGACACACAATCTAAACTGCTTAAGTGTGAAGTCTAGTGTGAAGTTTCCACAATCAGGTATGGTTTGGGGAGCCATTCCATATGCTGGTGTAGGTCCACTGTGTTATATTAAGACCAAAGTCAGCGCAGCCGAAAAATTTAAAGCACTTCATGGTTTTCTTTGCCGACAAGCTTTATGGAGATGGAAATTTCATTGTCCAGCAGGACTTGGCACCTGTCTGCACTGACAAAAGTACCAATACCTGGTTTAATAACCACAGTATCACTGTGCTTGATTGGCCAGCAAACTCGCCTGACCTAAACCCCATATGGGGTATTGTCACGAGGAAGATGAAAGGCACCAGACCCAACAATGCAGATAAACTGAAGGCTGCTATTAAAGCAACCTGGGCTTTCCTAACACCTCAGCAGTGCCACAGGCAGATCACCCCTATGCCATAACACATTGATGCAGCAATTTAAGCAAAATGAGCCTCGACTAAGTATTGAGTGCATTTACTGTACATACTTTTCAGTAGGCCACAATATCTACATTAAAATCATTTTTTCCCGTTGGTCTTATATAACATTCTAATTTTCAGAGACAATGATTTTGGGTTTTTATTGGCTGTATAATAATTTTTGCAATTTCTCTCAGGAATTAATAAAGTATTTCTGATTCTGATAATCATTAACAGAAATAAACACTTGAAACAGATCACTGTGTTTGTAATGAATCTATATAATGCATTCATTTCGCTGTTTGTTGATATTCTAATTTATTGAGATGCAGCTGTATAGATGTATATGCACCTGTATATTTAGATATAAACCTCAATAACAAGTATCACAGAGTGAGAAAACTCTGTAGGTGTGAACTCGTTGTAACGGCCATCTCTCCACACATTGTTATGATTTTATCAATACATTCTATTAATCAAACATTTATAAGGCTGAAGATTAAGAGGAGGACAGCAAGAAGGACCCGGGTTCGATCCAACTAGTGTGCAATAATTTTAAAAGATGTTTCCCTGCACTACACAGTAAAAACAGACTGATATGAAAATATTTTCATTACAGTTATGGCATTTTATCCAAAGTGACTTTTATCCCTTCATTCATCTGAGCAGCTGAGGGTTAAGAGCCTTGCTCAAAGACCCAACATTGGTTGGCTGTGGTGGGATTTGAACTCATGAGCTTCTGGGAAGTAGTCCAACATCTTAACCAATGAGCTAACACTGTTCCATAAAGAATCAAACAAGTAAAAAGTAACTACATACAAAAGTGAACCGAAGAACAAGAAAAAAAAGAGTTAAAAAATTAAAACACATGTTCCAGCCCGCCTCAAGTCAGTCAAACACAAAATTGCACAGATTGCCGCCGTGTGTATAATCGACATTTAGTGCAGAACACCTGGGGCTTACATTATGGCTAGAAAGTGATTACATGCTACTACCATCTCATTATACTCTCATAATGGCAGCATGATGAATAACTATACACTTCCCACACCTTCTGATGCAGTTCCAAGTTCCTGTCTTCATTCATCTAAATGTTCTTGCCCTGATTCTCCAGGGTCATTGCTGAAGCTCAAATATATAACACACACACATTATATATATATATATATATATAATATACCAGCCAGACTCACTGGCTATATCATATTGTTTATATCACTGATTATCTAAAGCAGATGTACGTATATAGGTAACGGGCCACATTATATTATCATTTGTAAATCTGGACACAACATTACCCTCAAAACAGATGAACTGAATGGAATTGCATTCAAAAAACTTCCTGTGAACTGAAATATGGTTGAAAAATGTATTTACTGTATATACACTCACTGGCCACTATATTAGGTACACCTAGCTATTAAAAGGTTGTACACACTTTTGCCTTCATAACTGCCTTAATTCTTTGTGCCATAGATTAAAAAGAGTTGGTATTCTTCATTACTTGGCTGTAACAAGTGATTATTTAAGTTACTGTTGCCTTTCTATCATCACAAACCAGTCTGACCATTGTCCTCTGACCTCTCACATCTACGAGTCATTTTTGTGCACACAACTGCCATTACTGGATATTTTCCTTCCATTCTCTGTTAACGGTAGAGACGGTTGTGCATAATTTTATCCCAGTAGATCAGCAGTTTCTGAAATACTCAGACCAACCTATCTGGCACCAACAACCATGCCACATTCATAGTCACTTAAATCACCTTTCTTCCCCATTCTGATGCTCAGTTGTCTTGACCACCTCTACATGCACAGTCACAGCGGTGGCCGCTAAGTAGCAGATTAGATATTTATGTTAACAACAATTGAAAAAGTTTACCAAAAAAGTGGCAGGAGAATGAATACAGCGTGCAAATGGGCAAATGTCTTAAGCATCCCTAATTATTAGTAGATATTTTACTATAGATGTTTATTTTTATGAAGTCAGTACAAAATATGTTATATTTGCACGTGTCTACTATGCTATACTTCAAGAAATACCCATTCAATACATGGTCCATAATCTTTGTAATTGTATCTATAAAACAATAATAGATTTTTTTTTGCCCCTTTACACACTGAACGATCACTGGATTAGGAACACCTGGCAGGTGCATGTGATCGTTGATACAGTGCACCAGATACTGTCTATCTGTCTGTATATCACTATATGGTATATCCTTATATCACTGTAATATAAGGTGTTGATCTGTTCATTGCACAGCAGGCAAAATAAACCAGCTATGGGTAAACAGAGCAACCCGAGCAACTCTGAACAGAGAAAGAACGTTGAAAACTTGAGTGCAGTGCCAGTGTGATGCACTTGTGTTCCGGTATGACACAGTTTAATGGGTGTACCGAAAGTGGAGAAAACATCAACAAACATCCAGCCAAAGGTCACACAGCGGCTGGAGAGTACTGAAATAGTGAAGCAAAGTGGCGGAGTTGCTGTAGCGGGCATGCATTTACATATTTATGGAAGATGTTGTCCCCTTGGGGAATTCCTTCTCTGACGTAAGCTTGCTTTAATAAATGAAACAGGCGGACCAACTTGTTATTGTTTAGGTGTTCCTAATCCAGTGATCATTAAGTGTAAATCCTAATTGTACCGCTGTCCTTAATTTCGATTTGTTTAATTAAACTCTGTTCAAACGCTTGTTGCTAGCTGATGCCAGTTTTCTCATCCATATCCTTCTACTGATGGATGATCTAACCATTAGTGTGCTCAGTAGGGCATGGAAATCTGTAAATCTGCTGTGCAACCTTGCTTATTGCTGGACGCTGTACATAAATGAAACTCATCTGACCAGACTGACTAATAAACCCTGCAACTCTCATACCCAAGGTCTACAGCTCTACGCTGATTTCTTGTGTTTTGAGAGATGATTATGGATTTGTCACCCTCACACAAAGGCATGGGGCAGCCAATTACATATTATGCATGCAGCTACTGTGGCAGCCATGCGATAGACGGCCATGTGGCGCCTGCAGTCTCGTCTATGAAAGGCGAGCAGATGTGGAGATTTATTAATATGCACAGCAGCTCGGTTGACTCACTGAGACATGCTTGATGATATTCTTCCCTCACATGTCTCTCTTCCCTCATTTTCATCCTCCATCTTCCAACCTCTGGCTTCTTCGCTAGCATTCCCTCATTGTCTCATGCAGCTCAGACATTATTTTTCTCATTTTATTTTTAACACTCATTCTTCTTTCTCCCTTTCATTCATCATTTCGCTGCATGCACCATACCATGTTGAGAAAGCCTCATGATATGTCATTAAACACAACATGCGCCACAGAATGAAATCCGTGAGCCTCATTTGTTTTAATAATGATCACTGCTGGGATTGGGAGAACTTTGTAATGTAATTAAGCTTTATTGCACAGTTGAAATAGTCTAAATATTGGGTAGGTGAGTGTTTCGGAAACACTGACAGTGTCAGCTGCATCTTTAGAAATCAGATTCTCTAGACACCATGTCCAAGCAGAGAGGTTTACATCGAATACAAATGACACAAAATGATTATTTTTCTTCCCACATGTTTCAATTAATCTTAGTTAAAATCTATATAGTAACCAGTTTTATTTTTAATACTGGAGTAAATAAAATCCTTGATGATAAATCACCCAAATTACATTAACACCAAGTTCAATCCATTACTGGATCTAATCATGAAAATGATAACATTCTATACATATTTCTACTTATAATGCAGTATATATATACCATAGGAATTAGTTAAATGCTTACACTTTCTTATATACATGCAGCAGTGTAATTCATTAGTGTGATATAAACCGACATAATCTGAACTAAGGGCCAATCAATTGAAGCTGTTGTCTATGGAACTATGATCACTAAATCTAGAATAATGACTGGGCAGTGTCTTTCAAAAGGCTAGCTGAAAATCAAGACAGTGAATTCCACAGATTACACAGGCATACAGTATGCAGCCCAGAGACAGCTCCAGAACATCACTGCTCTAGAGGAGATCTGCATGGAGGAATGGGCCAAAATACCAGCTATAGCGTGTTCAAACCTGGTGAAGACTTACAAGAAACGTTTGACCTCTGTCATTGCCGACAAATTTTATGTTTGTTATTGACCAAATACTTATTTTCCACCATAATTTACAAAATTAATTCTTTACATTGTTTTTCCTGGATTTTTCTGCTTTCAGATTTTGTCTCTCACAGTTGAAGTTGTACCTATGATGAAAATTACAGCCCTCACTCGTCTTTATAAGTAAAAGAACAATCAAAGCACAATCAGTGGCTGACTAAATACTTTTTGGCCCCACTGTATGATGAAAATTACAGCCCTCTCTAATCTTTGTAGGTAGGAGAACTTTCACAATCTGACCAAATGCTTTATTTCCTGCAACAGCTTCAAATACTTGTTAACACATAATCAACCAATCACATGGCTGCAACTCAATGCATTAACGCATGTAATGGGGGTTAAGGCAACTTGTTGAAGCGCAAACCAAGCATCAGAATGAGAAAGAAAGGTAATTTAAATGACTTTGGATGTGGAATGGTTGTTGGTGCCAGACAGCCACTGGTCTGAGTATTTCAGAAACTGCTAATCTACTGGGATTTTCATAGACAACCATCTCTAGGGTTTACAGAGAATGAAAAAAAATTAAATATCCAGTGAGTAGGTGTTGTATTCACACCTAAATACCTATAGAACCCCATCCTCTGAACTAAAGCATTAATTCACACAGGTATTCTTAAGGCAAATAGACACATTCGGATGTTTAACAATTATATTTCAATATAAAAATCTAGTACTGATTCCTAACAATGCTTCCTTTATTTCCAGGTCAACCTACACATGTCACTGTGTCCTCTTAAGAGATGAGCTAGTCCAACTAGCATCTTCACAAGCCTCACCGAGTAAAAGGCAGGAAAACACCCTTGATAGGTTGCCAATGCATCGCAGGGCAGACATGAATACAGACATAGTCACTCATACATAATGTAGCAAACCTTAAGAAAACATGCAGAAAACTGAACACAGAATGGACAGCGGCCTGGCCCAGGACTCAAGCTAGGATGTTTCTCACTGTGATGCAATGGTACTGCCCACTGTACCACAATGCCACACTTATAAAAATATTTTTTTTTATCCCTTATCATTTTCTGACCACAAAATTGTTGTTGGCTGCATATTTCTGGAAATATGATTATTGATTCAACAATAACACAGAGAGGTTTTATAAAAATCCAATGACCTACTGTAATGAGAATGATCTGCTATGTAAATAACAGCTGGTCAACAGTGGATCTTCAATGGTCCTATTCCATTAATAGACAGTATCGTATCGAATTTAAACAGTGTTAAGCCACAGATGGGCTCCGGTCAGTAACTGTATACTTGGAAAGTGTAGTTATATCATGGGCATATTAGAAAGAACTCCCAGAGTGTTAGTTAGAAATATCAGAGTAATGGTTTCTCACTACATCTTGTCCTGAACATTAATGCTGAGGATATTATTTCAAGACTGGTATGTTTCACTCTATAGAATAATTCGTGTGTAGTTCAGTAAGAGAACATTAAAGTTTTCTACACCAAGACTAAAAAACCAACAGTTCATCCATTTTTCAGCTGTCCTTAATCGGTGCCCAATCGACATCTCTGAGTGCAAGGGAAAGAACAATCATTGGGCATACGCACACAGTTAATGTCTTTGGATATCTTTGGAATACAGGAGAAAACCGGAGCGCCGTGCGGACATGGGGAGAACATGCAAACTCCACACGCTCCCGGATCCTTCCTGCTGTCTGGTAACAGATTTACCCACTGTAATAATGAATGATAAACCTTCATTTTGTATGGAACAGTGAATTCTTTACTAGAACCACGAATGAAAATTAATCTGTAGATGCCACTTGGATGAACTGAGTTAAATATTTTCTGAGAGTGTATAAGGTCAATGACATTTCAGCAGAATTTCTTTAAAACTTCAGCGAACTGTAAAGTCTATATAAACATTCTCTTGTAAACGAATCCCCATACCTGAGCTTATTTCATAACTGCAATCAGGTGACTGGTGGCCCGCAGGGTATCCGACTCTCCCCTGGCGGTTGAAAATAGCCGCTGCGCTTCCTAACGCTGATGTGACTGATGGCGATGACGACGAGGCTGAGGCTGATGCTGATGCTGAGCTGGAGGTCGCGACTCTGGGCCTCATTTCCCCACTGAAACGATGCAGAGACGGTGTTTGATGGACGGCTGAGTGATGGAGCTGCAGTCTCTGCTGATACGGATACGGCTGACTGTGTGTTATGGAGTGTGAGCGCCGCTGGCTCGTAACGTTTCCCAGCTGTGGCATCTCCACCATGGTGGGTCGATCGTGCCTTGCTTTTACGCGCTTGCTCATGAAGCTCCGAAACTGTCCGCCCATTTTGGGCTCCGAGAGTCCGTCATCCGCCGACAGCATTTCATCCTCCATGACCTGCCTCTCTAAACCTCCAGAGCGCGCACTCGATTCGGGTGACGTCGAGTCCGGCAATGACGGATTAAAGTGCACGTTCTCGCGCTGTCTCTCTGTCTCGGCGTCTCGCCTCGCGTCTCCAAACACTTAGTGTGCGTGTGTGTGTTTGTGTGCCTGCGCGCGTGTGTGTGTTTGTGAGGTGACATTACTGACACATTGCTGCACCAATCCCCTGGCGAGAACAACCCGCTTCTACCAACAGGGATACACTGGCGGAACCGGCACGCGCCCTGCGGGGCATCTGTACCGAAAAGTGGGAGTGTCAATTAAAATAGGAGAGTTAGCGTGCATTAACCCAAACACACACACAGACGGCCATGTTTAGCCAGGTAGCCTTTTAACTCCTGACTATAGAAGAATACACGCGAAATACACACAACCACTATCAGAAATACTCACATATGGTTCATCCGTGACTTTCACACAACCGCATAAAAAATGATTATAGTTGTTTTTCACGACATTGAATCAAAATAATAGTTATAACTTGGATAAGAATAATTATTGAACGATACAAAGGGTTTTCAGCTTTCGGTGAACCTTACTATGCGAATAATCACAGTAATTAAACAAATATGTATGTATACAGAAGACTTAACGGTCATTGGAACTCCGTTTAGTGGGAAATCACGGGCCAGGAACACTAATAACTCGCAAAAGATTCAAAACAGTGTGGGAATACAACTGTTATACTATACAGTGCAGTCCCTGCAGAAACTGCGACGTGTGTTCACCCCTGCCTTCCTAATAAGGTTTGAGATTCCTTACTAAGGGGTTGAGAGCCGGTGGGCGTTCCTAATAAATTGGACGTTTCATTTAGTCGAGGTTCGCCTCAGTGTCGGAGTGTGTTCCTAATAATGTGACTGCTACAGGTCGCACACAAGTGGGGTATCTGAATGTGCTCATAAAGCAACGAGTCATTAAGATGCAATGCCTTTAGAATAATATATATATCTAAGAGAAATGTGCCCGTTTAATAACAGTCTTTCATTTTCTATTAAATGACGTGGGGGGAAATAAGAAAGAACGTAAAAACGGGCGGGGCAGGTGAATGAGTAGGGGTGTCAAAAAGCTGTACACAGGCACATGATTCCAAGGCAGACTTGTTAGGAATGCAGCCAAACATTGTTAATATTACCAAAATTGCGGACGAAGGTACACTATATTTCCAAAAGTATTTGCTCGCCCATCCAAATTATCGGAATCAGGTGTTCCAAACACTTCAATGGCCACAGGTGTATGAATGCTTCAGCATACCAGAACATTTTGTACAATTTTATGCTCCTAACTTTGTGGGAACAGTTTGGAACTGACCTCTTCCTCTTCTAACATGTCCAAATCAAGGTTCATACAGACATGGATGACAGAGTCTGGTGTGGAAGAATTTGATTGGCCTGCGCAGAGTCCGGACCTGAAACCGATAGTACATCTTTGGGATGAATTAGAGTGGAGACAGAGATCCAGGCCTTCTTGTCCAACATCAGTGTGTGACCTCACAAATGAAAAATGGTCAATAATTCCCATAAACACACTCCTAAACCTTGTGGACAGCCTCCCAGAAGAGTTGAAGCTGTTCTAGCTGCAAAGGGTGCACCGATGTCATATTGAACCCTATATATTAGCTCATATGTGAGTCAAGGCAGATAAGAGAATACTTTTGGAAATATAGTGTAGGTGTCAAAAAAGGTGGAATGAATAGTAAAAGTATTTCACAAAACAATTACAATTTAGAAGACACAGTCTGTCTGTATCGGGAGTTTCTGTTGTGTCATAATAAAATGGACAGCAGAGGGCGACACTCCGGCAATATTAATAAAACACTGTGTTTGAATCATATTTATTATATTAACGGTTTTAATAATAATAATAATAATAATAATAATAATAATAATAAATGATAATTATTATTATTATTTGCGTTAAGTAGAAAACAAAAAACAAGTCCAAGAATATAATATAATATAATATAATATAATATA
>JAOUQV010000031.1:9089286-9107706 GCA_028565295.1 Aspidoras spilotus | reverse complement strand
CTGCACGGATGGGTTAAATGCAGAGGGCCAATTCCGCTGTGTGCAGACACAGTGGCAGAATGTATCACTTTCACTTTAATGAGATGGGAGTATCAACAATATTTATCCACATGTAGGAAATTAACAGCCATCAACTTCTTGATGTCCTCGGGACAATTCTAGGGAAGATAAAGAGCCATTGTTTTTGGGTCTAATAGGAACGGTCATCAGCATAAAAAAAAAAGTTGACATTGTGCTTCCGAACATTTTGGCCCAAAGGTAGGATGTACAATGAAAAGTGAGTGGGCCCTAATAGGGACACTTGTGGAACACCACACTTCACAGCAGCCGAGGATGAGAAGGAGTTGCCCATTTTTACTGAAAAAAATCCTATATTCAAGATAAGACCAAAATCACCTTAGGTCTACACTCTGTAGCCACACCCACAATTGTTATGATCAATCGTGCCAAAAGCAGAGTGTAGATTACATAAGAATGGGTTTTGTGTTCTGAGAGATATTCATTGAAGACTTTGTGCACAGGTTGGAAAAGAGCTTTGTCATAAAGAAGTGAAAAACTATATCTGTAACAATTTGCAGTTTATATTGTAAATATTGCAGTGTGTAAATATGTGGACAGCAGTTGGAATTCGGAATTAAACGTGCAGCTCTTCCAGTGAATTTGTGTATACAGGTGCTGGTCATAAAATTAAAATATCATGAAATATCATGATTTATTTCAGTAATTCTATTCAAAAAGTGACACTTGTGTATTATACACATTTGTTACACACACACTGTTATATTTCTGTTAATCTGATTATTATTCAAATTTAACCTTGGCTCTCATAACACCTGAGCAGTGCCACAGACTGATCGACTTCATGCCACGCCGCATTGCTGCAGTAATTCGGGCAAAAAGAGCCCCAAAGAATTATTGAGTGCTGTAGATGCTGTTATTTTTTATGTTCATATTTTCAATAAAAATGTCTAAAAATTATTTTTTTTTGCTATTGGTTGAGGGCAAATTCTAATTTTCTGAGATACTGAATTTAGGTTTTTTAATTAAATGTCAGTTATAAATCAATAGAATATATCAATAGAAGCAATATAAATAGAAAAAGAAATAAACACTTGAAATATATGAGTCTGTGTGTAATAAATGAATATAATATACCTTTTTCACATATACTTTTAAATGGATTTATGGAAATAAATCAACTTTTTCCATGATATTCTAATTTTATAACCAACCTAGAATGAATATGCATAGAATTAAATGTTTTAGATGTTTTAAACACATTGCTGTTGTTTTTTTACACAAGTCGGGGGCAATTTCGTATCTCCAAATCACCTAGCAGGCATGTCTTTGGATTGTGGGAAGAACGGGAGTGCCTGGAGTAAACCCATATGAATACGGGAAGAACATGCAAACTACACACAGAAATGACACAGAATGCCACAAAGAGAAATCAAACTCCGGGCCTTCTTGCTGTGCCACTGTGCCGCCCATGCTCAATAGTGTCATAGGTATTAATGCCCCACTTGCTTGCACCCATATTCCACACTTTCCTGGAGACAGAAAAGTTTTATACAATGTCAAGTACACTTCTGAAATGTGATGGGAAAGCAGTGACAATATAAACAGCAGGAAACACATCTGGAGATAACGCAGAATCCAGTATTAATGATACAGTGAGCTCTTCCTTCTGTCTTCACATTGTACAGTTTATTTCATTAGTCCACTATGGCAGTAAAAGACAGTACACTTTACAGTTTCGCAGTCTGGACATGCTGAACAATCATTAAACCATGACCATGTCAAATGTAAACCATGTCAAATCAATGAAATTAAAACCTTTATACAAACTCTTTTTCCCTTCTTTATTAAAAAGTGCTTCTTTTTTACTCTGACTGACAGAAGAAGGAGAAGGAGTATGACTTGTACATTTACATCCAGTCATGCAGTCAACCATGTTCACACACGCTCACATGGCTTCACACACACACTCATACACACGGCTTCACACACACACAGTGTCAACCGCTTCAGTTCAGTGAAGTTCAGCAAGAATTGTAGCATAACCTACAACTGAAAACACACACACTGTTCACCGAACGCAGAGAGAAAATGACACACAAACACACACTGTAGCTATAATTTATGATAGGTTAGATTTCAACTGAATGAACAGAGAAACTCTGTTTATGAGAGATAATCAAATTAAAGTCAATAAAACAGAAATAATACTCCAGATGTGTGTGTGTGTGTGTGTGAGTGAGAGAGAGAGAGATAAACTGGCCATCACCACAGTGCATCATCTGTCACACTTTAGTTTATACATCAATGACAAGACACCCTCAATGCCCGGGACACAAATACACTCCCATACGCACACACTACATCCCACACGGCATGCAGCAGCAGCAGCACATAACTCACTGATTATACCTGGAGCCATGCAGACGAGGAGCGAGCAGCATCAAACACCGGAAAGACACAGACATGGGAGTTTCGCACAAAAAGAGAGAGGTATCCTGATGTCTGCCATCAACCGTTCAAACCCACACTCACACACAATCAAATCCTTCTTTCCTAAAAGCAAAGGGATTTAAGAATTCCGAATGAAGAAATAGCAGTTATCCTCACAGGGTTACAACAGACATGCTCAACAACAGACACACACACATACATACACACAAACACAAACGTTCACACATACACACGCTCACATGCACATGCAGACGAGACACAATATACACACAAATATAGATTCTGTTCTCTCACAGGAAGAAAGAAGGAGGACAGAAAGCAAAAGATAAAGAAAATAGAAAGAAAGAGGAAGGAAAGGAAGAAAGAGAAAGAAAGAGGAAGGAAAGGAAGGAAAGAAAGAAAGAAAGAGAAAGAAAGAGAAAGAAAGAACATCATAAGGATTCTTAGAAAAAACAAAAGGTATAAAGAAAATAAAAAATATTCGGAAAGAAAAGAATGAACAAACTAATGAATGAAAGAACAAAAGAAATACAGAAGAATGAACGACAGAAGGAAGCCTAAATAGGGTTTACAGGACATCTCTAGTCACAGGGACATTAGAAAGGGATAAAACAAAAGAGTGGTGTCTCGTTACAAAAGCTGAACTTGTCCAATATAAAAATACACATTCACTAGATAACTAAAAACACATCAATGTTTTGCTAATGGCACTTCAGTTCTCTGTGGATCATCAGTTCACTATTACTCCAGAAATACTTCCGCATTGGCTGGATCCAGATTCGACACCAAGCTCATTGCAGCCTTCTCTTCCGAAACAGATCAGCCAACCACACTATAAACTCTATCTAACTATAGGATGTGAAAGCCTCTCTGCTGGGGGAATAAAAAACTTCCTATCAGGCACAATAGTGAATTGCAGCTGTGTGCCATGTGGAATGTGGAACGGATTCAGGCACAAAAAAGCAACATAAAAAAAAAAAACTAAAAAAAATCAAAAAAGGAAATTAAGGATTAAAAAAAGGATTAAGGAAATGATGTCAGCAATGATGAAGAGGGAGAAAACTCTAAATGTGACAGGATTAAACAGTGTATATCTTACATTTGAATCCTATCACTCTACTCTTTGGCAATTTCAATATCATAATGAAAGTCTACCAGAGTTTAATAAAAGAGGGAGCGAGAGAGAATAAGACCATCACTGATAAGAGACACAGACAAAGAGCATTAACAAGAAAGCGTCAACATCATCATCATCATCATCATCCCATCAGATCTCTGTTGGTTTTAACTAAAGTGTGTATGCCAGTTTAGAGAACATATTGAAGTCTTCAGAGAGTTCCACATGTTTAATGGCTCAATAACGCTGGTGTCCAGCATAAACTGCTTAATCTTACTGGACACACATTGACTATGCTGCACTGTAACAACTTCAAAACTACAGATTCATTTTATTCTTGGCTCTTTTTTTTTATCTAGATCCCTTTTCAAAAGTTCTGGTCTTTTGCTTTGTCTTACTCAGTTCCAGAAAGAGAGCTGGACAAATACAACCGGACAGGCTTCAACTTCTGTCTGCTTCAAAAGGTTGACTGGCGGCTGATGGGCCGGTCCGAGGTAGGGTGGGCCGTATCTCACCAGTCGTTGGAACGTTGCTTGGTGGTGTCATAGGCCCTGATGACCTCGGATTGGGAGACCACACCGTTCTCATCCTGAGAGAAAGCGTAGCCGTCTGCAGGAGGATGACAAAGAGGACAATCACAACGTAAATAACCATACATAAAAATGTTAAATGATCTCAAAATCAACGTACGCGGAAAAGGATGCTAAAGGATTTTAACATCCAATCGGTTGAGAGCGATGTGTGATTAAAATAAGCATATGAGAATATGACACTTATAGATTTCTCTGCTTAGATTTAAAGCTGAGAAAAGTAAAATAGAGCCTGCTAGGAATGAGTCAAGTACCTGGTAAGTAAGGCGTAAAGAGGAAAGTAAGTAAAGTGTATAACAGTAGTAGTAAGTGGTAATTCCATGGTATCTCACAACCATTTTACAAATAATGCATAACTACACTTTGTTGAGCAGTAAAGCACAGATGCATTGTGGGAATGACATTGGGACACGGAAATAATTCAATGTGACAGAGGGACACAGCAGATTAAAACACACATGCACACTAGCAGGTGGGGAAGGACATTTTAAGGTTTCATAAGAAAAGTTAATTAGGTTTAAGGTTATTAAGGTCAATGACATGCCAGATTGGATCAACGGTGTCCACCTCCCCACCTAAAAACACACAACTGATAAATAATATCACGAGCAAATTAGAGAAAGCAAACAAACATAAAATCAAAATGGAGGAAGCAGGCGTCAGTGCGAGCGCCACACAAGGTGGGTATGTTTGCAATTATACTTGTGAGACATGTCAGTGCATGTGAAAGCTTCGTAAGATCCAATATCCTGTGACAGACATTTACCACCAAGCTTTGGGGTTGTTCTCCGGTGGTTTGACTAAAAACAACATTTCTGTCACATTACGCTCTCATCTAGTCAACTGGCTAATGATCTCCACCGCATGAGCACTAGCTGAATCCCGAATTTGTGTTTGTAAGGGGACATCAAGTGGACACTACATAGTAGGATTGCGTCCTGCTCTCACTACAAAAAATTGTATCGCTTGTATAAAAACAAATGACTCAAAAGAGAACAGAGAACGTATTAATAGGGACGTCATATTAATATTAACATTTATTATTTAAACACAAAAATAATACTGAAATATATGCCCTGCTTAATCATGTTCTCTGTTGACCCGGCATATCATTGCCCCTTCCTCTCACTAACGGAGGCAAATGAAACTGCACCAATTTTGCCCCGGTAATATTTCATATACTGTATGTTTTCCTAAATGCACTACAGAGCGCCACAGAAGGTCATTTCTACCTGTAGCCATTAAATTATATAACTCCTCTCTTAATGTATGACATCTTGGGCAATATTCACCTGTAATTCACCTGCAATATTCACTGCAATGACACTATTTTTATTTTAATTATTTAAATTGTGTATATATTTTTATTTTATTTATTTTTTTAATTTTATTAGTGTATTTTATATATCAATGGGTGCATCTGTAACAATTGCAATTTCCCTCAGGGATTAATAAAGTATTTCTGATTCTGATGTTTAAAAAGCGTCTACATTAAACAGTCAATAGTATCATTGTGCTATCTATGTACAGGTGATGTGTCGGTCGTGAACAAACATGTTCTTCTGAACAGCACTTTAGTAAAAATTGCACTTGGAAGAAGTTATTTTTATTATTATAATATTTTTATATCTGTCAGTTTGTCATCTGATCTCAGTGTCATTCCCCTGTCCAATCATTGATGATAAGAGCAGCTTGTTGTCTAATTTCAAGCCAGAAAGCATTTTCAATTTATAAGCTTTCCATTCAGAGAAGAACCGAGAGACGTAACTGATTGAAGTAAAGATTGAGGATCAGCTGTGGCTTAATGGATAGAGTATAAATCTGGGGACCAAAATCTGGGGACCACTGGTTAGATCTCCACTTAAGGCAAGGCATTGGCAAAAATGCCATTGAGCAAGGCACCAGACCCACAACTCTCATTGGCTGAAGTGCCATTGAGCAAGGCACCAGACGCCCAACTGCTCCCTGTATTCCACTGAACAGATCCTAATAAAGTATCAATTATTATTAACTGCAGCAACAGCACAGTCTTGTGAGTCTAAAGAAAAATAATTGAGAAAAATCTGATTCCTTTATGGCACAGGTGATGTAACCAGAAGCAAACAAATGACATGGATGGAAGCTTGAAAGGGCAGACAGACAGAGCAGGTTCTGTAGGCACATACTACTTCTCCTGCACCCAATATTCCTCATGAACAGTGATACAATATATGCACGAAGGTACATGGACATCTGCCCATCACACCTGCATATATTATTTCAACACCCTATTCTAGACGCCATCCAAATTTACATTATTACAGTCTCCAATTATCCGGGAAAACCTTCCACCGGTGTGTGGAGAATGCCTATAAGGATATATAATTAGAACAGACCTAACTTTTAAATGATGAATCCTGAGGTACCTTTGGTGTTCAAGTTCATACCAAAGGTGTTCAGTGAGGTTGACTTTAGGGGTTTTGTGCAGTTTATACAAGTTCCTTCATTCTAACATTAAAACCCCATGTCATCACTGGGCTCACACGGTGCACATGGGCATTGTGATGCTGTAAAGATTCTGGTCTTTTAGTTCCAGTGAATAGAAAATATACTACTAGAGAATACTAAGGTTTCTAGACTAAGGAGCACCTCCAAATTTGTGGAAACCCTCTCTTCGGAGACAAACTTGTACATATAAGTTTTATTGTCATGTGTCCAGAAACGTTTGTACACATTGTGTATACGATACAACATTCACTAGCAACTTTATTAGGTACACCTTGGCAGTACAAGATTGAACCCAGGTTTGTCCTTCAGAACTGCTGGAATTCGTCATGGAATACTCTCAACAGAGAAGGTATTCTGCTTTCCTTAGTTGTAACAAGTGATTATATGAGTTACTGTTGCTTTCTATCATCTCAAACCACTCTGCTCATTCTCCTCTGACCTCTCACATCAACAAGGCATGTATTTTTTATATGTCTGCAATATAATGTAGTTAATTTCTGTTATTCTCTGGTTTTCTATAGAGCTCCTTATTTGCATTACACTTACATTATTTGCAATACAGAGAGATTCACTTGAAAAAGGCCCGGATTATAATGCTGTAATTCCCATTAGTATAAGGCAATATGAACAAAATACAGTATGTGTATGACGAGGTATCTAGTGTATTGATATACAGTATGTGTAATCGACTGCATGGAACCCGAAACTTAGAATCTTTGAACCCTAGGCTAAGAAAAGTTAGGAAAAGATGAAGAACCACAACCTCTTTAATTTTTTTAAATGATTACTTTTATTTATCCCCATAGGAAAAATTTTTCTCTGCATTCAACCCATACAGAGGTGAACATCCGGAGCAGTGTGCTACCAAATAACGCACACAGGGAGCAGTTGGCACCTCAGCCATTTGCATATAGTGGGGACCGAACCAGTGATCTCTTGGTCCCCAGCCCTCTTCCCTATCCATTTAGACACGTCTGACCCCATTGTGTCATAAATTTACTCAGATAATACCAATCTTACAGTAAAAGATTCTCTAACGAGGTAGAATGCATTTCCTAAAGACATACAATATTATTTAATAAAATTCAGGGCCTATTTCAAGTGAATATCCATGTATAATACTAGTATTCTATTTTTGTGTTCTCTTTATGATTTTGCACAGACATATGTTCTATGTGCTACTGATTGCCTTTGCACCGCCCACCTTATGTAAAACCTGAGTTATAATCTTATCTTGTATATATGTTTCGTGTGCATGAAATCTGCATGTTTAAACTTGCCAAAGTTGGTTCTTTTCTCACACCTGGAACTAACAGCTGCTCATGCTTTTTAGTTTAATTTCCAAATCAATGTCCCGAGGTTTTGCTCATGCCTGCATTAGTATGCGCCCGGGTGTCCATGCGCACCTGCATGTTGATGGTGGAAACTGCAATAGTGGGGTGTGTGTGTGTGCAGCAGGTGGTCTGAATGTGTGTGGTGCGAGTGTGTAGGTGGCGGCGCGGCGGCGTTTCGCTGACGTACGGAGTAGATTCTGCTGCATGGACTCGGAGCGGTACAGGCTGACAGTGCTCTTCTTAAAGACGTTCTTCAGTAGCTGAGCCCTCTCGGTCAGACTTTGTGTACACGCACACATTCACACACAGACAGAAAGAAGGAGATAAAGAGAAAAAGAGTGAGATACAGACATTCAGAAATGCTCTCTCCTGTGGATGACCTACAACGATTAGTGGGAAAGGTCTACACAGTGAAACATTTAACAGAGCTGCAAGTGCGTTCCGTGTCCAGAGTTGAGCCAGCATGATGACTCTCGCAGAGCTCAGATCCTTGCTGGCCCACTCACACGGTTTCATTAATACCAGTCACACCTAGTACAGTGTACAGATGATAAAGTGGACAGAGAAAGAAAGTGCAGCTTTGTTGAAGAACCACCGGCGCAGATTTCACACAGTGAGCTGAGAATTTCAGTCATTACTGCCTGCTTCGTCAAACTGTGGAGCTCAGGTTACTGTCATTCATTACATTCAGCCAGGGGGCTGACAAGATTGCTCAGGGCTTTTTGTGCCTGTGTGCTCCTTACCTCTTCCCATGAACCACTGCACCAGGGTCCTTTGACAGAGCCTCTAGTTCCTGAACCTCATCCACCAGGGTCTTGAAACATGCCTTCTTTATCCTGACATAGACACAAACACAGGGAAGGAGAGAATCAGAAGTATAAACTCATTCACAATCTAATATATGATGCAAAATAAATTTGTTTTGTATGACAGGAAGGGTGAATTTTGTTATATCAGGCAGACAATAATTATTAATCTCATCCATACTTAAAAGATCAATCGTGCATAAAAATACCTTATAAGCTCAATGCCCTGAAATTTTACATAGAGTAGGTTTGCCAAAGATGTAAATAAAAGATGTTATAAGAAGTGCTGAGATGAAAGATTACCTGATCTGTACTGGCCGTAAATGTGTATTTTTTATATTAGTTTGGTTGTAATTTTGTAATTAATAAAGTGTTTTGAAAAACCAGTGTATTGCTTTTCACTGACTGCAGTTTGATTCATGTCATGTCATATTCCATCATCGTCTCATGATGGTTGGCTGCACGGACAATCTTTCTTCATTGGCCTCTGTTTCATTGTTACTTGTAGCAATCTGACCTCTGGTTATCCAGGTCCTCCAGACTCCCTACAAAAGTCATTAAACTCACTTCACTGCAGTCGTGCGGGAGTCTAATAACATAACCATAGTATAGTAGCTTGTGGGATTTGAGGTAGATCAGTAACTTGTTTTCAGGTCTGGCCATTGTGTAGACTTGCTCAGTGGTCATCATCTTCGTAAATGAGATCCTCGACAAAATCCAGAGACATTTGTTCAAAAAAGTAGTTGATTTTGATGTGAAAATACGTAATGTCTAACATATAATTTCTACTGCTTATGCTCGGAGCAGCCATCTAGTATGTTCAAGTCAATGGGTTTCCACTGAATTATCAAGTCGGACATGTAACTTTAAGGGACAATTATATTAATTATTGTGTTAACAATTTGGACTGGAATCACAAACATTATGATTAGTAATTGGAATGCCATTGTCAAGAGAAGAGTAGAAAGAAGAGTAGATGAGGAACGAGAACTCACACTTTGTAAGCCAGGTCAAAAACCAGAGACGTGACCGGAATGAAAAACAGTCCCATCCAGAACACTCCCGAGCTGAACATCATATCTGCCTAAAATACACAAGCAAACACTCAGAGAGGGTCACAAAAAGATACAGGCAATCACTTTAAACAAGTAAACATCTATGGCGACATATTGAATAGATAACATGTGCTAGTGTCCATGGTGCTAATGTAGTTAGTGTGAAGTGGGCATCAGTGTTTGTACTACTGTCTTATGTTGACCAGTTCCGGTTTTTAACATTCAAAGTAAGTATGTTGTTGGGAATGAAGGTCATTTAGGTCAGTCCTCATTTTTTATTTCTAATATTACATCCTGATGCTCTCAGATTGCCTAACCTTCATTTTCTGCATGGTCCTCATTTCACAAATCCTTTCTCCGCAATTTTCAATTGCAATCACACCCTCTAAATGTGCTGCTCTTATTGGCTCTGCATAGGTACTGCACATTCATTATTTTACTGCTTTATAAAAATTATAAAAACAGTCTTTGGAAATTTTACTTGGTCCTCATGCAATTACAGGAATGTGTACATGTGTGTGTGCATGTGTGTGTGTGCGTGCACGAACAAGACGAAATCAACTCTGCTAAAAAACAGAAGACAAACTAGCTTTAAGTCGGCTGAGTTCACAGTCATGAGAAGCTGCTAATGATTTGCAGCGGAGAATGTTTTCCACCATCACTCGGCCCACCTGCTCCTGCATACCTGCAAACTACTCAACTGAGCACTGTGTGTGTGTGTGTGTGTGTGTGTGCCCGTTTGCCTAAAAGAGAGTGTTTCAGTGTGTAAGGGAAATGCAGAGGAGTCCAGAAGACAAACACAAGTACAAGGCTTGTTTGTGCATTAGGTAAATGTTTACGCCGCACTTCTACAACCCAGCACTCGCTCTGGGAATTATGGAGACGCATCAGTCGCTCTGTGGGTCCACAGCCTCCTTTTTCTTTTTCTGCCTGCTTTCAATATTTAATGACTCTACTTTTCCTGCCAAAACATGCAAATGGTGTTTCCACAGGTCAACAGGAAAATTATTTTTCTCTTTTCAAAATGAGCTGCAAAAAAAAAACCTACACATCAAATATGTCCGGCTGTTCGGATCAGGAGACTGGGAATTTAAAGTCTTGGAAACATCTCAACAGCAAAAAGGAATAATGTGTTATCTTTTTAAATAATTCTTTAACTAAAACAAATCATTAATAAGCTTTACGCTGAAGGCTTAAGTAAGTCCAGGATCACTCTGCGAGCCAAAATACACAGATGAATTTAACAAACACAGACTGGAAAGACGTTCATCTGTTTGAATTAGGTGAAAAACAGAGCAACAAAACAGCTTGGTAATTAAATAATGACATTCAAGTCTTCAACCTTCTCACATTCCTCTCAGTGAGAATTACAATAACATTTTGAGAAAGCGAGAATGACACTGTTCTCCTATAAAACATCCTAAAATGAAGGTACATGTGACTATACAGAGATGTCTGGACCGTTAGAGACAGTGACCGACACACACAAACACACACAGACAGTATCAACGCCGAGGTTCTGGAGCATCTATAGCGGCAGACACTGATTTCCTGGCAAGGCGATGCATTCTTTTGCACGTTGCTTGTATTTTTTGGCCGTGCCGCACAGAAAAAATCCGTCATTAAAGGTCAAAGAGCACTAATCCGCCTCAATCTCATCACAATTTGCTGTACATGCCTATGCCACTTGTCCAAACTTGGCGGACCTCCTAACCAATGTCCTTCCTGTAATGGAAACCAGACGAGAGCTTAATTCGGCACCATGAGGCACGCCGCACCCACCAATCAGTGTCAAAGCCATCAAAGACCTCAGGTGTTGCCAAATTAGCCCAGTCACTATTACAGCTCAGTCGACTTTGATGTTTGTCAAAACATATTTTTGAGGTTGGGGTGAAAGGAAATCTCAAATGACCAGAAATCAATTTTTTACCCCAACCCATTCTCTTAATGACTCAGCTGATTCTGACTGAACCACAGTGTTCCCTGTCACTAGGGGATTTTTAAGCAAATCGTGAAGTCGCTATGAGACATCAAACGCTTTCAGGTCAGGTCAAAATTCTGCAGCCCCTGAGAGTATAGATCTCTCGGCAAACTCGTACATTTCTCTCTAGCAGAACTATAAACAAGATTCTCTATCCAGAAACCTAACACAGTATTGGGAATAAAACTCAAACAAAACGAAGCACATGAAGGTTGAAGCAATGCCGAAAGATCGGAATGTAAAAAGAACAATACATTTTTGTCCGAAAACCTCAAGAGGTGGGAAATCTCGTGCAAAATGAAAGAATGAAATGAAAGTGGCTGATATATATCAGCATCGAAAAAAAAAAGTGCTTGTAAACGGAGAAATCTTTCAACAAGCCTCACTTGTCTGCTTTTAAAGAGAAAATTGGGTACACAGAGTGCCTCGGTGAGATGGCAGGAAATGGGTGGACAGAAGATCTGGGTGTTTTTAGGAAATATTAATAAAGTACATGTCTGAAGCTTGCTATGAGCAGTCACATTCAACTAGCCATAGCTCCTGATCTACATAATCTCTGTCTTCATATATTCCATGAATGCTAACTAAATGCACCTGGTAACCGTTAGTAAGTGGTGTATTTGCTGCATCACACACACACACACACCGCTCAACCACACTTTGTAAAGGACGACTGTGCAGATTATGAATTATAAAATTGTAAGCTGATAAAATATTTATGTACATCAGCGTCCAAATTATTCGGCGTAACCGGTGGATGTGTAGTGAGTATAATTATAATTATACAACTGGAACACATGGAGAATTATTGACATGATTTCACATTTAATACCCTCTGTATGTGTGTAACCATGTGTGTATATGCTAAAGAGAGACAACGTGCAAGATAGATGATGTAGCAAAAGAACAGTTTAATTCTAAACAGAGACAGCAAATCCAGCAAATCCACCAAATCCCCGATGCTGTCATTGTAATTCTGGAGAAAAGTGAGGCCCCTGACTGCTCACAGCTTCCACCATGGAAAACAATCACTCGTTTTCTCATTTCTCTCCATCCCACTGCACAAAGGCGGCTGAACCGTCAACGTATAAACTAAGCCTAAAGGCTGAGATTCTCTGGGTGAAGAGTGAGAAACGTGGAATTAAAATTATGCCTGCACCATTAGACATGCATACACTCCCAGTTTAAACCCCTGCCCAGTCTCCTCTGACCTCTCACATCAACAACGCATTTTCATCTTCACAAATGCCGGTCACTGGATATTTTCTCTAGAGATGGTTGTGTGTGAAAATCCCAGTAGACCAGCAGATCTGTGTGTAACCTGTGTGTGTGTGTATTTGTGTCTTTCACTGCACGGATGGGTTAAATGCAGAGGACCAATTCCGCTGTGTGAAAGCATAGTGGCAAAAAATGTATCACTTTCACTTTCAGATCTCTTTCTTCCCCTTTGTGATGCTTTGTACTCACGCATGTTGTCTTGATCTAAATGCACTGAGTTGTAATGATTTGATTGGCTGATTAGATATTTGTGTTAACAAGTAATTAACTGGCTGCTGAGTGTAAACACACACACTTTCAAAATGCATGTAAATGCGTTCGTCCTATTATATTCCTAATAATTCAGCTCTCGTGTAGTTTGACTAACACGATCAGATAATGCGATTAGAAAACAAATGTCTACCGCTTCATGTGGTCAATCAATTTAAAACCAGCCCCTGCATTACGCGCATGCTCTGCATTTCCTGTAACCAGGCATTAACCCAGAAAGAATAGAAGAATCTTTTTTTTACAAACAAATGCCGACACAAGCATGCCGCATTGTCGCCTGCCTTCGAATACCTCCATAACAAAAAGGAATGGGGTACATTCATTCTTTTTCTTCTGCTATATCCAAACAGAGATTCGCTGACCAGCCAAAAACAGGGCCAACCAAAAACAGGGCAGTTAACTGGCTATGTCAATTTATTGTCTACGGTAAGCAAGTAAACCAGTAAACTGTCCAAAGAGTGACTCCTTACTTGTATTTCATGTCATCCGCAGTCATTGTTGTGCCATCACAGTTGTTCTTTATAGAATACAGCAGCGCTGACTGAGCATCCCAATCTCTTGCAGCTATACCCAAGGATTTAACCTCCAGTTACTAATGCTCCTGGTTTTCCCAGCAGCTCATCCTATACACTAAGCTATCCAAATTGTTTTCGTTTAGGTCTTCATTGCTTCATGATGGTTGGATGCACGGCAAAGTCAGTACTCATTAGTGCTCTGAGGTAAAAATATACTAACTGAGCATCCCGATCTCCAGTCAGCCCTGCAGTCGAATCGACGCTGTGCTAGGCTGAACCCGGGATACACCTCACTGTGGTAAATGATGGATTTAAGAACCACGCTGCAACCCACATTTCTGGTTTCTATAAGGAGATTGAAAGAATGATCCTGCTAGGAGCATAGCCCCATACGGTATCGCTCTCAGACTATCAAGCTTATCCACTATGGTAAGGTAGCAATCCCAGGAGAAGTTACTTGTAGTTATTATGAAATAAGTTCTAAAGTGCACCTACAATATGTAATAAAAATGGTATGAAGATACAATGCAGCTGTTTAAGTCTAATTGCTTTTCTCCACAAATTTGTCCTCAAAACCCTGACACTGGAACCACTTTATTAGGGACACATGGTCATTATGTGCGATTCAGCAATCAGTATATCATGTATAAGCAGCAGTACAATGGGTAAAGTCATGTATATAAAGTTCAGATCATGTTCACAATGAAACATTAGTATAAAGGAGTAAAAAAAAATGTAATCTCTGTGTCTTGGAATGATCACTAAGCATGACCTGCACATATAGTACTGTGTAAAATGATTTCCTATTCTTTTGTTACAAAATAATGTTCTTAGAAGATCTCAGAGGCTCAGCGGTTACAAGCTCTGGATTACTAATCATATGGTCAGAGGCTCTAGCATCGCTTTTCTATGGTTGGATAAACAGATGTGCTCTGTGTGATAGGAATAATCATGCTGTGCATCCCAGTCTCTTGCCAGCTGGCAGTCGAACCCCTGCTACTAACACTCCTGTCTTTTTCCAGCAGCACACAATGTATTGCAAAAGTATAAAATCTACACGGTGTTCTGCATTGTGCTGATTGGCTGATTTGAGAACTTAATGCATTATTAAATGTTTCTAATAAAGTGGACAGCGAGTGTAAACAGTAGCACTGATGACACACACAGTCGTAAAACTAGAACACTATTTAAGACTAGAATGATCAGTGGCGGCACACAGACTCTATAATGTCTGTGTGAATGATGGGGGGTAGAATTATATGAACAGATAAAACCCGCTTAACACAGAGAATTACCTAACATCAAAGAGAAATACTCTGATGTCTGACATCAACCGTTCAAACACAAACACACACACACACACAGACAAAGCAAAGAAAGGCGAGGATGACAACCTGCACCTGAATAACAGTCAATCTGATTAAACACATAGTTTAAACATCAAAGCCCTGCATCTATAACGTCCCTTATATTGTTTCTCCATCTCTCAATTCTAATCTAGTCCATCACACCGGCCCTGTTCTTTTCTCTTCCTGTCTGTCTTCACTTGGTGTGTGTCTCTTTTTCCTAAGAAGGAAAGCTGATTAAGAGCCAAAGCGTGTCCGCTGGCAGCCGAATTCAGTCGTGAACCAGCTTCTCCTTCTTTCGTGTGCCATCGATAAATATTTAAATATTCAGCTCAGCAACACACAGCCACACCCTTGTCTTAGATTTGAATAAAAGAGGCTTGCCTCTGAAGATGGCCAATACAGGGGACATGTGGTGATTATGTGGTCCACGGTTCGCTCAAGCTCCCCTTACTTGCATTGTCTGCCTAGACCCGCTTCATCATAGAAGCTTTGAAGGAGTTTTTAGGGTCCAATCCCAGCATGTTAAATCTTTTCCCCCAATGTCATCTCTCGGGTCCTGAATGTAACATTGGGCACACGTGTGCCCAGCTGACTGCTTTCAGGCTGCCACCATTCACGCATCTGTAGACAGGTCCTTCGGAACGGAACTCATTATTGCTTATGCCTTCTTGTTGTATGGATGGTGTTTTGAGTCTATTTGGAGGCAACTCTCTCGTAGTGGTGTTATGCAGGATATGCCAGTCATGCAGAGAAACAGCTGAGCTGATCCTAAGACATTTACAGTTTGTGTGTGTGCATGTGGGCATTTGTTTATATATGTGTAAAGACCAATCTTTAACAGAACAACAACAGTGTGAGGTGTTATATTTCTGAGGACATGCTGGCTGGTCCATAAAAATGTTTACATGTAAAAGAGCAAATTTTTGTATTAAGTAGAGAGGCTAGGGTCAGCATAAATCAGCTGCATTATTACTGATGCCAATATAAAGTCCTCACAACTACAGAGATATCAAGGTGTGTGTGTATGGGTGTGATTGAGAACAGAGAAGGTGTTATGATGGCAGCAGTGGTGTTGATTGCTGCTGCTGCTCAGTGATGAGTCATGCTCTGTGCAGTTCCTGAGGCTCAGCCGAACTTCATCCAGATGTTCTATGTTAAAATGGCACATGACACATCTTTCCTACAGCACCTCTCACACTTGCGCGTTTGCCCGCACACACATACACATGGGCACAGACGCACACATGAACTGAGCATTCTCTAGTTTTGTGCTTCGGTTTTCATTCAAGCAAAAAATAAATCAATAAATAAAAATGAGCATACACAGAGACTTGCAAATAAACATTTGACCCATAATCTATCAAATGTTCGGAAATTATTCCTTTTTCAAATAATTTTCTGAAAGTCGATCTTGTAACTGTATTGATAACTGTATTGATAACTGTATTGATAACTGTATTGATAACTGTTAGCTGTAAAAAAAAATTTTTTGGAAATAATGCATTTTTTAATATTATGGTCAACATGATTACAAGAAACTGGAAGAAAGAGTGTCAAGCACACACACTAACAGGCAAATTAGAGACACCAATGAAACTATATTGCATGTCTTTGGAATGCGGTAGGGAAATCTTGCGTACCCAGAAAAAACCCCGCACAAACCCAGCACTGTGAGACGACAGCACTATCCACTGTGCCACCGTGCCGCCAGCAAAGAACATGCAAACGTGAAGTGAAGTGACGGCGATATCTACTGCCCCATTGCGAAACCCCGTTTTGCATTAGATGCACTATAGCTTTGAGCAAAACGGATCCTGATTGTTTTATGTTTCGTCTGTTTTTAAACTGTCATAACTCTGGCAAAATTAATTAACTCACGCATGGTTTACATCAAAATGATCAGCAAGGGTCCTCTCGCTCTCAATCTCGTCACTGATATACGTTCACACAGGAAGTTCAACTTTAATGTTTGCATGCTTTACCAATACGTTTATTAAAACTTGCTAAATGCTAGTAAACGCTGACATGACTGGAACTGGAAAGAAAACACAGAGTAAGAAAGGAAGATTAAAGACAGTGTGGTGTATTTCGTTATGCAGGTTATAACACAGATGTAGTTTTGTCTCAAGGCTCAGAAACGTTTTGTCTTCTGTAAATGAGACATCAGCAACATTATTGTCAGCTACGAAGTAAATAAATACATTACTGAATCTATTTGCCGTTCAGTTTCTGTTCCTAAGACCTTCAGGAATGTAGAGATTGCACAGATAACTCATAAATGTTTTCATGCTCATACAGGTGACACTAATGGGGTTTAAAAATGTCCATTAGTGAATCATGAGGTGACAGCTGGGGATAAATCCAGCACTGCCTGAAGCCTTACATAGGTGTGTGCTCCGTAGAGCATTCATTAAACCCCGAGTGCAGAACCCTTCAAAACATTCTGATTAGTGTAAACACAATGTTCCGCCTGAAGGAATGATCTAGGTGTTTATGTGCCTGGGTGTGTGTGACAGTACTAGAGAAGGCAATAAGTGTGTATGAGAGTGTATCTTACCTCTCCGGACATATCTGGAGCTAGAGGTATGAGGGGCCAAAGAGAAGAGTAGATACCAAAGAACACTACCCACAATGCAATGCTGCCCCAAATGGCTATATGACTAAACTGTATATAAAAAAAGACAACAGAAAGAACACAGTCTTGTTAGAATTGTTTGCATGCTTGCTAATATTATACATCTTTAAATGTTTGCAGTTGGGTGACAAATTAGAAGAAACCCCAACAGAAATGATCTACAGTATATGACAGGAATATGTGATCAGAACAGCTGCAAAACATCTGGATATTGATAAAACACCATTTAAAATTTTGATGATTAAAGTAGTGGAATAAGTAGATGTCTGACACATCGGTCCAAAAATCTCACTGGGAGTTCAAGTGGATTATGTAATGTTATTTATACAGTACAAATTTAGTACAAGAAAGAAGATTTTGCTATATACTGTTTAAATATATGCAGGGTGGGCCATTTATATGGATACAAACAGATATATATACAGGAGTTAGACAATGAAACTGAAAACCTGTTATTTTAGTGTGGGAGGTTTCATGGCTAAATTGGACAAGCCTGGTGGCCAATCTTTATTAATTGCACATTGCACCAGT
>JAOUQV010000031.1:9033669-9048336 GCA_028565295.1 Aspidoras spilotus | reverse complement strand
AATTTATTTTCCTTCTTGCTGTGAAGAGACAGTTCTACCCAATGTGCCACCATGCCTCCCTTTGTATTGGTATATACCAGCCAATCTTTACTAGAAAGGTCAAATCTGCCATGATGCGCTGAAATTCCCACACAATTACAACCAAATTATAGCCACAAAACCCAAATCAACCCCCCCCCTGTGATTGAGCGCTGGTGCGTGTGTACAGTGCATTTACCCTGATATATAAAAAGATACAGCTCTCAAAGACTGTACTCATAGACAAAGTACAAATAAACTTCCGAAAATGAGAGAGACAGAATTGTACAGTTTTTCCCTCACCATGCTAGAGTAATCATCTCCACTTCATCTTAACATGAAGGACTTTGCATGTAACCCAACAATGTCATCAAGGCATGAGAGTGAATTCAGTTTATTATTAATGTAATTATGCTCAAAGAGTCAGGCTGATGAGAAGCGTGGATAAACACACATCTGGCATGCTTCATTTGAAAGAAAGCGGTGCTGACCCCTGGAGTGATGGTTCGTTTGGAAGAGTCTAACTCTCAGAATGGCTGTTACCATAAAATACAACAGCCAGGGAATTTACCCTGAACCCTCACAAAGCTCAGAGCGCTCCCTCTCGCTCTTTCTTCTCTGTCATTAATCCATTCCCACTCTCCCTCACTGTGGGTATGCAAGGGTTCACGGCACTAAACAGAGAAATGGTCGGAGTTTAAAGCTTGTTTTTCCAAGAATGTGCTCACCCCAGACGAGCACGCTCAAATCAGGAGCCAGGAATAATTCTGAGCACTCTTTCCTCCTGGAAGATTATAATCAGAGCTGACTGGTCCGAGAAAACGCCCCCGCTCCAAAAAAAAAAATAAAATCATCATGACCCCAACAATGATGGTAAATGGTATGAATATCAGAAATGTTTTTTGAGCTGGACATAAGCCTTGAAGCAGAACGGTGTTATTGTAAGGGCTTGGGTAGCCGGGAGGATATCTCTGTGTTTGGTTTAGGTAAAGTAATTTAATTTGCCTAATTCCCAAAAGAGTCACATGATTCCGGTTTTCCTTAGGCTGAAGGGACGAGCCACTCTCAAACTAGAGCAATCATGGACACTGATAAGAGTGCAACCCAGAGATAGAAAGAATGGTGCATTTGTGATGAAGAAGAACAAAGAATGGGAAGACTGATAGATGATGATAGATAGAGAAAAAAAAAGAAAGAGTGCTTGAGAGAGAAGGGGGTTCTGACATGGGTTGTATTAATGATCTGTGTCACTTTCTACTATGCCTGGAAGCATGTTTGACATTTATACTGAATGATGTAAATGTGTATAATAGTGCTGTCAACACTGATTTCTCTAGTTGAAATCAAAACTCATTATATATAATGAAAGAGAATTCGAGAAAACTAACTATATTTTGAATGCCCTAGTGTCCAGAGATTGCGTGTTTCCTTATGAGGCCATAGCTATCCTTGACCGGGAGTGAATGCAAAAAAAAAAACGAGTCTTATTTTCTGGGTGGGGTTGTTATTCTCTCTCTCCTGTCAATGACAGTGACACTAATTTACCTGTGTTTACAATACTTTTCCATCTGTGAACAAGATTTTACAAGACACAAATAAACCGCTGGCTCTTCATCAGATGTGAATTTTCAGTCTTAAAAAGCTTCTTTCAGGGGACCAAACCTGTGATGGGGCAGGATCAGGATTATAGTGAGTAATGCTGAATTTCCCTGTTTTTACAATACAATTTTTATCTGTGAACAAGCCACAAATGCATTGCTGTCTTCATCTCTTCATCGGATGTGAATCCTCACCCTCGTTAAGCTTCTTTCAAGAGATCAAACTGGTGATAGTATGATGGGCAAGATCAGGACTATAATCAGTGATGCTTTTTTTGACATAGTCTCCTTGTTTTACCAATGCACTTTGTCCCTCTGTGAACAAGCTTTCGGGTTTTAGGAACACTGTTGATATATGAAGCTTTTTCCTGATAATGTCCCAATACTGGCCCTTAAAAATCAAGGAAAAGCATCTATTATATACACTATATTGCCAAAACTATTCCCTCACCTGCCTTGACTCACATATTTACTGTAGCTGCTCGACCAAATCCATTCCATATATGGAAATCCATTCCATGAAGCTCTCTGCGCACTGTTCTTGAGCTGATCTGAAGGCCACATTAAGTTTGAAGGTCTGTAGTGATTGACTCTACCGAAAGTTGGCGACCTCTTCGCACTATGCGCATCAGCACCCGCTGACCCCGCTCTGTCAGTTTACATGGCCTACTCAGTTGCTTTCGTTCCCAAACACTTCCATTTTATAATACAGCTGACAGTTGGCTGTGGAATATTTAGGAGCGAGGAAATGTCACTACTGGATTTGTTGCACAGGTGGCGTCCTATCACAGTTCCATGCTGGAATTCACTCCTGATCTCCTAAGAGCAACCTATTATATAATAAATGTTTGTAAAAAACAGTCTGCATGTCTAAGTTCTTGATTTTATACACCTGCGGCCATGGAAGTGATTGGAACACCTGATTCCGATAGTTTGGGTGGGTGAGCTCACACTTGACTTTTGAATTATTTTTTGGTTGGTGATTGAGGATGTTTCCATTTTCCATATTTTACTGTTTAATCTCAGAATTAATGAATTTCTGAGTCTCATCACAAGTCACATTTTTTTTTTTAAACGTCAAAATTTTTCTTGCAGTAGTCCAAACCTTTTTTGTTTTGGCACCCATCTCGGCAAACCTTCAAAAACCCAAATCTGCTGTGTATTATTGCATAGGCAGAGCCATGGTTAATTTACAAAATTATATAATACACATACACAATCACTCATACCTAGTACTCAATCACTCATCTACCCAACAGTCAGTATCGGTTAACCAACACACACAATGTTGTCATCGACTGTGGATAAGTATGTGTGTCTGGCTTTTTCATCATGGCTGACACTTGAACAATTTAACTTCCTGGAACCTCTCTATTCATTCATACACACTTTATCATGACAAAATTCTTTATCCATTTAGTGCATGTCTTCAATAAATATTGGCACCAAAACACACCTTCTGACAACAAAAAAACTCATATCTATGTATTTTTCGTGCACCGTAGTCACAAATGACCTAACGTAACATGCTTAAACCAAATGTGCATTTAAAAAAGCATTCAAACTGTGTAAATCGACAAACATGGTTAGCAACTATGCTTTTGGTAAAACACACCCATGGACAGCAGTGACTGCTTTAAAGGAGCAGAAAGCTGACCCATATATGTAGCCAAACATCACTGAGCAATTACGGTGAATTACATGACATATGATATTTGATGGGCCTCGTATATAATAACCAAAAAAAGTTACTGGAACTACATAATCAAGCTGATCCAGGAATACCAACTGTCCTATGTAATCAGAGTTCAGCATCTCGACGACCTCACTACAACTTCACCTATATAAGAACCTGTTCATGCACACACAGTGCAGTATGTGACTATCCACTGTGAACTGGAAACACTGAAGGTTAACGTTTAGGGTTAGCTTTAAGATTAGGGGGTTTTAATTTTAGCAAACCTTAAAAATACACAGCAAACTACTCTCGAGTGAGGAATTCTCGCATGCGTAATTCAAATTGTGTGATAATCCACATAGGGAAAGTTGTACTGAAGTCATAACGTGATGCTAAATCTGATTGGATCGGATAGTTTGTGGTCCTCGATAAGCTTCATAGATGTAGTTTCAGGAACAGGAGCAACCCAAGGAAATCAATTTGTATGACTAATAGTGCAACTTCTATAAACTTTCAAATAAATCAGACATTGGGAGGGTCGACATGGGAAACTGCTGTATGGAGTTGGCATGTTCACCCATGTTCACATGGGTTTCCACCAGGTACTCTGGTACTCTTCCCAGAAACCAGAGAAGACATGAATGCGAGGTAAATTGTAGACGCTAAATTGTCCTGTCCTAAGACCAAATGGGTAAGGGTTGCGTCAGGAAGGGCATCAGGCGTAAAACATGTGCCAGACTGACAATGAGAGTGACTTGCTGTGATGACACTGATAGTAGGAAAAGCTAAAAGACTACAAAAAAGACTGAAAGAATACAAGTAGTACACATCTGCTTTACAATACGAGTCAAATATAGAGATAAAAAAAAACTATTCATCAAACTCGGGCTTTCTAGTGTTAGATTTTTGTGATGACTAGAAGCACTAAATGGTGTCAATCAAATATAAAAGCACAACAACCCACTCCAACCACCCACACATTCACACCCCTAAACCACCATCAAGTACACCTTGTGTGCAAGCAGACGCACCAACATTAGAAAGTGCATTCTGCAGGTTATAGTGTTGTTCCTGCTAACAGCTTCAGACATCGCTGCTTTAGTCTGCCTACAAAGTGGCTCATAATAGGGCTGGAGGGAGTATGTGTGTGCGTGTGTGTGTTTGGGAACAGATGCCTTAAGGCACGGAGATTGCACCTTGGAGACCCACCAAACCTCTGCTGGCATAACAAGCACTGAAACCCAAGCTCAAAGGAAATATTTGGAAAGAGAAGCTTCAGGTTTCACACACACACACACACATGCAAAAAGAGAGAGAGAGTAAGAGAGAATGAAAAAGGGTGAGTAAGTAGAGGGAAAGACTGAATCAGTGGGTGACTAGTGCATCTGTGAGAAGCTCTCATCACAAGCGTGCCCATCCCTGCTGAGTGTAAGAGTGTGTGCGTATGTGTGTGTGGGTCAGATAAAAAAAAGAATAGAAATGCCTGACCACACCCACTTACTGTACCTCACCAGCTTCAGTGCTCATCATGAGACATACTGTAAGCATAAAGATCATTACCGGATAATGGCAGAGATGAAGCCGAATAAACACTCTGATTAAACAGTGTTTCCATTAGCAGCGCACTCAAAATTGGTTTCACCATATGTGCGTAAGTGTGTGTGCGGGAAATCTAATGCTGCCTGCAGTCTCATCAGCCCGCTGTGTTTGTGTGTCCGAGTGAACTCTGACTGTAACTGAAGCGTGTTTGGATTAGTGTATGGAAGGCATCCGTTATGCTACAGCGCTGTAGTGGTGGTGAAAAGGTGCTTTACAGGATGTGGATACTTGAGTGAGACAGCTGGACTCGAGTGCTTAAAAACATGGCATTATACACAGACTCGAAGGCATGTGCTATCTTGGAGGGCAGGGGTAGGAATGCATACACACGTCTTGCTGTCTCTGGTACATCAGCTCGGCACTTCATTGTGACAGACTGAGTGTCTGAGCTGACTGATGAGTTAGCCCATAATGGTGAGTGTGAACCTCATACAGATGAACTGTTCCTATATTTATGTTCATTTTTAGTTCTCACATTTATCATCGATTCATTTTATCATTTTTAAAAATGTTTTCACTTTGGGGCAGTAGTATCACAGAGGTCAAGAGATTGGACTGTTGGTCTGAAGGTTAACCCTTCAGCTCAGTTGTAAAAAATGTTGCTCTGGAAAACAGAATCTGCAGAAACTATAAACATAAATGTAAATTTGCTGCACAGAAATACAGAATGTTTCACATTTTTGTTCCCAAGTCTATTCCATCCAGTGGTGAACAATGTTTAAATTAGCAGCCAGCCCTCATAGTAACCTCTCTTTTTTCTGCTAGTGTCCGTGTCATGCCATACACCGTCATCACTCCAAGACGTGCCACAGTGTGGCAGTGACTTTTCAAAACCACACAGTTGCATGTGCAAGAAGTTACAGTGTTAAGACAAACACTTCATTTACATTTACAACATTCTGCAGATGCTCCTATCCAGACTGACTTATATTTATCTCTTAATTCAACTGAGCATTGTTGGTCAGCTTAGAAGCTTAGAAGTGGTGGGATTTGAACACATCGGTTTACTAACGACAACCACTGAGCTACCACTGTCCCCACTACCACTGTGTCACTTGATATTTCTAAAGACAAATACATTTAAAATAGGATCTGAACCAATAGGCTTGTAGTCCTCAAGCTGAGTCTCATTATGAAGAGTGCCTTTTTACTTACTCGGTCTCATCTCTGAATTTAAAGCAGATCTACTCACTATTTCATATGTAGGTACATTTTGTATGTAGGTACATTTTGTATATAGGTACATTACTTATATAGGTATATTTCGTATATAGGTACATTACATATATAGGTATATTTCGTATGCAGGTATATTTTGTACGTAGGTATATTTTGTACGTAGGTATATTTTGTACGCAGGTATATTTTGTACGTAGGTATATTTCGTACGCAGGTATATTTTGTACGTAGGTATATTTCGTACGCAGGTATATTTCGTACGCAGGTATATTTTGTACGTAGGTATATTTCGTACGTAGGTATATTTCGTATGCAGGTATATTTTGTACGTAGGTATATTTTGTACGTAGGTATATTTCGTATGCAGGTATATTTTGTACGTAGGTATATTTCGTACGTAGGTATATTTTGTACGTAGGTATATTTTGTACGTAGGTATATTTCGTACGCAGGTATAGTTCGTACGCATCTATATTTCGTACGCAGGTATATTTTGTACGTAGGTATATTTCGTATGCAGGTATATTTCGTACGCAGGTATATTTCGTACGTATCTATATTTCGTATGCAAGTATATTTCGTACTTAGGTATATTTCTGTCCAGAAATGAAATACAGGATAGAATTAGGAAATGTATAGAAATTAATTGTTATCCTTAATGAGACAGACACTGCGGAACTTTTCCGGAGTACCTGTGTGAAATAGGCAACAGAAAGACATGTCACTGTGACACCCAGCTGACATCTAGCATGTATCTGACAATTAGCCTTATTATTATGTCTTGCATTAGTACACTACCCCAAACCACCTCCACCTCAACAACAAAAATCAATTCTACCCATATTTTTCCAGAATGTTGCCCAAGGCTTGTTTATAAATCTGTTTCTTCAGCTATGCTCTTTAATAAACTCTGGAAACCTTCATGGAATATTTACACTAAAAGGCTATGACACATTAATTTTATACAGATGTTCGCACCAGAACTAATTCCACAGCAACAAAAGGTGAACATGTATGCAATCACAAGCAGTTTTTTTTTATTTGTAAGTAATTATCCTACCTACACGGCATTCCTTTCACTCATATTGATATAATATTCTGTTTTGTGTCCGTCTATGATATAATTCCCAGAAATCCATTTGAGTTTCAGGATAAAAAAAGTATAAAAGCTGAAGTGGGGGTTAAAAATGAATTCTAGACACTACATTAATAAGGAACTAAAAGAAAGTACATCTCTCGATATTTCTTATATGACATAAAGCAGGAAAACGATCAGACAGTCAAAAAGGGAAATGTTAGAGATAGGGAGGCTTTCTTTTCTTTTACATGTCACTGAGGATTACTCATTTTACACAAGTCTACATTGTCCCTGCGATGCTTTTATTAAATTATTAAGCAGATAATGATTAGTTAGACCAGATAGCATTCAATTTAGCAGTTAATAGCTTTTCGGCAGGATAATGCACTCCAGATGTTACATTATGGACAGGTTTCCCTTATAGACGGTTCGTGCCAGTGCCGTATTAAAGCGCATGTGGATGTTGCTAGGTTGATGATCATTTGTAAGGTTACTCAGGTTCAATGCCTGTTGGGACATTGTGATGGAATGTCAAAGAATGACGGGTTCGAAGAAATAAAAGATTTACGTGTTTGCATTTATATTTAACTTTTACTTGATTATGTTTTGTTTTTTGTGTGTTTTGTTTCAGTTGTAAGCTTTATTTCTAATTAACTGTCTCTATAAAAAATGGCAGAAGTGACCTAATGGAGATTGTATTAAAGGCTTGGACCCAAAAGGTTGCCATCTTGATCCATACTCCAGGCAAGTTACATTCATGACTAAAGTGCCTTTAAGCAAGGCATCTAACCTCCAATTGCTCTCAGTGCGCTTTAACATGTTTGCCCTGTGTATCTCTGCGTGCTAATTCCCCCCTGCTGGGTTAATTGCAGAGGAAAAATTTCCCAATGGGGATAAATAAAGTAACAATTATTATTATTATAGCAATTATTTATAAATATGCTTGAATAGAAATAAATCCATTTAAAACCATAATAAGTGTGTGCTTGTACAAAGAGGCCTCGACTTAGTCTAGGGCCTACAATTATTTTATTTATTGCTTTATTAAATCCTTTATTGATACACTAAATAATCAAGGATTACGTAACTCCCGGCAGGTGTCATATAATCACTGATAAAATGTCCTAATAGGTGGTTACATCACAATCTGCCCTCATATAATGTGTGGCCCTGTCCACTACACAGCAGGTGGCAACATTTACCAGATACGGCTAAACACTGCGAATTGGACCGATAGTTGGTTCCCAGAGGTCTGGGGCCAGTGTTTCAACAATGGCTGTTTCTGTTTCACGGAATCACAGTTGTACCAAGAGTGGAGGAACCATCAACAAATATCCAGGTAAACATCATACAGCGGCTGTTGATATAGCAAAGTCTAGAGGGGGTGCTGCAGCAGACAGGAGTTAAATTCTCTGTGTGTGTAGGATTTTCGCCACTTTGTGAAAACGATTCCATTATGTTTGCATTAATCAAAATGGTGGTGGAGGAACCCATTATTTGGGCAATAGAAATCAGCACAGTTTCAGACTTATTGCAAGCGTCAGACACACTGAATCGGGTCTCTCATTTGCCGGATCCTTTTAAAGCATCTTTAGAATGTTGATCATGTGTCACATTGAGACATGCATTATATTGCCTCATAGACTCTGTTCAAGCAGAGCAAGTGCAAATTCAGTCCTCTTATGGCTTATGAAGCAGAGTGAATTAATGCGTGAATGCAACAGCAGCCTAGATAGCTCAGCAAGGTGCTAAAAAAAACCATGAGCATTAGTACCTGGGATCAAACCCCATGGTGTAGCTGAAAAATGAGGTTCAGTAGGAGCATAACAAAACAGAGATGTCAAACGATTCTGTTCTGTTAGAGTAAATCTGACCACAGTGCCAGATTTCATTCAAAACACAGATTTGCTTGAAAGTGATGGATCTAAATTATTAATTTTACTGTTTTTATTCTATTATTTCCTGTAATGTTTTTAATCAGAGCAAACTTTTATTATAGCTCCATGAACTTATTTTCGCATCAAGCATAACTGGCTAACTTGTCACATATTGGACATAAACATGACAAAGGCTGCTGTGTTTTGCATTTTTATACTGTAGAGGCAAGTGTTAAAGTGTTAAAGTCTCCATAGGAACCGAGTCAGTTCTTCAACCAACACTTGGATAAGAATGTTTTAAAGAGTATTCTGGAGCCACAATTCCTCAGGATATTTTGACTGTGTTCGAAATGACATATTACATACTACTCACATACCAAATCTTCCTAAATATATTACCTAGTATGTAGTATTCAACCAAACTGGAACTCCGGCGTGTACTACAGGCACTCGAATGACGAACTACACCAGTCTACTTTTCAATAAAGAAAAGGGAGCTATATTGTGATATGATGGATTAGCGCCCTGCCTAGGGTTGTTCCTCCACTTGCGCCCAGAGTTGACGGGTGGGCACCCGCTTGCCATGACACTTAAACTAGGATTAAGCGGGCATAAAAAATAAATTCATTGTTTTTACTGAGATACTGATTAATATCTTACTTGTTGTGAATTCAATTATTTTCTGAATTCTGTATCATGTAAGTTTTATTTGTGTGTTCATGAAATCTTCGAGGCTTTTAAAATGTTGAATGTCTTAATACATATGAAGATATTTCTAATATATATAATAAAATATATATTTTATCAGTTTAATGAGTGAGTATGGTGTAATACAAACTTTTTTTTTATACTTCTGGCTCTTTAACTTCTCCTAAAATCAGTAAATGTGAGGTCAGGAGTCACGTGAATGTGTAGTATGCTACAGGTACGTTCACTTTTCTTGCTATACTTCATACTACAGATGGTAGGCAGTATGCAGTATATTCTACTGTAGTATGCACTATGCAGTGTAGTAGTATGCCATTTCAAATACAGCCTTTGACGGTCAGACTTGCTTTGTTCATGCTGTAACATTGCTTTGTTCATGCTGTATGCTTGCTTTGTTCATGCTGTATCATTGCTTTGTTCATGCTGTAACATGCTCTATCCTTTACTTACATTAAAACATTTTCTCTATCAGGTCAAAAGAGTAGTGTTTGGAAATCAAAAATAATTTTGCACTTGAACATTTATTTGGATCTCATAGAAAAATTCAGTTCTGCCTCGTTAGCGCAGTAGGTAGCGTGTCAGTCTCATAATCTGAACGTCGTGAGTTCAATCCTCGCACAAGGCATGACCTTCCATTTTAGAGGCAGTCGTAGTCTTGTGGTTACGGAACTAGCCTTGCGACCGGAAGGTCCCTGGTTCAATTCCAAGTACCGACAAGTCATGGCTGAACTGACCTAGGGCAAGGCACCTAACCCCCAATTGCTCCCCGAGCACTGTGATGGCTGCTCACTGCTCCGGGCACGTGTGCTCACTTCACCGGTGTGTGTTTATGTGTGTTTCACTGCACGGTATGGGTTAAATGCAGAGGACCACTTTCTCTGTGTGCAAACATAGTGGCAAAATGTACCACTTTCTTTCTTTTTTCTCAAAATGGTGCCTAGTTTTTCTGCACCATAATCAAAAGGAATGTTTATAATTTTTAATAATAAACATATGAATGGAAATGATTGAGTCGAATATCTAACAAATGTCTATTTCAACATCTCTGAGTCTAGTGCAACACCACATCAACCTCAAACCTCAACCCTGTATATGCCTTTCTACTTATCCACGTATTCTTTCAGTAGTTTGTTTTTAATCATTACTCACTAACAAAAAGCAGTGTTGGACAGAGAAGTGCTGTGTCGCTGATGTACATAACATGGCGTGTTTAGAGCTGTCTGGTCCCCAAGCGACAGCTTACCCCAAAAATTCCTGCGTGTTTGCTTTATCTGCGGCGAGGAACCACAACGTCTCAAACACTGCTCAAAGACTTTCCACAGTTCTCTCCTCCTTTTTCTCTTCCTCACTCCATCGATCACTCTAAACAACTGTTTGACAGATGGAGAGATGTCTGTCAACACTCTGGACCCGCCCACAATCGACACATCTAGCAGTCTGTGTGTGTGTGTACAAAATGCTTGCTTCCACTTGGGCTGCACGACCTTAACATGCACGGGCTACAGACAAGGCCCTCCCTGTCGGACAGCCTGACCTTTATGCATACGTGCATGGATGTGTGTGAGTGTGTGTGTGTGAGTGTGTGAGCATATGCATGTGTTTAATGTTTCCTCTGGAAAGCAGCAGGCTCTTTACCGTGATGGGCAGCAGACAACATTTTTGCTGAATGATCTACATGTGTAGCTGATAAAGCGCTCTGGATGTGAACTCGCTCTTCGCGTACAATATCATCCATCTCTACGTTACAGCGCACTCGTTCACTCTCGCTGATTTACACTCCCCCCTCTGCCATCGCTTGCACGCTACAGATGTGTATAAAAGTCCACCTGTGGCGTTCTTACAAGCAGCAACACCAGAGGACGCTTGCAATGTAGGATGACAAGAAGCACGGGAGAGAGACTGAGAAAGAACGAAAAAGGAGAAGCAGCACAGCGGCAGCTCTGAGACAAAGAGAGAGACGGATAAGGAACCTCGGGCTTAAAAACCCATATGGGACATGAAATTATTCTACAGTGAAATGGAACTTTGTGTGTCTCTGAACCGGGTCAGAAAGGTACAAACCCCAAGCCGGTTTTCAATTGCTTCCACCTTTTTATGCACTGAACTGTACGACTGAACTGCAATTCCCACTGCAGCTCGCACTATAAACAGCACACGTTACTCAGACTTACATCGAGGGTCTCCTCATTAATCACCAGCAGCCCCATGTTCTTGGTGAGCAGCTTGCAGGAGTGTCCTATAAATGAGAGAGAAAACACATGTCAAACACACGAGACCTTCAGCAACACTATGAGCTTTAAGGTCAATAAGAACAGTAACATAACATCAAGGAGTGCAGAACACACTACCCTGGGGTATGCAACTGATAATGTGACAATGTGACATTACATAATATAATTTGGGAACTAGGATAATAAACAGAAAAAAACATTTCTGTGGATGTAAACTACGTGAACTGGTTAAAGGTAAAACCTCCTGCAAACTTATTAAAGCTTTCTAAGAGTATATATTACCAGACATTTTATTAGGTACACCGTGCTAGTAAAAACCCCGTATTTCCTTCAGAACTGTCTTAATTCTTTGAGGCATGCTTTCAACAAAGAAGGTATTCTGCATTCCTTGGTTAAAAAGAGTGCTTATTTGACTTATTATTGCCTTTTTATCTTTCCAAAACAGTCTGCCCATTCCCCTTTGACCTCTCATATTTCAAGGCATTTTCATCCACACAACTGCCATCACTGGATATTTTCTCTTTTTCGGACAATTCCCTGTAAACCCTTAAGATGGTTCTGTACAAAAATCCCAGGAGATCAACAGTTTCTAAAATACTCAGACCAGCCCGTTAGGAACAAACAACCCATGCTATGTTCAAAGGCACTTTTCCTCACCCATTCTGACGCTTGGGTTTGAAGTTCAGCAAGTTGTACTGACCAACTCTACAAGTGTAAATGCACTGAGTTGCGCCCATGTGATTGACTGATTACATATTTGCGTTAACAAGCAATTGAACGGGTGTACCTTATAAAGTGGCCAGTGAGTATTTATATTTGTAAAACAAAAAAAATGCAAAAAGTTTTTAGGGTTCTTTTTTGTTAAATGGAAGTTTAAATACACAAGTTTTTCTATGTACACAAGTTCCTTTTTCTTTCAAATATTGTTCACAAATTTGTGTAAATCTGTGTTACTGAGCACTTCTCCTTTGTAGAGATAATCCATCCACCTCACAGGTGTAGCATATCAAGATGATGATTGCACAGGTGTGACGTAAGCTGACCAAAATAAAAGGCCACTCGATATGTGCAGTTTTATCACAAAGCCCAATGCCACACATGCAATTCTGAGATAGTGTGCAATTGAAAAATCTGCCTCTTTTTCTGCCCCCCCCAAGACAGTAAAAGAAAAGGTATTAGACCTTAGAGTTCAGCTCATGAAAAACGGGAGCAAAAAAAAAAGTGTTGCGTTTATATTTTTGTTGTATTCAGCAAGAAAAAAAAAAACTGATAGTAATTTGAGAATAAAATCATTGAGAAGCTTTAAGTGAAAGTGAAAGCTTAGTGTCTGAGAGATCGGGCAGGCTTTTGATCCCAGACACATAAGGCTATGAACGAGTGAGTGTGCTTTAAACTTTCCCAGACAGTCTATCTGGATTTGGGTGACTAGTTTAATGAGCAGAAATTCATCTACATCTGTCAATATATTCTGCATGACATCTTTCTTAATTCAGAGGAGAATCTCTATGGGGCAGTTAAGAGTTCATGGGTGTGAGGATGTGTGAGCGTGTGTGAGGACAAAGGAGACTCCCTCAAGGACTATTATAGCGAAAGAGAAGAGGTATGCAAGGTGGAGATTAGATTATTTAGAAATATTCTGGCTCGCTTCTTTAGACTTTAAGACAATTCAACTACAGTGCTCTGAATAATTCTTTTTGCTCTTTTTAATACATTCAAATTAAACGAGTGCGATTACAAATTAAATTACAATTAATCAAATGACTACATGTAATTATTCGCTATTAATTTTATATTATTATATTTATATATATTATTACTCTTATCTGTTGTAATTTTTCTCCAGTATAACATTTCTATTAAGAAACAAGATCATTCAAGTCTGGACACATGCATTTTATTTAATACATTGTATTAAATGTGCTTATATATGTGCAGTCGTAGGCTTGTGGTTAAGAAACCAGCCTTGCAACCGGAAGGTCCCTGGTTTGATTCCAAGTAGCAACAAGTTATGGCTGAAGTGCCCTTGGGCAAGACACCTAACCCCCAGTTGCTCCCCGGGCGCTGTGCTAGCTGCTCACTGCTCCTGGCACGTGTGCTCACTTCACCCGAGTGTGTATTTGTGTGTTTCACTGCACGGATGGGTTAAATGCAGAGAACCAATTCCGCTGTGTGTAAAACATAGTGGCAAAATGTATCACTTTCAAATGTACATGATTAAAAAATCTAGAGGAAAGTGGGCTGTCACTCTGAGCTTGTGCAGACGTCTTAGGTATTCTATTTTTTATATAGAAAATGATGTTATAGATGTGTATTTCATTAAGTCAGTTAAAAAAATATATTATATTTCCAAACTTTACTTTTTCACCACAAAATAAAATGTCACATAAAAATCTGGGCTTCCTATGTGAGAATTGGTGTTACTGGCCAATGAGGCTGTGAATAAAATACAGGACTGAACCTTAAATCAAAATGTAAGGCAAATCAAAATTGACCATAAATCGTGATGTCCTGGACAACACTGGACGGCTCGTAACCCTACTGCTGGGTGTTAATGCAAAACCAGAAGCAAGTGTGACCAGAATAATTGTGTCAGACACTTAGTATTTCTAACTAGTTAATTAATGTAGAGCACTGTGTGAAAATGAATATTATGAATTTATTATTATGAGGAAATATGAACTCTTCTTCTTCTTCTTCTTTC
>JAOUQV010000031.1:8956980-8967943 GCA_028565295.1 Aspidoras spilotus | reverse complement strand
CTCCTCTTTGTTCTTCCTCTCTGTCTCCTGTCTGTCAGCTCCATCTCTAACATCCTCCTACCAATATATCCACTGTCAAATAGAGCAAATACATATAAGAGTGAACAGACTCCACAAGGTAGGGAGCAACCTCCATATGCAAGTTGACTTGTGCCCACTGTAGCAGCGTACACTGTCTTGTGTACACTTTATATAAACCTGTGTATGTATGAAATCTTGTTCATGTCATAAAAATAGTCACTGATGCTGAAAATGATGTTAAACAATAATATTTTAATAGTGCAGTGAAATATTTTGGTTAATTTTAACCTGAGCTCCATACTTTCACATCCGCAGTGTCCCTAATCAGGACAAGTACTTAAGCAGTTGTACCTGTATTTTTTCTTGCCACTAAGATAATTTTTTTATTCTTAGCATCTTGTAATTTTTTAGAAACAAAATACATTTTCTTTCTCTAGGTAACTAATGGTATACAGATACTATGTACACTTGAGTATCCCATAACAGAGGAGACAAAAATATATAATGTAGCTTTCTATAATTTCTGCTTAAAATCTGCTTGCCCTCATGAGCAGTTGTAGGTTTGTGGCTAAGGAACCAGCTTTGACACAGCTCAATTCCCTGTTAGCTAAGACACGCCTGAAGTGCCCTTAAGGCAAAGCACCCAACCCCCAGTTGCTCTCTGGGCGCTGTGCCGGCTGCTCACCACCCCTGGGACGTGTGCTCACGTTACCAGTGTGTGAATATATGTGTGTTTCACTGCACGGATGGGTTAAATGCGGAGTACCTATTCCGCTGTGTGTAAGCATAGAGGTAAATAGATCACTTTCACATTGCTTTCTGTCTTGTTTCTTTCGAGCATCTGTGTAGGTTTCCACTTGGAGCTCTGGCTTCCTTCCATAAACTAAAGAAATAAAATCAGGTAAAGTGCATAAAGTGTGTGATGGACTTGACTTTGTCCACTATGGTCATGCAGAGTGACCAAATTCTTCTATCTAACTTGTACCTAACATAAAGAGCAATAAGAATTATATTAAATAACTGTAATAGAAAACTGCACTAGAGACAGAACATTTCTAGTTTCAAGGTACAATCTTATGACTACAAGAGGTTTTCATTCTGGAAGTGTGACGCGGGCACTGGCATCACCCTCCTGCCCTGATTGGGATTTCCCCAACTATAACTGTTGACAGTACTGACTTCCTTTTATAAATGCGAGGAATCGTGTATGATGTTCATTGTGTGAGAAGAAAAAGAGACGCATGTGTTACATATGAACCAAGTGCAAAAAGGAAGCTGCAAACTGACATTTGGCTTTCGAGGGCCTGGCTTAGTCTTTTCAACACAGAACGTCATTTATTCCGTCTCTGATGGTCCCAGTGGTGTGTGGACACCAGATGAGATCCACATGATAAGCTGAGGTGCTGAGCCAGCAAAGACTATCAGGGAGGAAACAATGCTCTACAGTACTCTGAACTATGGACTGACTCCTGATCAATAGGTGGGAGTTAACCCTTATTAAATTAAATGTAGTGTGTGTGTTTGTGCATGACCCACTCAGCCAGTTGGCATTTTTTAGATATATCTGCCTCAGGTGTAAAAAAAAACAAATTCAGTATTTCAGAAAATTTGAATATTATATATATAATTATATAATATAATATAAAATAATATAATTATATATTACTGAAAAGTATGAACATGAAACATACCAGTATATACACAACACTCATTACTTAGTTGGGGCTCCTTTTGCCCAAATTACTGCAGCAATGCTGTGTGGCATAAAGTCGATCAGTCTGTGGCACTTCTCAGGTGTTATGAGAGTCAAGGTTGCTCTGATAGTGGCCTTCAGCTGTTCTGCATTGTTGGGTCTGGCGTATCATCTTCACAGTACCACATAAACTTTCTATAGTGTCAGGTGAGTTTGCTGGACAATTAAGAACAGGGATACCATGGTCCTTAAACCAGATACTTGTAGCTTTGGCACTGCATGCAGATGCCAGGTCCTGTTGGCAAATAAAAATAGCATTTCCCAAATGTTGGTTAGCAGCAGGAAGCATGAGGTGTGCTAAAACTTCCTGGTAGACGGCTGCATTGACCTCAGAACACACAGTGGATCAACACTAGCAGATGGCATGGTTCCCCAAACTTCAAACTAGACCTCAAGTGACATTATGTGCTTCTCCTTTCTCTAGACTCTGATACCTTTATTTAAAAAAAAATGCAAAATGTACTTTCATCAGAGAACTTACTTTGGACCATTCAGCAGCAGTCCAGTCCCTTTTGTCTTTAGATGCTCTTTTGTTCAAGAGTGGCTTGACACAAGGAATGTGACAGCTCAAACCCATGTCTTGCATATGTCTGTGCATGGTGATTCTTGAAGCACTGAGGACCATGGTATATCCCTGTTCTTAACTGGCCAGCAAACTCACCTGACCTTAACACTATAGAAAATGTATAGGGTACTGTGACGAAGATGTGATACGCCAGACCAAACAATGCAGAACAGCTGAAGGCCACTATCAGAGCAACCTTGACTCTCATAACACCTGAGCAGTGCCACAGACTGATTGACTTCATGCCACACTGCATTGCTGCAGTAATTTGGGTAAAAGGAGCCCCAACTAAGTATTGAGTGCTGTACATGTTCATACTTTTCAGTTAGCCAGCATTTCTAAAAATGACTTTTTTGTATTAGTCTAAAGTAATATTCAATTTTCTGAGATACTGAATTTGGGTTGTTTATTGTCATCCTCAGCACCAGAGGTTATTCTAATGACACGAACACAGTTGTACCCGTACACAAGTCTCATATCATTTGCAAAGTCACATATCAATACACAAGTTAATGACAATTTAGCATTTCAATTGACCTAGCGTGCATGTCTTTGGACTGTGAGAGGAAACCTGAGCACCCATAGAAAACCCACGCGAACACGGGGAAAACATGCAAACTTCACACATAAATTCCCAGGTCGCCCCACCCGGGGATCCACTGCACCACTCTTTCTCTTTTTTAATCAAATTATGGAAAGAAAAATTAGGGTATCATGAAAAAGTTGATATATGACTAGCACCTGTAGATATGTGCATATGTCATAGATGCATGGGCTATAATTGGTTAAATGGCGTGTTCACAGGTGGCCCAGTTGGATAAGACAAGGGACCGTCTAAAAATACAATAAAAAAAAAAAGACAATATACATTTCTAAGAGAGTTAAAGACAATAGGTCAGGAACAGTAAACAGAAACAGTTTTACATTATAGGTACTAGGGGAAAGACTGTTCTTTACTGTCATCTACTGGACAAGAATTAAAAGTTGTAACAACAACAGATAATACTTTACTCATCCCTGTAGGGAAATACTTCTTTACACACACACATTTTTTCCAGCAACAATGGAATGATGCAGGAATACACCATTGATAGCACAATCAATCACAGGGTAACATGCACATGCGCACAATCACACCCATGAGCATTTCAATGTAGCCATTCTATAGACTGGTGTGTTTCATGAGCTGGAAGGAAAGTGCGGACAAATCCTAGACAGGTATAAGGAGAACATGCATGTTAGGGATTTGAACATAGAACCAAAAGAACTTTCCGCATCCCAACATAAATTGCAAGTATAACCTTTTCACTTAAAAATTACAGATTAGAATAATTTCCGAATTCCCGGAAAACAAGAGAAAACACATAAATCCGAATGGTTTTTTAATCAGCATTTAATTATAAGCATCATGTCAAATACATCGTAATTCATATTTATCCATCCATTTTGTGAAAATGTGCTTTGGTATTCAACAGGTCACAAGTCGCACTCTAAGAACAATGGTATTCGATACTCATTCCAAATGCCTATGAAATTCACGTTAATCATTTATTATTAAAATATACCACAAGTGGAAAATAAACCACAGAACTGAGCTGCCATGCCTTAGGAAGGCGCAATGTGTTGGCTGGAAATAATGCTTCAGCGTATATAAATGAGGCATTAGTGTTCAAACACTGGGGAAACAGCTCCAAAAATATCTGTATCTGGTTCTTTGTGGTAGAAAACAGGCTTACGGTGTGCCTGATAATCCCTGAGGTATTCTGATTTTTCTTTCTTTCTTTTTTTAAAAAAAGTCCAAGTTTTGTCACAGTTTCAGTTTCAGGTCCATCTCAAAAAAATAAAAAATAAAAAGTAGAGAAAAGAAAAGGTTCTGCATATTCAAGCAGACAGAATCATGGACACTAAAGTGTGTAAACTCATAAAAGGAGGAGATGGAGGGCTTATATTTTATTCTACTGGTTTTATACAACAGTAGTGACCTTTCCCCACAAAACAAAATTCTAATATACAAGTGTGCAAGTATGAATTACAGTCTGCGCTCTTTCACACGTGTGATTTGGTATAACACTAATCTAATGAACGATAAGCATGTAAACAACAAAGTGACGTGCATATGAAACAGTTGGTAAACACCCTAGAAACAAGAGGTAGATGAAAATCAACACATCTGCATAACTTGTAGGAATAGAACAATACAACAGGGGGGGGGGAAGAGAGAAAGATGTCACCACACATGACTTTTACACACAAGCAAAAACGCTCAGTGTTCTAACTGATCGAAGGATTCAGAATGAACGGCTCATGCTATAACCATCAAAATTCAGCAACCGATGAGCAACAAAGCAGTTTCTTCATGATGCTCAAAACATATTTACAACAATTAGTCGTTTTGGTCTCAGATCATTAAGATTTATAAAATAAAAAAATTTAAGCATTGGGAGAAAATCTAAAGGAAAGGACTTGCATGAGCATTTTAAATTTAACGGGCGCCCACGGGAAGTAAAGGGTGGGTGACTAACAAAGATATATCTGTGATCATACACATAAATTAGACTTACACTTAAATACGTATATTGTAAGAATATAGATTTGGTTACAGTAATACAGTATTTCATTTCTCTTTTAACATTCATTATTTCTTTGGAACTGTACATTACACATGCCTAAATGCTCCATCAACCATCAGGTAACACCCATGTACCGCTAGCGTTTGTCACAAACCTGGATCCCAAACTAAAAAAAAAAAACAGGCAGTGATTCTTACTCATTACAAATTACTTTTAGATTTAGTTCAGATGCCATATGCCAGATACTGGTGCAATTTCTAAATTAATTCTTTTTTTTTTTTTATTTAGTGAGGAATTTATTCAATGTGTTGTATATGAAGCTAATCTCAAAGGGCATCTGTGGGATTTGCGAGGTCAAAGCTGAGGTAGTGATATTTGCAAATGCATTCAAGTAAAGGTTAGGTTTTGATTTTAGCCAGATAAAGCTTATAAAGAATACATTCTGCATTGGAACTGTAAGAAACATTCAATCTTTCAAAATAGTAGGTACCACAAGAAAACATTCCGTACTTATTACTCGGTGAAGAATACTTACTGTAACAATATGAGGTAATTTTTTTAGGCCAAGAATATTTGAGATGCTGCATTATTTGCTTTCTGTATAATTTTATGCCAGTTTAATTTGGTGAGGTATGCATGCGCATGTGGCTGATGAGGTTTCTTTGTTGCGTAAACTTGCCCCCGCATACATGACATTCGTAGGGCTTCTCTCCCGAATGGACACGCATGTGCTCGGTGAGGCGGTACTGGCGTGTGAAGCGCATACCACATTCCTCGCAGGCAAACGGCTTCAGGCCCAGGTGACTGCGCATGTGGCGTGTCATGGTGCCACGCTGAGTGAACATTTTGCCGCATATGTTGCAAGGGAATGGTCGCAGCGTGTCCAGCTCTTTGTATGGCTTCAGCTGGCTTTTATCTGTGACCTCTAGGGCAGCACAAGTGGTAAGATCGTCGTCCCCTTCCAGTTTCTCATGGAGATTCCCATCTACATCTGTGTGTGATTCAACATGGGAGTTTAGACTTTCTGAAGAGGGGAATCCTTTTCCACATGGAATACATACGTAACTGTTGTCCTCCTGAGATGGTTCCAGGTAGGACTCCTGTCTGTAAACAAAGTGAGGGCTGGTACCATTGGAACCTCTGTCATGTTGCTGTTCTTGGGAATTTTCACTGATATGGTTCTGAATTTCACGTTTTACTGCATGCATATACCCATTGACGTTGCCTTTTCTCCTGGAGCGCTCTCTAGAAGGTGTCCTTCTCCATTCCTGTGCTCTTTCAAAAGCATCTATGTCTTTGGTCTTCCCCAGAGAGCCCTTTCTCCCCACACCGGACCGAAGAACATTGGCAGTTGTCTTGGAAACAGTGGACTGAGTGTATTCCTGCATGCTGCTGCTGTCGCTATTTACAGCACAGTGAGGAGAACTCTTTGTCAAATCCAGCCCAAAGCTTTGCTTGCCTCTTGAGCCGTGCTTGTTCTGGCCATTGTGTCTTTTCTTTGGAGGGACCATATTTGCATATACTTCGACATCAGATGAAGTTTCTTCTGCCTCCCGCTTGACAGAGTGTTTTGAGGCTGGTGAAAGATTCAGATTATGGGTGTGTAAAGAGCCCTTAAAGGATGGGTCAATAGACTCGAGTGTGCTGGTACAGAGACTTGCCAGATCATGGAGCTGGAGGTAGTTAGCCACAGTGAGAAAGGTGCTCAGTATCTGCACACACTCTGTTTCCAGACTGTCTTCATATAACTTGCCAGTGTAAATAAAGTCCAGAATTTTTTCAAACACGTCTGGATCTACCAGTTCTGCATCAAGGTGTATGAGGTTATCATGCAGGACAAGGGATTTGAAGTAGGTGCTGGCAGCGGCAAGAATGCTTTTATGAGCTCGAAAGAGTGTGTTATCCACCATAATGACCACATCGCACAAAAAGCCCTTGGAGCGTTGCTGATTGAGCTGCAGCAGCAGTTGGCCGGCATAATTTGAAAGCTCCATCTCCTGCCCTTGATATCTTTCATTGAGGTAACTACACAGGAGAACAAAAAGCACAGACATTTTATTAATCATTATTTTTAAAACTGTGAAAAATAAAGCTGGAATGTGCTGTTTCAAGATAAGTATAAAGGGCGGGTTCTGAGTACAGCATAGGCTTAGAGCACTCCTTGATTACACAGAATCAAGGGCTCAGGAACTGTAAAGTGTCTGCATTGAAATTTACACGTGTGCCATCTGATAAATATACCTGAGCCTTTATGACTTAAAATGAAGAATGACTTCTGATAATACTAATATTTAAATTTTATTTATTTATTTTAGTTATGTATTACTATTTTTTTTTTTTTATTATTATTTATTTCTAATCATTTTTTCATTTTCTAGGTTCAATGTTTTTGTAGTATGTAGTTGATTTTTTTGTAAAAAATTTTAAAAAACAATAAATGAAGAATGACGATTCTTATTAGCAGCCCGGCTCCTTTCCAAATCTCAGCCGAATGATGCAAGTTACACTCAGTACTGGGCAGCAGGATGATTACAAGTCTTCTGCATTTTCTAAATCCACTTTTCGTAGACTGAACTACAACTTAGAACGATCAGTATGTATCACCACCACAATGCACAGTATACTCAGAGCCATAGAAGCCATTCTATTTGACTGTGGCATCATGTAAAAATTCGTATGCTAAAGCCTAGGGTAAGAGGTAAGAGAAATCTTTCACTCTGGAAAGATGGCACAGGGTACCTGCACCAATAAAGACGGAAGGAAATTTACCCAGAAGGCAACTAAATACAGGAACAGACCGACAAACACAACACCTGAACTTTGTTACGCGGTTGTGGACATCGAGTTTTTGTTGGTTTGATTCTTCTTGATTAATTTTAGCCCAGAAAGAGTAATAGACACAAGTTATGAAATAATAATAAAGAATAAAACAGATGATTTTTTAAACCTCAATATCTATTTGACAGAGGGATATTGATCAGAGATAGTACTGACTTAAAATGAAGTCAGATCAATTTAAACAAATCAATTATAGAAAGTAGCTTCTGAAGCAACAACTTTTGTCACGTTGGTCAATATTGGCTCAGCTTGCTACACACTTCTCTGGAGTCTGTTACAGTGCGGAATAAAGTTTCATTTAATGATGAGGAACTATGAGTTTATTAGTTTAATACACTTTCCATGTAGTTTGATTAAAGCCTGCTTACACACGTTTTAAAAAATCTGTTTATCCATAACAGATTTACATAAAACAATCCAAAAGGAACGTATTAGTTCGGCAGTTAGTTGCCAAACGTACCAACACGAAACGTACTGACTGGCATGAAGGGTGGTGAGATGATTTTCACAGTAGCTCATGATACAGCGATTTGATTTTCATCAAGCTCATCACAAAACACAACTGATAACACAACATCAAGACAATAGTGATAAAAGGGTCTAAACGAGCTCGCTGTGCATCGGCAGGAGACGAATGCTCAAAGATCTGAGATAATCATCTGCGAGTTTCAATACCAGGGTTGCCAAATATCAACATCGGTCAAATCCGCAATTGCACACATATAGTATTCATTGATTTAAAAAACAAACGCAGAAACATTGAATATTATAACTATTACTATATGGAAATTTAAGGTGTTTAGAGATAAAATATTCTAGGTGGTCAACACAAGTTAATTGATGAGGTAGTAAATAAAATATCTGACCACTGTTAAAGGTTTAAATAACCAAACAAGACATTAAACGAGCCAAAATCTCGCACCCAGTCTCCACAAAGTGGTAACGTGCGAGTGTGTGTGAATTAGAGAATGCGGAACTGCGGGTTGTAAACACTAATCGCCTACAGGCACAGAGCCAAATTAGCAACACAGTATTACCACCGAGTTACGATATTGTTCACGAGAAGAACACCGCGGCGCTAAACACAGCACTGCGCTTTTCTACGCCAAATTATAAACACAATGAAAGACATAATCCAACCTATATGGTAGAATGTAGCCCAAGACAATCCCACATTTCCCGGCTGCTGAATGTAGGTGGCTGCTGCAGGAGGGGTTGCTCTTCTACGTCGAGCTCAACGTGTGAAAGGTTCTCGTTTTCACCAATTTCACTCCCCTTCATTCGTGAACACAGTTTGAACTCACCGTGCAGAGCGAGCTTGCTGTTTTAGAAAGAAATATAAGGACGAACACAAAGATAAACACCCGTTTAAAAATATACCTTTCGAACAAGGGCAGGGATCCTCGTTTACGGCGTCGTCATCAAAACGCCATCTTAGTAACCTGTGACGTAGCTCTTCGTAACCCTTGACCCAATCGGGAAGCGAGCCAGGGAGCGGCACGCGCTCAACTGGTAGGGCATTGAAGGGGCGTGGTTAACGCAACAGAGGGGTGGGCAACCATAATGGCACGCCCTAAACCCCACACAAACGTTCAAAGGGGAAAAATGCAGGCGCCTAATGCATGGAACCACAATAAATCATGGAAATAGTGGGTAGAATTATGACTTGTATCGACAAAATACGTTTCAGTCAAATATTTCAACATAGAGCAAATATTTGGTGTATATCAGAATATTAGTAAAATGATCAATTATTTCACCCGTGCTTTTTCTACCTAGCACATGACCTATTGGAATGATGCATCGTTTCAAATCAACATTCATCTCAATCACTTTTATCCTTTAATAAAACATTGCTTCCCCATGACTGCTCACATCCACAGGACTCTCTAAAGGGTTTGATGAAATTAAAATGATGTTCATATGGATAAGTCGTAGGCTTGTGGTAAAGAAACCAGCCTTGTGATCGGAAGGTCCTTGGTTCGATTCCAAGTACCAACAAGTCATGACTTGTACCAACAAGTCAAGTGCCCTTGGGCAAGGCACCTAACCCCCAGTTGCTTCCCGGAGCGCTGTGCTGGCTGCTCACTGCTCTGGGCATGTGTGCTCACTTCACCTGTATTTGTGTGTTTCACTGCACGGATGGGTTAAATGCAGAGGACCAATTCTGCTGTGTGCAAACATAGTGGCAAAATGTATCACTTTCAGTTAAAAGATGAGAAAATGTAACTTATATAAACTTCATGATTATATCATGTATAGTATTTCTGTAAAGCTGCTTTGCGAAAATGTTCCGTTGTAAATAGTTATATATAAATAAAATGGTTTTGAATTGAATTTAATTAACCTTCATTAGATCTTCCCCCAGCTAAATAAGAGATTTTAGAGCCAGGACATCCATCAGCGTAACCAATCTCCATTCTCCACTGACCTCTGGCATCAGTGCATCTTAACTCAGAGAACTGAGGCTTACTGTATATTTTCTTAAGCATTTCTATGTGCCTAAATGCATTGCATTGCTACTCTGTTATTGTCCGATTGGATATTTGCATTAAAAAGTGACTGAGCAGGTATATATCATGCAAAGAACTTCTGACCCAAGTTCTAAGAAAATATACATTTATTTAGCACACAGAACATGACATTATGACATGAATGTATGAATTTTCAACCAATTCTATAGCACAGACAATATACAGTAAACATAGACCACAAAGAGTCTAAGAGCTATAAGTCCAAGTAAACCAAATGGTTACAAATCACATTGAAAGCTTCATATATAAATATAATTATAGGATTATAGTAATAGTAGTTATAAGAAGTCTGTACCAAAAACATTACATTTATGTTACACAAAATATTATAGTCTACACTGAATGGTCACGGGATTGGGAACTGGCTAAATCTCCACTGTAGCCATTCTGCCTGGCAATTGTGTGACATTCAGCTGGTTCCATCACTCTTGCCACATCTATCATCACAATGGTATAGATATAACCAATAAGTGTAGCTCTGCTGAAATTATGGAACCACACTTCCAGACTCCAACTATCTGTCTATGCCACTCAAGTTGCTCTGTTTACCCATAACTGGTAAATGTTACATTTTGCTGTGTATATGGTAACTGATTGATCATATGCTACAAGCCAGTTGTTCCTAACCCAGTAATCAGTCAGTATGAAACAGAATAATAATGCAAAATAGTATAAAATAGTT
>JAOUQV010000031.1:8789133-8804941 GCA_028565295.1 Aspidoras spilotus | reverse complement strand
TCCCTCTGACCACTGTGTAAGACTTGTATGTGTCATTCCCAAGACGAATTGACACTGTATTGGCCGCAAAAGGAGACTCTATACCATACTAATAAATTATTGTGGTCTAAAACCAGGTGTTTCAGTTTCATTGTCTAACCCCTGTATATTATATGTTTGACCAAACATTTTTTTCTCTTGCTTTTCTTGGTTTACAGGTCAGGAGGACTCGTAGGCATAGTGTTGTGGAAAACTAGGTCCCCTATCTGAATTTCTTTCTGAGTTTGGTTCCGCTCAATGTATTTTCCTCTCATATTCTCAGGGGAATTTTGCTTGCATCCTTACCTGATATCTGGTCTTTGTAAATGTGTTTTTGGAAAATGTCCATTGTTAGTGGTTAAGAAATACAATTTAATTGAATTAACTAGGATTAAGCGCTAAAGGAAATGAATGCAGGAATCTTACTTGTTAACTGTCTGTCTATCTCCACATAGGGACGTGTTGTGAGGGCAGAACACTAGTACTGTATAACAAGTAATAATAATATTAATAAGAACATGATGTTATAGCAGTTAGTTTAGTAGTATGTATTAAGAATAAAGTATATACACATGCTGTATGTAAATTTTACAAAAGTCTGGTGTTACAGAAAGTGGGGGAACGTATTCAATTATTTTATGAAATTAATAGGGATTGTGATAATAATTAGTTAATTGTTATATACTTTGATTGCAGTGGGCACAAAAGAACATCTGAAGCATTCTGTCTTGCATTTTGGTTGAATGAGTCTATGGCTGAATTAACCTTCCAACTGCCACTGTTCCTCGTTGTCAGTTCCTCGAGGTGTTGTCTAGGAAATTTGCCCAGAGGGGTGCTATTCCTACATGTTGGTATATATTATTATCTGATAAATATATCTAGACAATAATATCAGAACATGAATGCTATAATTTTAACTTTCTGCAAAACTTCTGATTACAAACTCAGTACGTAGCAAAAACAAATATGACACTGACAGAATTTAAGCATGATTTTATTATTCATAGACAATGGTTCCATTTGACATTAGCAGTAATTTAAGTGTGAGTCTGGATTTGAAGAGCTCATTTGTTATATTGCACTAAAGAGGACTAGAATTAACACACATACAGCAGCAAAAAAACAGTAACTATCACATTATCATCTTAACATCTCAGGGCAAACAGAAGCAAAGCCCGATAATATGCATATTTCAGTACTATTAAGACCATTTACTTGTTGAAATATACCTTTTAAAATAGTGTTGTTTTATTTATTAAAGAAGTACATTCAGGATTATAACTAATACGATCACATGCAGAAATTGATGTGTTGGCATGATGAGGGAGGATAAAGCCATTCAGTTTGGAGAATGGACTATGATTATGGACCAGAACCAAAAGAGGTTCATTATTCCTGTTCTTGCTTTTTGCAAAGTAAAATTCCAGTGAGACTTAAACACTCCAGATTGAAAGTGGTTCACAATAGTAAGTTTGGCTGTTGTCTACACATCAGCAGAGACCTTGCACTGCTCTGTATGTTTTGTCATGTACAATTCAAGTAATACAGGAGAAGAAAACCTTGTAACTGTAGTTTGTACAATTTTCCGTCTCCTGTTATGGAAAGGAGTGAAAGAGTCGTTACTGAATTCAGTAATATCAGTCTACAGTGATGCTTTCACAAATAAACTGTTCACAGTCATGTCACCATTGTGTTCACTAAACCGTATTCATATTCACTAGATCTTTGTTTTTTAAGCAGCATCCAGCAAAGCAACTCATACATTCAATAATATCAGGTTGGTGCATACACTGCACAGCAATCACACGTAATAAACTATACCGGACAGTACTTGTTTCTAATGTCAAATATTAAAATATATCCATACCTTTTAGCATACAGCACACAGTCCTATTTTTAGTACAGATCACCTATCAAAAATACACATTTTTCCCCCTTGGTGTATAGGTATGTTCATGTTGGGATTAGATAGAAGTTCCAGTCATACATGACCAGTCAGCAGGTCAAGAGAACAAAGGACATTTTATTGGTTTGGACTAAGGAGTAACCTTCAAAGAACATAAGGACACTATGCTTAAAATAACAGCACCTTAATCGTTTCTATTACAAAGAACTGACCTTAAAACAAACTATAATTTCAGCTCTAGTGCATCAAACTGAACCCTGTAGGTCTGAAGGTAATAATTAACATAGACATATAGCTATTCATCTCAAGCTCTGAGGTGCAGGAGTGTCAACATTTTTCACTGAAGAGACTGGAATTAAATTTTAGCATAAAAAGATCAATTAAACGGGATTTAAAACAAAATTGTTTGTCACAGGAATTAGGGTATAACTCTTTTGTACACATTCCCTGACTGAATCTCTGTGTTTTTTCAAGTAGAGTTATCACTAGTATGTAAAGTAAGCAGCACAACATTAATGACTATCTCAGTTTGACCTTGAAAAAAGCATTTCCTTTAGCATAAAATTAACATATTAACACAGAAATATTTATATTGTGTTTTAGAAAAAATTAAATCACATCGACCGAAATAAACTCAGGAAAACTCAAAGGTAATACTGAAGCTGGCAAATACATATAAGCATAATCAACTTCTTTTATATTAGTTTCGTTGCACTAGGGTTTGAAATGTTGAATTAAATAAACTCATATTTACATGCATTTTATCAACCCATACGTCTTTTTGTAATGGCTATTCACTCTAAAATACTGTCTTTTTAGTGCAAAAAGATAGATAGATAGATAGATAGATAGACAGACAGATAGATATATAGACAGATAGATAGACAGATAGATAGACAGATAGATAGACAGATAGAAAGATAGACAGACAGACAGACAGATAGATAGATAGATAGATAGATAGATAGATAGATAGACAGATAGATAGATAGTTTTTTTAGGAAATTTGGGAATGACATTTGACTGTACATGTTTTATAAAGCTAATTTAAGATATTTAATTCTAATGTTCCAAAGTGCTGTTTATTTTCCATATGATTCAATGTGTTTCTGCATTTCTCGGTAACCTCTTTTTCAGTATTCTCATGTTAAATTGTTAATGAAAAAGGCACACAACAGGGGCCCATGTGCTCCATTTCTACTGCATATAGGTGAAAGACTGCTCACTTCTTATGCAAGCATACAATCATTTACACATTCACATGTTCTGCTGCATACATCATTGCCACCTCCATTCAAACCAAAGCTAATTTATACTACTGGCTTTAAACTATGTGCAAAAAGTATTTCAAAGGATTATCAGTACCCGAAATGACCATACAACGATGAACTGAACTCAAAACCTTACACATATATCGATTGAAAATAATAGATTTCTTAAAAGCCACTCTTATGCAAAGTCAAAAAAACCATTGGATCTTGATGCCAGGGATCGACACAAACAAATATTAGATAATGAAGGTAAAACACTTAAATACCGAACCTTATTAAAAGAAACCCAAGTTGCACAAGCATCAGGCAATGATTAGCTACAGTATATATGAGTTAGCCAAATACCACAATGCTGCTGGCCATTTTATTATAATGCCATATGCATAAAGGCATAAACATATTATTATAAGCAGCACAAAACTTTGGGATTCATCTCAGAAAATAATTTTAAGAGTGTGTGTTGTGATGATTTAGATTTGGAATTGAATATTTTTGCTCATTTTCTGGCTGGATGCCAGCTTGTGATTGCTTGTATTAGCTGTCAGAATTGCATTATCATGTTTTTGATAGTGGAACTTCTGTATGTATTGCCTTGATGCCTTACTCATACCTTATTTCAGTTTTGTTGTCAGAAATATTGGCTTATTAATGTTACTCCTATATTAATTCCAGATTCTTGTTAAACGAAATATGTAGCAAGGCATGCATACATTAGTGTATTGATGTCATAGTAAGACGGTAGGGTTTTTTGTGCTTTAAATTCATATCTAGGGCATCTGAGAGTGAGCATGTCTTTTGAGGGAATACCACTGGTACTATAGGAATAAAATATATAACAAACGTAAGATTTTTGACACAGCCTCTGTTAAATGAACATAGTTATGTCTAGGTCTTGCAAGCCCATTGAAATAGCAAGCAACATAAATTTGGATTCTTAGCCAAAGCTTATTTGTAAGGCTTTGGAGTGCACAAGGATCTGCTACTTTATAACTATACATGGTGGTCAGTGGGATTGTATCACTGTGGGTGGAAACAGAAACACTGTCTTAATTATACTGAATGAATAAGGAGAAATTACTGCAAGTGTCCCTAAATGTAAAGCATACCTAAAATTCTATTTTGCAGGCAGGGAAAGACTCATCTTGCATAACAACTGTGCTGCTACTGGCCAAAACCATTATGTTCAGATCCTGTTGTCGCTTGTGAGTCTGCTGGTACCAGTCACGAGTCACCTCTGTGTCATGGGTAGGAATCAGTGTCACCTGTCGGGCGGCAATTATAATATTAACTTTGCTATGAGTTAAGTTTATGGTTTTACATTCATAGAACCACAGTCTCTATATTTATCAGAGATAATGCATAAATATGACAGTTTTATATAACTTATGTACCTGTAGATTGGTTCCCCACTGTGCTTTGCCTTCAAGCAGCGCGTCCAGTACTGCACGGCTGGGTTCTCCACTGCCTGGGTCATTTCCACTTGCTACATAGTAACCAGCACGCACCCGCTTAAAGAATTCTTGATCTACATTTTTAGCATTGCAGTGATTTGGAATATAGGCAAGGTCAACATAGAAAGGTGTTCCAGAGGGAGCTCCAGAGGACTTTTGGTTAGAATCTAAAGGGCAAACGATACAAAATGAAGATGTTATATATATATATATATATATATATATATATTATAGCATTAATATATAGCAATAATTCTAATTATTTTAAATAACTTGCTCGGTTACCTGTATTGATCTTTACACCATTGACAAGACCTTTTCCTGGATAGTTGTCTCCCTTAATACCTTGTGTCTCAGGTATGCGAGACATATGAAGGGTCTTCTCAGAATCTATTTTTTTAATTGAAGGAGGATGAGGTGAGGAGTCCTTGGATGTCTGTTTTATAGGCGTTGCAGACCTCCTAGTCCTTCCATTGCTTTTTCGTGCTGGAGAAGTGGACTTTTGTTTCCCTAAAGTCTTCCTCAGACCCTTGTTGGTTTTAGGATCTTTCTTCATAGGTTTCTCTGTGTGGCTTTGCCCGTTTGAAACAGCTTCTGGGTCTACCATGCATACATCAGGTTTGGGGGGCTGAGGGATAGAGTCTTTCATGGGAGCAGGTAGGGGATCATGGGTCCTTGAAGACAATGGCTGAAGACCACCTCCACATCCACTAGTAGCTGACATTTTGTCCACTGGTAAATGCTCTGCATCCTCATCTGAGTCAAGGTTTCCTTCAGCAGTGATAGACGGACACTCCTCCGTCTCGGGTGGTACATCAGAGTCAGACTGAGAAGGAATGGACTCGCTCTGAGAGGTTGGAGGAGTTTCTTCTCCTGCAAGAGATACTTCATGTCCACTCGTAGGAACATGGATTCCTTCCTTTCTGTCTCCATGGTGGCTATGAGAATGATGATGCTCATGTTTGTGAGATCTCCTTTTAACAAAATGTTGATTTTGTTTATCATCATCGTCATCTTTTGAGCGATCACTTCTGATGTCCTCCTCCTCTTCCTCCTCACTGGATATATGGTGTGGGCTTGGATTAATGAATGAAGGCGAAAGTTCTCCTTTGCGCTGTTTGTACAATGAAGGTGAGTGAGAGGCACTGGCGCCCACGCTGAGTTCAGAGGGTCGAGTAAAATCTTCCTTCGGTTTTGCTTTCTGCCCTTTTGTGTCATAATCCAGCTGCTCTTTCTTTTCTTTATCCTCCTGCAGATGTTTAGACACATCTGACATACTGTCAGGTAAAGCTGTTGAACGTGTAGCAGTCACCTGAGTCATCTCAGATGCTGAGGTATTTTTTAGAATTGACTCATCTCCATCTGTTTTCTCTGAATCTTTTTCTGGCACTCTCTCTACTGTCTTGCAGTCAGTAGAGACATTTTCCATCTGTTCTTTCTCTTTGCACTCATATTTTACTTCTTTCATTATATCACACTTCTCTTCAATCTTTTCTTTAAATAGAATTTCTTGCTTTTCTTCCTTAATATCAATCTTTTCATATTCTAATTTATCAGCAGTATTACTCTGTTCATCCTTTCTATCTTTCATATCAGCCATCATTTCTTTTCCTATCATTGTCTTCTCATCCTTTAACTCTTTTGCTTTTTTCAGCTGCTGCTTTGCTTTATCTTCTGGCTCATTTGGAGAACAAGACATCTCGGGATCTTTCAGAACATCTTCCTTCTCTTCTATTCTAAGGTTTGGGTCTGGTGGGCATGTGGTGCGAACCTCATGTTCTTTACTTAAAATTACACGGGATTCTGTACATATATCTGTTGGCTCATTGGATGATTTTTCTACTGACAACTGCGGAGATTGTTTCTCCAAAGCAGACGCAAAGGAGACCACATTTGAGGTGTCATCAGCATGTTGTCTGGGCAATAACTCTGTACCTAATTTCTGATTATGGGGTGCATCTCGGTCACATTCAATTCTACAGGGTAAAGTCCCTTCTTCTATTTCTGTGTCAGAGGATTCTTCATGATAGTGTTTTTCTGATGAGTCAGCTTTCTTTAAAGGAGTAATATCAAATGTAAGCATTGAAGCAGAAGATAGTTCAAGCTGCTGGGGTGAAGTTTTGGGAGTCTCAGGATCATTTGAGCACTGTGGGTCAGTCGCCAACACATGTCTTTGGTCAGATGGCTGATCTTTTCCTGATTTAACACTTGCCAAGTCTTCCTCAGACTTTTCCTCTGCTGATGATACCTGGTCTTGAAGGATAGATTTGGTCTCCTCAAGTGGGCTAAGTGGAGATAACCTTGCAAGACTGGATACAGACTCAGCTGTTGCCGATGTTACCCTTTCAGAAGGTTCCATGGCTTCATCTCTTGACTCTACCCCAGAGCTTAAATAGGAAGAATCTATTGCAAGAGATTCTTCTTCTTTGAAAAAAGAGTACTCGTATGATATACTATCAGCATCAGTCTTTAAATAAGCACTGGGAATAGTAAAAGGAGTCTCTAAAAGCCCCTCACCCAAGTGTTGACCTGTAGAATATGAGGCAGAGGTTGTTGAGGAAGAACTGCAGGAGGAAGATGATGAAGAATGAGTTGTACCTAACATGGCAGTTTGAGCCGCTTCTCCCTGTTTTTTATCAGAAATCTTCTGTAACTCATAATCATGCTTATGTTCACTAGACTTGTTTAGATCAGGAGATGGTAAAATGTCCTTTGACTTTGACTGTTCAATGTCTTGTCTGTCTTTAGGAAGCGATTCAGCTTGTAAAGTATCTTTTGAAATTACAGATACAAGATCTTGGTCTTTATTAGAAGAATAATCCTTTAGACATGGCTGCTCTGTTTTTTTTAAATCCATCATGTCAGATCCAGCTTTGAATTCCTTCTCAGACATTTCCCTGGCACTTTTTTCTATACCCAAATCGCTGGACTCATCCTCATCACCTTCCTCCTCCTCAACTTCATTATCTCCTCCTACAAGCATATTTTCACTTTTTACTGGGACGGTTTCTCTCTTTGCAATATATGTACATTCTGAAGTGAAGGCAATGTCGTGTACATGGTGCTCCGCTGGAGATGAATCAGAAACATGGCTGCTTACAGCTATAGGAGTCGACTCACTATGCACAATTATTTTCATTGATGGTTTATGTTCAGAATAAATCTGTTCTTTTTTGCTATCTGATGAATCTTCTGCTTGCTTCGTTGCTGTTATATCTTTTTGAACTTCACTTGTTCTTGTCTGACTCTCCGGAATTATCTTAGTCTGATATGGGGTTGACTGTATCGTTGTGGTCTCTAGGCATAACTGATCTTGTGAAACCTCATGAATCTCAACTGGAAGGGGTGTCATAGTATTATCACCGACCTGTTTGTGTGATGTATCCAATGTCTCTTCTATCTTTACAGCTTTCTCTTTTTCTTTGGCCGTGTCTGACTTTTCTAATTGTGGCAGACTTGTGGCAGAGGAGCAAGGAATATTTACTGACAATTCAGAGTAAGTGTCATTATCTTTTTCTCTATGGGAGGAACATTTGTTATCTCTGGCAGGTTCCTTCTCTTTCTCCTTCTCTTCTCTTTCTAATTTTTCTGATTTCTCTTGGGCTTCACTTGAAGAAAAACAGCTTGATCCAGCTACAGAAGCAGTTTTGGAGTCAGAATAGTTGTCTTCATCTTCTTTCGATCTAGCAAGTTCTTCTTGTTGGTAACTCACCTTATTATCTTGCTCAGAGCAGGTACCAGACTCACTGAGTTCACTACTCTTTATGTCAGAGAAATACATGTCATAGTCAACCTTGTTGAATGAGACTGATTCTTCGTTACTGTTCTCATCTATCTGACATGTAGCTCCATGCAGAGATGACTGGCTAGCCCGTCTACAGTCACCAACATTTATGTCAAGGTTTGTTTTACAAAATGTGTCTTTGTCCACTTTGTCCTTCTTAAGATCTTTTGAGACTGGTTTTTCATAGGGATATAATTTAGAAGATTCATAGCTCCCTTTTTCAGGTTGATAGGTGCTGCCATTATCCATTTTGTCTTTTTCTGCTGTCTTTTCTTCAGCATACTTTTCAACTGGAGAGACCATCTCTCGCTCGTGTTCAGTTTCTCTCTGTACTTCCTTCTCAGCTTTAACAATGTCTGTTGAGGAAGGCAATGTTTCAGATTTTTTCAACTCCTCGACATTTACCAGACTGGATACAGGTGCTGGTCGGTCCAGTCTTGATTCCATTCCATCTTCTGATGAAGTAGTCGGAATATATGTGGTCTTAGGCTCTTTGCTTAGTTTTTCCAATTCTGGTGAAAGCTTAGTTAAGTCATTTTTGTCATCAGACTTAGTTGACAATTCATCTTTTATAAAGGCTACTGTAGATGGGATCTCTTCAGTGAAACTTTCCTTGCCTTTCTCTAAGACCTGTATTTCTACTGATAGCGGTCTTGAACCTGCACCCCCCATGCAGACAGCATCTCCTTCATCTTCCTCAGTACTTTCTTCATTGTCTGAATACTTTGTTGGAAATTCAGAGCCGAGTGACATTTTTATGCTCTTCTCTGTTTTTTGCATTCCTGAAAATAAAGCTCCAGTTTTAATATCCTCAAGACACTTTTCTTTATACTCCAAATTCAACTTACTTCCTATGTCCATTTTCTCTGATACTGATTCCCTCTCTGTTTCACAGGTTGTCGAGGGCTGGTTGGCTTGCTGTTGAGTTCTTTCTATAAGATGTGTCTGATCGTCCATGCCATCTGTCTCTGAGCTTGACACTGAAATTCTCTTTGTTTCTTCTGGAGATGATTTCTCTGGTTCTTGATCCAGTGGTGCTGGAGATGATTTCTCTGGTTCTTGATCCACTGGTGCTGGAGATGATTTCTCTGGTTCTTGATCCACTGGTGCTGGAGATGATTTTTCTGGTTCTTGATCCAGTGGTGCTGGGAGCACTGGTTTGTTGGTAGGTTCTAAAGCAGTTTGATCTGATAATTTAATTGTGCTTTCTTTGGATTCTAATTTAGAGTGTGAAGAGATTGTTTCTTCAGCTTGATCCACTTCTATAATATCATCTTTAATGTGATAAGATGATTTAGTATCTTGTGTTTTAATGTCTTCTGAGGGTATCTCTTTAGATTCCAGCTCTTTGTCTATTACATCTGTTCTTTCTAAAGTGCATGTGTGTATGTGAACTATTACTTGTTTCTCTTTAGAGTACTGAGCATCATTGTCTGTAGAATCGGTTTTCTCAAACGTAGGTTCCAAAGGTTTGGATTTGTCATCATCTTTAACACTGGGTTCATGACCATCTTTTCCTTGGACGGAGTAAGTTTCAGGTGTGTGTAGTATTTTCACATTAGACTGATCTGTTTTGCCTTCTTTGGAAAGTATTTCTGTCTTTTCTGAACTACATTCTGCAAAAAATTGGGATTCCTTTTCATATTTATCTGTGGATTCTTTATGTTTGCATGTTATGTCTGACTGAAGCCCAGTTTCATCTTTATCTTTAGCCAATTGTTCGTCTATCACAACTGAAAGCTCTTTCTCTGAGGGTACATTGAATACTTCAGACTGGCTTTCTGTTACAATTGTGTTTTCATATTCATGGTCTGATTTTACAAATTCACCCAATTTTTCATCCATAAGCTTTTTTGTGGTGACCTCTTCATTTTTGTATGATAACGGTGTCTGATCCAGAGTGTGTGTTTGTTCTGCTTGGTATTCCTCGAGTTTTTGAATATCTTTTGATACTACTATTGAATCTTGTAATTCTTTAAATGATTTAGTCACAACTACATTTGTATCTGATATTTCGGACACACATCCTATAGAGTCTGGGTGCTCTATTTCAGAGTGCATGCCTTCCTTGATGTTTTCTTTGCATTCTGCTTCCAATTCTGTTGTTTCTGTTTGTAGAGATATCTGAGAATGAGTCTCCTGCACACTTTCTTTAGCACTTATGTCTGTAGTTTCTAGTATCAATTTGTATTTTTGAGGCTCAATGACGTCTTTCTCTGTTTCTTTAGAACCTTGTTTATATATATTGCTAGCATCAGTGTCTTGTAAAGTGGACTGCATAGATACAATTTCAGTAATATCAATTTTTTCTTCTAATATACCTTCAGGTTTCTCTTTCTTTGCATCTTTTGTCAAAGATACATCCAATGTTTCAACTTGTGCATGTGGTAAGTCTTGATCTTGTGCACTGACCACATTTATCTCTGTCAATTCAGAATCTAGTTTTGGTTCTGACTCTATATCCTTAGGCATAATTTCTTCATCTTCATCTTCGTTAGTCTCCACAGCTTGCTTAGTGTCACTTTCTGTCATTTCACACACTTTTTTTTGAGGCAGCTGATCTACTTTATGAAACACATCTATTTTTTCTGACCCTGCTATTATATATTGATACTGTGCTTGTTCTGCCTGCTTTTCTTTAGGCTCGCTTCCTGACTGCTGAAAATCTTCTTTTTTCTCATCTTTTTCTTTCTCATCCTTATAAAGCTCCTTTTCTTTTTCTCTTTTCTCATCATTTAATCCAAGTGTTTCAACAGAACCACTTTCTCCTTCTATGGTTTTCGCTTGGAAACTAGCTTGATTTTTATCGTCATCATCTCCACTTATCTTTGCTGCTTCATTAATTATTCCTTGATCTGCTTCCATTTTCACTGACAGCTCCTGCTTTGCTTGAGGTGAAGATGTTACACTGGTGGACAATTTTGTGTCATGTGATTTATCCTTCTCTTTCATCTTCTCTTCCTGATCAGTTTTTGTAATAATGTCTGATTTAGATTTCTCCACCATGTCAGTTTGTATTCTTTGTTGATCACCTTCATCAAGTTTAAACACCGATGGGAAGACCAGTTTCTGCTGTTCATCCTGCAGCTGTTCAGGGAACATCCTTTCTTTATCTTCCACTGGTGATAGATGAAGAGGAGAGTGGGTGGCACTAGGCGGTCCGGATTGAGTAGGAGAAGCCATTTTCACAGTGCTATCATCTGGACTAAAGCATCGCTCTTCAGTCTCTGGTAAAACACCTAAATCTGAAACTACTGGTTTAGAAATTACATCTTCTCTAATTAGCAATTCTGGTCTTTCCTTCACCTCAGTGGGCAATAATTTTATGTCCAGTGTGAACTCCACTTTTTCGGCATTCTCTTGCATTTTCTGGGATACAGCATAACCTTCCTGTAGTTTTCCAAGTGTAATGTTAACATTTGGTGTTTGATCTTCATACTCCTCCTCATCTTCATCATGGTGAGCTGTAGTATTAATGTCTACTGTTTTTCCCTCTAAAGGAAGAGGTGGAAATTCCTCGGAAGGAGGTGATTTGGAGCATTTGTCCTCTTCCAGTGAAGACGTTGGAGAGATGCTTCCAGCAGACTGTAAGTAGTCTTTTCCTGGAGTAGTTTCTGTTTTTGTAATTGGATGTGCAATGTTTACTGTGTCCAAATCTAATGAGCTTCTTCCAGTGTCTTCAGTCTGGGGTGCTGTAACAGATGCCACTGACTGATCATCGGTTACAGATGTCGGAAAAGAGGACACTTTTTCATACTCAGTGATGGATGTTGCTGAAGAAACATGTTCCTCCTCTGCCAATGGAGCAGAAATTATGCTGGTGTACAAAGATATAGCAGGTTCTGGAATGCCCATATATGGTTTGGCTGTTTCATCGCCTATTGCTTGCATCTCCTTCATGCCATGGATTGTGGTAAATGATCCTGGTTGGTCTGGTACTGAGACATCATATGTGCTGACTTCATATTGAAGGTGGTGTATTTTATCCTCGGCTTCCTCATGAATCTCTTCATCTGAAATAGTCTGCTCAGTTTCAGTGTAACCGGGTATCATCTCATCCTGAATGTATGATAAGCTCTCTGCTGCTGCTGCTCCTTGAACAGTGGATACAATCTCTTCCTCTCTGGATGCATGAGTATCCTCCACTGGCTTGTACTCCCATTTCTTTGAAACCTTTTCATCATCAGCATCTTTGATTTCTTCATCCGCAATGGCATCCAAGTCTTCTGCTTCTTCCAGCTCAGCTTTTTCAATTACATATTCATCTTCAGTTGGCGCTTCCTCAGTTTCAGTCTGTGTTTTGTCTGTAAGTTCTTCCCTGCTTTTGTGCTTTTCCATTTCCTCAACTTCATGTTTTCTGTCAACTCCCTCCTGATCCGTTATGTCTTTTTCCATTGCTTCGTCTTCTTCATCCCCTATTCCCATGTCCTCGTCCTCTTCTATTAGGTTCTTCTTAACAGTCAACACCTCTTCATCTTCCTCCTCCTCATCCTCTATTGCAGCCCCTTCATCTTCATATTTGTCACCTTCATGAACCTGATATTCATATGCAATTTTCTTAGGTTCTTCTTTGACCTCTTTTGAATCTAGTGCTTCTTTCTCTACTTGATATCTTGATTCTTGGGTTTCACTTACAGCCTGAGAATCAAAGACCTCCTCTTGTTCAACAGAAGTGTCAGGTAAGGGTCCAGTTTCTTCTTCTACAGAAATGTTTGAGGGTGCAAGGGCAATTACCTCTGACTCAGTTTGATCTAGCTGCATGTCATTTTTTCTGAGCTCCTCAAAATCTTTAGTCAGATCTTCTGGGGTGGAGGGAATAGATTTCACCTCTGCTGTTTCATTCACTTGTATGTCAGGCTCAGCCTTCTTGGAATCTGTCTTTGCAATAAGCTCAACTTTAGTAGTCTTGCTCTTTGTTTTGGGTTTCCCTTGAGTTTTTGCCTTGTGAAGAGTCTTTTTGACTTCTGGTGTTAACGATTTTAGATCAGGTTTGGTTATTTTCCTCAGTTCTGGTTTCACAACATCTTTACTCTTTATTTTTTTCTCATCTTTTTTTAGATCATGCTTATCTTTCTTGGTCTCTTTCTTTTCCTTGTCCTTTTTCTCATCCATTTTGATTGCTCTGTCTTTGGTGGATTTTTTCATTGATTTCTCCTTTAATAACTTTTTCTTTTCTGTTATATCAGTTTTTGGTTTCAGCGGTCTAGGGTGTTTTTTCTCTTCTTTTTTCTCAACTTTGATCTCCTTCACAGTTTCAGACTTTGACTCGAGAATAGATGTGTCTTCTTCAGGTTCCTTCTTTACAATCTTGGTGGGTGGGTGTGTCTTGGGAGATGACTTAAGACTTTCTTTGCTTTCAGCCTTTTGCTTTAATTTAGGCTGCTTTATAACAGATGGTGAGAAACCTGAAGCAATGTCCTTTTGGGTAGCCACTGGATATCTCAGATAATCCAGGTGTTTTAGCTTTTCGAGACCCTCAATTATTTTGTTCTGTGGAGCATTGCCAGGGAACAGAACTCTAACAATCTTCTCTGATGAACAAGCAGGAAGCCACACCACAAGAGCTGTAATTGATGTTAAGTACGGCACAGAAATTTCTCCTTCCTTTCCATTGGCAAGAATGATCCCAGTTTTTGCTTTACTGTTACCAGCCCACTTCTGCATAAGAAACTGCATTTCCTTACTGTCTTTCACAGGATTGAGGACAAACATTTCTAGCCTGCCCACGCCCATCTTGTGAAAAAGAGTGATAGGTTCAATTGTATTACTAACTACTCTGTAAAGAGGATCAGGAGTTAATCCAAGCTTATCCAGGTACTGCAATGTCAGAGAGGCTTCTTCAATACTACGCTTGAGTTTTAAGTTTGATTCAGATGTACGCAGCTTCTCTGGTACATTAAAGAACACAACTCCAATCTCTGGTGAAATAAGGTTCTTCATCCAGTCACTGTAGTTAGTTGAGCCTTGTGATTGCTCTTCCTCTTGCTCTGCTATCTTCCTTTGAAGCAGTCCATTTATACCAGGGAGATTGTCAGCACCAATATGGGTGAGAAGAATGGAATCAATACGATCCAAGTGTCTTACAAGTTTCCAAAAGCATGACCTTCTGTCAGAACCACCATCAATCAGAATATTGAAGCCGTTGACTGCAAACAAAGCAGAGTCCCCTCTACCACCAGGGAATATGTAGCAGCATGGCTTGGATAGCTTAAGGAATCCTCCAGATGTGGGTGGCTCAAGCAAATCAAATGGAGAAGGGACATCCACAGTTTCAGCAATATATTCTGTAAACTCTGTGACACCTTCCATTTTGGGGAGTATGGGCTCTGGATTCAATTTAAAGTCCATTACACCTTTTAAATGCTGTCCCAGTGTTGTCCAACCTTCCTCAGCCTGGCAAGACACAGTGAGTTTTGCCTGCTGCCCTGGGACTGCTTTTTCCAGCAGGAGAGCAACCTGTATTTTGAAAAAGAGCCGAGATGAACTAATGAAATAATAAATATCACTTCAAAAATTTTATGAGTTCTACCATGTGTTTTAGACAAAACAGTACATGTCCACAGCCTAATTGAATGCAATATATTGACTATAACCGTTCATTTTATGGTGGTTGATTGTGTAACATTTTTATCTTCTTCTTCTTCTTTCGGCTTTTTCCCTGTCACCAGGGGTCGCCACAACGAGTTCTTCGCATTAGGATCTGGCACATGTTTTACGCCGGATGCCCTTCCTGACGCAACCCTCACCCTTTCGGGCTTAGGACCGGACAATTTAACTTCTCCAATTCACCTAGAATGTCAATTTAGCATTTCCAATTTACCCAACATGCATGTCTTTGGCCTGTGGGAGGAAACCGGAGCACCCAGGGAAAACCCACACGGGGAGAACATGCAAACTCCACACAGAAATTCCCAGGTCGCCTCACCCAGGGATCGAACCTGGGTCCTCTTGCTATGAGGCCACAGCACTATCCACTGCGCCACCATGCACAATGGTTGATTGTGTAACATTTTCATAAATATTGCAATTTGCAGGTTCTCCACCATTAAGTCTTGACGTGATTAGTTCAGGACAATCAGACAAGCTTTTAAGTGTACTGTCATGTGAAGTTTCAATTGTAAATATTTCATCAATTATCTTAATCGTTAATTATTAAATATATTTTTCCTCTTTATTATATAATCACCCACATTTTATCAAAAACTTTTTCATTTATGTAAAGTGATCTAATAGATTTCTAATAAAAAATTCTAGTATGTTTTATTTATCAGTTCAGAAGGACCAACACAGGACCATATGGCATACTATTCTCTGGACAGAAGTGGCAGTGAGATGTTTGTCTGTCACATTTACTTTTGCAATTCCAACTCCGACCACA
>JAOUQV010000031.1:8738749-8759162 GCA_028565295.1 Aspidoras spilotus | reverse complement strand
GTAGTGACCTGGCCACTATCCTGCAAGAAGAATGGCTTAAAATCCCTCTGACCACTGTGCAAGATTTGTATGTGCCATGCCCTAGACAAATTGATGCTGTATTGGTCGCAAAAGGAGAATCTACACCATACTAATAAATTATTGTGGTCTAAAACCAGGTGTTTCAGTTTCATTGTCTAACCCCTGTGGCATTGTATAGTATCAGCATGTATTTATGTAAATATTTGTCCTACAGGCAGCTGTAATTCTCCACTGGACCAACCTTGCTGTAGAGCACTTTTCAACTTTAATCCTGAAAATCAGCGCGAGTTAGGCTTCAAGAAAGGAGATATCATTGTTCTTATTAACCAGGTTGATGAGAACTGGTATGAAGGGCTGATTGGCGAGGAGTCAGGCTTTTTCCCTATCAATTATGTTGAGGTCCTTGTACCACTGCCACAATGACAGTAGGTCCCAAAAAAAAAGTTGTCTTGGATCTTTTAAACGTATATCTGACTATGAACGTATATCTGTATATCGGCTTGATGTGATCTCTTGTTTGTATTTTATTTTTTATAACTTGGTTGGGCACCAGCTGGCCCATGACCCCGTGTGGATTAAGCGGAAGATAATAAATGAATAATAAAGAGACCAATGATGCAATGTCTAGGATGATTGGTGGAGTAAAGGTGATATGAATATTCATTATATATGGTATTATACACTACTTACTAACTCACTGAATTCCACATCAGACTAGGAATGTATGCAAGTAATCAGCTATATTGCTGTAGCTATTTGTGAAAGTGATGCTGCTTTTTTTATTATAGTTACTTACTGAGAAATTGCAGTATGTGGATAATATTGTAAGCATGTGATGTTTGATTTAGTCAACAATATATTGTAAATAAATGTTAAAACACAGTATCATTACTGAGTGAATGTAAATACTGTATTTCGTTTCACCTATAAAAAGTTTCAATCAGTGTGTAATGTGCATTGTTCACAATTTTGCTTCTTCTTCTTTCAGCCTTTCCCTTTTATCAGGGCTTGCCCCAGCCTGTCAGTCTTTTCCACCTCACTCTGTTCTCTGCATCTTCTTCTTTCACACCAACTTCCTGCATGTCTACATTGACCACATCTATATATCTCCGCGTTGGTCTTCCTCTCTGCCTCCAGCCTGGCAGCTCTATTTCTAACATCTTCCTACGAATATATCTACTGTCCCTCCTCTGCACATGTCCAAACCATCTCAATCTAATTATTAATAATTAGTAATTATGCCACATTCCTGTCCACTGCACAACAGGAGGCAAAATTTACCAGCTATGGTTAAATGGAGCGATTTGAGCGAACACAGACTGATTAGATTAGGGTCCAGTGTTTCAGCAGCACTGCACTTGTGGACTGTTCCTGTTACAGTATTATTGGTGAAGCACGAGTGGACAAACAAACAGAAAACATACAGTCAAAGAATACACAGGAGCCAGCCACATATGGTTGATCTGAGAAGCGAGTGTCGAAATAGCAAAGTGAACTGGCGGCGCTGATGCAGCGGGCAATTAATAAAAAAGGTCGATCAACATGTTGCCAGGGGGTGAGTGTCCTATACAGTGTATTCAGAAAGTATTAACAGCACTTCCACATTTTATGTTACATAATGACAAAGTGAAAAAATGTGGGCATTTATGCAAATGTAAAAAAAATCACATGTATCATACATAAGTATTCACAGCCTTTGTAAAACATTGAGCTAGGTGTATCCTGCTTCCACTGATCATTCTTCAATTGTTTTGACAACTTGTTTGGAGTCCATTTAATTGGACATGAAAGGATTTTCAGACACAAAGCTGACAGTAAATGTCAGCGCAAAACAACTTGTGAAATCCAAGAATTGTCTATAGACCGGGGAAGTGTACAGAAAAGTTTCTGCAGCATTGCAATGCAGCTGAGTGTTCGGGATAGAAGGGCCTTAGTCAGGGAGGTGACCCAAGAACCCAAGGGTCACTCTGAGAGAGCTTCAGCATTGCTCTGTGGAGAAGGGAAAACCTTCCAGAAAGTGAACAATTTCTGCTGCAGTCCACCAATCCGGCTTGTATGGTAGAGTGAGGAAAAGGAATAGGGAAAACACTGATCGCTTGAGGTTGCCAAAAGGCACCTAAAGGACTTTTATTGGTGGAGTGCGGCAGAAACGGTTATCCTTCTGGAAGGTTTTTCACTAGCCGCAGAGCAATGCTGAAGCTCTCGAAGTGACCAGCCTCATACATTCCAATGCCCTGTAGCTGACACAAACTTGATGAATATGCATATTAACCTATGACGTATTATGAATTATTATATAGAGCTTTTTGCATTGTAACATCACAAAACAGCTTTACAGAAATATATATATATATATATATATATATATATATATATATACACAGGATATATTCATAAGTTTTAAATATTACCTTTATACCTTTTTATACCGAATGAGCAAGTCGGACGACGAAAGTGGCGCGGATAAGAAAGATAGGAGGAACAAACCTCGGGAGGAATCTCAGAAGGTATTCTGACCCTCATTTTGGTGATCACAGATTTTAAACAGGCTTTAAAAATGTCAATAAATAAGTGTATGTAGTGGGGAGATCCACAGAATGTTCCCAACAGTACCAAAAAATTGCGACTGTTCTGAGCATTAATTGGAAGAATGTAACTTGAGCATTGTTTTTTTAGGAAGTATGTTTGAGTTTTTATTGTGGTATATGTGCCCGGAAAACATGCGTGAAAAAACAATGTAATGTGTGTGATGTGCGAGTTAAATGTGCGTGTGACATTTTGTTATATAGTAAAGTCTAAAAGGCGCATGGGAGGGACATGCGTATAATTATTGTAGTAGTTTGACCCTCGCGACTTGCCGTAGTGGCGGTTCCATCCCCAATGTACAGTTTTTCAAACTCTTGGGACATGTCAAAAGAGTTCTATAAAAAGTAAAGATACCGGTAGTCAAAGTATTCTGCTAACAACATTTACTTTTTGCGGTTCGTCGGGAGTGGCTTTGTTTATAAGCATTACGGTAAGTTAATGATGGAGGCAAGATTTGCGAAATATCAACAACTGCTTATTAGCATAACCTTCCCGCTGGATAATTAAACTACAAACATGCCAAAGTTAAAAGTTTACATTTCCGGACAATTCGCACTGTTATGGATGATACGCATCGATTTCCTAAAATATATGTTGCATCGGTGTTGTTAAATATTGTTAACGTTTGTTTACTTTTTATAACGTTATATGGCTAGGCTAAACTCAAAGCTAATTCGCTTGCTACGTGTTATAAAGCTAGTTTATATTTACACACGTTCATACAACACATAGGTTAACATAATTTTTTACAGAATCAAGTTTATTTGTTACTGTTTTCTATATGCTTGCAAAAACGTAGTTTATGTGTAATTTATGCATGTGTCTCAGTTTGTGAATTATTCATGGTGCACGTTCAAAAGCCATAATTAACACCAAGAGTCAAATTTCTCATGTTTGTCTGACATGTATGCTTTGTTTTTTTTTTCTACCAAGTGTTGCTATGGAGGAGGTGACCCGGCTGGTATCCTCAGGTGACTGCCTGAAAATATGGGATTCCACCTCCATGAGTGTGGTGGAGCAGTTCAACCCTCACAGTGCCAGTCATCCTCTCTCACAGGTGTGCTGGAGCAGCAACAGTATCCTCTGAAGCAAGCCATTTTTTACAGCTTCTACAGTTGCTTTTCTAGGTGAAGAGACTTATATCTTGCTTAAAATCAGTGGTGTTGAGAGTTAAATGCATTAGAATGGGTTTCTAATACAGGAATACAGTATGTTAATATGGACGTCACACTCATACAGTGAAGCAAGATATGAAGCTAAAAACATTGTTTCAAGCATATTCCAGCTTGCCAATGCACAAAGTAAGATATATGCACTTGACTGTTTTACACTAATCCTTAATTCCGTTAATTCCTAGTAGAGGCTGACATTTTTTCAGGAATCCTGCGGGAATCATGGGACACAACTTGACTATTAATCATGCGATTGGGACAGTACAGGATACAGTTAACGAGAGCAGGTGGGAGTAATATGTGGATCGATACCAAAATATAGATGCTTCCAATACCAAATCTTTATGCTGTAAAATTGATTCTCAAATCAAAATAGCGATACTTTTGTTACTTTAGTAATTCGAGGTAATATATGTTCTTAACAGGAAAATAATGAAAAGTAACTAAATTATTCTTGTCTAAATTATATGTGGTAAGAATTACTTTTTTTGCCTGGGTAAGTGTGTAATGTGGTACAACTGCTCGGTCTGTATTATGGCGCAGCGTAAAGGTGAACAAAGTTGTGAAAATATTTGTCTTGTGTATTTTTTTTTTTACATCACAAAAACTTGCCATTTGAACAGGAGGGTGTAAACTTTTTATATCCACTGTATTTGCACAAAGTATCAGTAAGAACAAATCAGTATCTAATGTTTTGAGGAAATAATTGTTTAATAAATGAGTAAAATGCAACTTTATATGTTATGTTTGGGTTTATTCAACAGGGGCTTGCAGCTGGTCCTCCATAGGAAAAAGTACTTTTATTTAGGCACAAAATGTCTCCCTGTATTACCACAGTTGAACTGTCCCTGTTGCCATATCTTTTGAAATAAAACCGTAGAATACAAAGTAATCTGTAAAAGAATAAGAGTCATCTGTTTTAGTAAATCAGTTGGAAAATAATTGAAGTGCATATGTTGTGTATTGAATGCATCATATCATTTTGTGCAGTCTTGTGATTATTATAATAGTAGAAAATCTAATTATTATAAATAAGTATTTTCTAGAAAATCTGTACCGTTTTGTTTGCCTTAACAACAGTCAGATCAGTATGTTGTCAGTGCCAGCAGTATAGGAGACAAGCTTGTAGTGACCAGCCTGAAGTCCTCACCTGTTCCAGTGATGGAGCTTGCAGAAGGGGTCAGTAAAACTGCATTTCAGCAAGACACTTTCACAGTACTCCTTTTTTCATCTCAACATTTTCATCTGTGCTAAATCTGGGATTTTGTTTTCAGAGAAAACAGACACGAGTTGCACTGAATTCATTACAGTTCCTTGTCAGTGGGGGACTGGATAACACAGTGAACATCTGGGACTTGAAGACAAAAAGATTACATCGTAGCCTCAAGGTATTTTATATGTTCTGATGTAAGCCTATCAAAATCAGCCTCTATTTACCATCTGCTATTAATTGTTTAGATGACAGAACTTACTGTACATGTGATATGTCCGTGGTTCTCAACCGTGGGTGTATTTTCCAGGGGGGTGTGGAATGGGGTGCGAACCTTCCATTCCGCTGCCAAACGTCCTACTACACTTTAAAATCTATTTGTACAAAATACCCATTCTGTTTTATACTGCATTTAAGAATATTTATATCGAGCTCTGTTGTTATGTGATGTGTACAGACCCCCAAGGCAGAAGTCTGTGCTAAGTATTACTAAAAGTAACAATTATAAAACATTAATTCATATTATATGAATTATAGCATAGTATATATATATATATAATTATAGTCATAATAATAGGCCTGCCCCTATTCATAATAAAAATAATAATGACGATAAGAAAAATGATAATGTCTGCAAGCTCACATTAGATGTTTGGTGCTATTGCCATTTATAACAGTAGTCTAGTAATGACTGCCTTGAGCCAGCTTGCAAAAGGTTGAGAACTCCTGTTATATATTATACACTTATGTGAAAAAATTTGACACCCTATAAAAGACTGTGATTATGTTGAAATAAAATATAAATTTTAACAACACATAGAGGTTCAAGCTGAATCTCTGTAGATTTTTAAAAACTTTTTCTTAAGTCTTAAAAAAAGCAATTTTTGGTGAGGAAATTGGGGAATTATTCCTACATAAAATAGATAAAATCTCACGTGGGTGTTTCACATAATATGCACATAATTGCCTCATTTAAAAATCAGGCATGTCATTTGGGGTGCTCCTGACTGTTGAAGTGAGAGTGAACACCATAGTGAGATCGAATGAAATGTATGAGGCCATCAGAAATATGATTGTAGCAGCTTATGAGTCTGGTAAGGGATTTAAAAAATCTCTAAACCATTTAAAACTGCCAACATGCCCAGGTCTGGTTGTCCAAACTAGTTCACCCTGAGAGCAGACCTTAAGATGCTTAAGTCAGAAAATAGATGGTAAAACTTTAATGTTTATGAAGGGAGTGAATGAGGAAACATTTGCTCTCTAATTGAATCTTAAAGGCCAGATTGAAGATTACCAGGATTTCTGGAACAATGAATGATGAGTCTAAAATTGATGGATTGATGAGTCTAAAATTGAATTATATGGACACTGTAACAGAAAGTATATTTGGTGTAAAGCAAATGCAGCATTCCAGGAAAAGAATTTCACACCAACTGTAAAACCTGAAGGATGATGTAATGGTTTGGGGATGCTGTCTTTGAGCAGGGCCTGTCAAGCCCACCATTATAGTATCTACCACTGGAAATGTATCCTACAACATGACAAATACTCAAAAAATACCTGTAAATCCAACCAGGACTGGTAGGGTGTCCTAATGCTTTCTTCAGTTAGAATACACATTTTTGTTAATATATTTTGTTTAAAGAAACAACAAAATCACGTTCATTTCCAGAGATAAGTAAAAACCAGGTAAACGTTGATATACAAAAATCTCTTAATAAAGAAATTAACATTTAATGGGGGTGCAGGTAAATCCAAACTTTCTGCAAAGACAGTAGGATAAGATTAAAAAAAAAAAAAAAACTTCAGTTGTGCACACTGTCACTGTCGCGTATCTATTTTTTAAATATATGTTCTCGCATCAGGACCATAAGGAGGAAGTGACATGTGTATCAGTCAATGGAAGTGATAGTTATGTAGCATCTGGTTCCACTAGTGGGGAGATCATCCTCCACAGCCTTACCACTAATGTGTCCAGCAAAGCCTTTGGCCATGGACCAAATGAGGTGAGTCGATCATTTTTCACCAAAGTGTATGATAATCATTTAATTTTAATTAATGAACATTTTTGTTTTCTTATTGCATTTGGCATAATTGTTATAATGGTGAGTTTAGCTAAAGTATGCTAAAATTTAATATTCTTTATTTTTTTTTATTGGTTCATGGTACCAAATCACATTAAATTTAGACATTTATGTTTTGATCTTTGCTTGAGTAAATGCTCTCTTACTGGACCTTTTTTAACCATTAAATCACTAGCCCTATTATGGAATTTGGAATGCATGCACAATAACAGGGTACAGAGCTCTATAATAATAAGGTATTGCTCACTGGACAATCCATAAAAATGGAGGGTCGGATTTGGGACCAACATTATGAATCCATTTCCTCACATGCTTTGTTTAAATGGTCAAAGCTGATGGAGGAAGTGTAATGGTCTTGGGAATTTGGTGCGGGGGCACAATTTGAGCCCATTCATTTCAATTATTGTTGGTAGCCATGTGTATCTTTTAATAGCCATGATTAACCCTATTTGCAATTGCTAGTTTTAGGGTGATAAGTCTTAAAGGAGGTTACCTGCATGAAGGTGTAGCTAAAATGCTGCAGGAATTTCGTAATGAAATCATTTCAACCTGAAATGAATTTGATATGAAGTGAAGTGAATTTGATATGACATTAAGAACATAAATTTTACCTAATGATAGTGTCTGATGATGGTGATTGTAAGAATTGAGCAGAGACATTTTTGTTAGCATGATGTGTTTGATTTTATTTTGTAGCCTATCCATGACTTAAAGTACTCGCTAATAAAACGGTCTTTCCTGGGGAGTGTGTCAGACAGCGGCTCAGTGGTCCTGTGGGACGCCAACACGCAGAAGGAACTACACACCTTTGAAGGGGCACACAAAGCTCCTGCTTCAGGCCTGGTGTTTTCTCCAGCCAATGACCTGCTTTTTATTACAGTGGGGTTGGATAAAAAGATTATCTGCTATGACACATGCAGCAAAGTGTAAGACAATGTGTGTATGGTGTGCTTAGATAAAAATTACTTTTAAAGCAAAGAAATGTTTTATAGGCTTATGTTTGTTTGTGTTTGTGCAGTATTTTCCGTAGTAAGCAGGTTGAGTCCCCTCTCACGGCTGTAGATTTCACTCCAGATGGAGCAGGGCTTGTAGTGGGCACTACCCAAGGTCGGATATACATGTATGACCTTAGAAATATAAGTTCTCCTGTAAAAACAGCTACTGCTCACAAGACATCAGTCACATGTATCCGCTTCCAGCTCTCCAATACTCGGCTAAAGGTATGTCTGCAGTGTACTGTCTGCAAACTGTTTGCGAGTTTGAGTTAATTGCATTTAGCAATATATTGCTAAGCATAAGCATAAAATCTATCTCTAATTTTTAAGTTGCTTACATTTTAAGTTCTCAGAAATTACTTTGTGCTTTAAATAAACTTTTTTTTCCAGACTAGTAAAACAGTTTCTGGTAAGAATTCTTCACAATCCAGTAAGAGGATTTCTGTAAAGCTGGGGCAGAATCAGCAGATTGGCCCCCATAATCCTACCTCCTCAGTCCCCGCAGTCCCCGAGCATCAGCCAGAAAGCCGTGGAGAGGGACAGGCTCACAGCCAAGGTGAGTGTTTTCCTTGAAACTAGAGCTCATCAAAGAATAGAATAGATACCTTTATTTGACTTTATTTCACTGCCGTGCACATAATGCATGATATATCTATGTGTATTTTAGGATACTGCATGTCTAACCATGCTCTTTTTGAGGCAGCATAAAGTTGCAGTTCATAGCTAATTCATAGCAAAAGCATTCAAGATTGCACCCGTGTTCTGGGAATTTCCTGTATGCTGATCTGTTTAGGGAGTGGAGGAGGTTCTGAGGTGCCATCCAAAGAGGCTGAAGTTCAGCAGAATATGGATAAGTTCAACAGCGTTGGCCGAAACAGCCTAAGTCTAGACATCTTCTCGCCTGTAACTGATGGTATATGCTTACTTATTTTTCAGGATACATGTGTTGTGGTTCGTTCTTGCAATATTAAAACAATATACTATTTTATCAGGTTTCTGCATAAGGTTTTTTCCCAACTTTTTTTGCTTTGTTTTCAACCAGTTCGGTCATGACTTGCTGTACTGCTGTCCCTCCCTCATTTTCTTCTTATTTTGTTCCTTTTTTCTTATATATTCAGGGCATAAGATGCCTGTATATTTGGGCGATACTCCAACTTTAAGAAATGGTATGTACTTTTCCAATTGTGATGTAGACATAGGAGGCTATTATGTCATTATAGTGGTCAAAAATTAATGTGATGGATTTTGCATTTTCTTTAAGTCAGTGATATTTGTTTTGTTACCATTAGGAGGCAATGCTGATGCGTTCTTTAAAGAAGCTGAAGGGCAACACAGTTCAGACAAGTTTAGGGTGGGTCGCAGCAGCTTGGATGTATTCTCTCCGGTCCGAGATGGTGAGAGATTTTTGCTTTTCAGTGAATTGTTCATTGTGATAAACATTTAGAAAGTATAGAAATATTTTACAAATATATATATTTTTCCATTGTCATTAATTCTAGATTACAGAGGTCACAGACTTAGTGATGCGTCAAGTGTGAAGAAGGGTGAGATTTCACTATTTATGTTTATGATAAATACACCATTATTTTATTAGCCTTAACTTGGATATTGAATAATGATACATCATTATTTTATTAGCCTTAATTTGGATATTTACTTGCGATTTTTTATTTATTTTATTTTTTTGCATTAAAGATTTAGATTTTTTACCTCAGCATGGTTCAGCCCAGCGTAAGAACCCATTGGGTACACCTGGTGCTCGCTGCTATAGTCCTCTGTCTGCTGTCCACACACCACCTGCAATCAAAGAGGAGGAACCAGCGATCACGTCTCCTACACATACAGATACGCAAAACAACATGGTCAGTCACTAGGATTTGTTTCTTTGTACAATTAATTAATGTCCACTATCATAGTATTTTCTTTAATAGCTATCAGATTCCAGAAACCTTTAACCCACCTAAACCTATTTTTCAACATTCTACACACACTAGCCCATGATGACAAACTAGTCGATTATTAGAAATGTTTCCAAATTTATTATAAATAAAATACAAATAATAATAACATGTAAATAATTACAGCCTTTGTTAAATAATTTGTTGACACACCTTTGGCAACAGTCTCAAGTCTTTTTGTGTATGACGCTACAATTTTTCCATATGTATTTTTAGCAGTTTCTCTTATTATACTTGTTAGAACTTCTCAAGTTCCACCAGGCTGGAAAGAGTTTTGGTGCACAGCCATCTCTCCAGAGATGCTAATCAGACTAATTAAGTCTGGGTTAAAGGGTTATCTTGACTGTGTGTTTGTGGTTGTTGACTCATGGTCTTATTGGAATATAAACCTTCAGCCCAGTCTAAGTTCCAGAATGCTCTGGAGCAGGTTATTATCAAGGTTGTCTCTGTACATTGCTGCAGTCTTTTTTACGTTGATCCCAACTTGTCTTCCAATTCCTGCTGCGGAAATACAGTGTGATGAGTTATTGGCCGAGTGATGAGAGGTACCTGGTTTCCTCCAGGCATGGTGCTTGCTATTCAGGCCAAAGAGTTCAATCTTTGTGTTTTCACACCAGAGAAGTCCTTCGGGAGTCGTTTGGCAAACTCCAAGCTGCTGGTCATTTTCCTATTACTGAGGAGTGGCGATCTGTCTGAATGTTCTCCTCTGTACACAGAGCAATGCTGGAGCCTTTTCAGGAAGACCATCGCCTCCCTGACTAAAGCCCTTCAAACCTAATCACTCACATTGGCTGGGCAGCCAGCTGAGCAGTTTGGTTTTATAAATAAATCTGAAGGATGTTCAGTGGAAACAGACTGCACCTGATTTTGAGTGTCAGGGAAATGTCTGTGAATACATATGTAGATGTTACATTTTTGTATTTTATTCTTAAATAAATTGGACGCTCTGGTTTCCTCCCACAGTCCAAAGACATGCACGTTAGGTAAATTGGAAATGCTAAATTGTCATTCTAGGTGAATTGGAGAAGTTAAATTGTCCGGTCCTAAACCCCCGAAAGGGTGAGGTTTGCGCCAGGAAGGGCATCCGGCGTAAAACATATGCCAGATCCTAATGCGAGGAACTCGCTGTGATGACCCCTGGTGGCCTGATCGTGAATTGGACATTTTACATCATGTATTGTGTGTAAAATTTTGATATTTGAATTCATAACATGTTATTTGAATCCATTTTGGAATAAGGTTATGACATCATAGAATCTGGGGTGGGGGTGGAATGATGCATTGTGAATACTTTAATGTTAATGTTTTGCAACAATCAACAGGTGGAGAAGTCTAGTTATTCAAGACAGAATATTTTGTCCACTCCCCTTGCAAATCAGAGTACACACAGCCAATCAGTGCCTTCATTCAACACCCCAGATCCAGGTCAGAGGAGAGAGGTGTTAAGCCAGCTCACTTATAACCCACCATTGAGTAAACCTGCAATTGAATCAGGTACCTAAATAGGATGCCAACTACATATGATATGTATACATGATTGCATATACATATACATGAGTCACAAGAATTTTGTTTCTAATTCTAAGCAGGAACCGCAGGAGCTGCAGCAGCAGTCACGTCTGGTCCTGTCAGTAGTGAAGCACCCCTTACGTCTGTTCAAATGAATTTTGTGCGCAACATGATCCATGAAGCTCTAGAAGATTTCAGGTGCATTGTTTCAAAAACTATACATATACACACACACACTTTAATTATCACAATTGTACATAAGCAACTAGTAGTGAATTGAACTGAATAAAATAAAAACTAAATCAATTATGTAAATATAGATATAATGAGTGTTGAAATAATATTTCATAAGGTAAGATGGTCCCAGCTAGCGTGTTCCTTGATTACCCTCATTATCCTGTCTGTTGTTGGCTTTAGGAAAGCAAGTTTTAAGTACAGGAGCATTCGGAGTTTATGTATATGATATATACCTGAAATAGAAATGATTGCTTTTCTGTGTTTAAATCTAAAACGTGTCACAGTGGCTTGAAACATTGAAGCATGCTGCACCCCAAACACTGGCTGCTGTAATCTGGTTGACTGTTAAATAACTTTTTTTTATTAGGTGACTTCTTTAGTTTGAACAGATATTTAAGGCTATATTTTAAGATTGAATAAAACGCAGATTATGCGGTTATATAGGGTTCAGAAAAAAGCTGCTATATACTGGATTTGTCTGATGTTGCAGGTAATTCAGAGCAATAAAACATTAGCAGTAAATAAAAAAAAATTCTATTTAGGACAACATTTTAAACTTGACAATGTAAACTAGTCATATTCATGTCCATTAGTCTATATTATAGATGTCATGAGCAAATGACAAATTGTATTGTATCACCCAAATGAAGATGGGTTGCCTTATGAGTTTGGTTCCTCTCAAGGTTTCTTCCTCATTTCCTGAGGGTCTTGCCCTTCTGGGATAAAAAGTTTCTGTGAAGCTGCTTTGGGACAATGTCCTTTGTTAAAATTGCTTTATAAATAAAATACAATTGCTTGGCTCGCAGGATTGCTGAGCTATTTGTTCACAGCTGCTTTGTATTTCACAGATTTTGTTTTTGTCTTTCAGAGACACCTGCCATAGAGATATCATTAATCTTCAGGTGGAAATGGTGCGGCAGTTCTACATTCAGCTGGTAGGTTTTACTTTTCCGTCCTTTATTGAAAAACTACGCTTTTGTCCAACAGCCTTGTTCATATGGTACCTCCTGTTCTTTCAGAATGAAATCCATGGTCTTATTGAGAGGTATTCTGTAAACGAGAGTCTTGTCGAAGAGATTGAGAAGTTAAAGGAGGAAAACAAACGACTCCGAGCAAATTATTAAAACCTGGCTACCTGTGTGAGAGTTAATGGTTTGTGCTGAGTATAGGCTATGATCTAGGACACGTAGTAGCTCTGAAGCACTGGGTAAGAAAGGACAAAGGACTTCTTTCACTTTCATTCTGATGTCTCAAGTATGTATTCGTGCACTGAGGACTTGCACGCCCTGTTTTGTACTCATCACCAGCACTCATGTTTAAGGCTACACCGCATAAGTGCCTTGAAATACAATATATTATTGTTTTCTCTCCCGTTTGCATTGTTGTGCATAATTTACAACAGATCATTTGCAAATAGAATATTTGCTATAAGATGAAATGATTGTAGCAACTAACACATCTGTTATGATTAAGTTTATACTAAATTACATAAATATTGGGAAGTCATTATTATTCTCGCTACTTTAAACACATTGTGCTGCCATGTGGTAAAAACAACCGTAACCATGAATTCAGTGTCTGGGATTAATGTCTGTGTGGTAGTGAGAAACATTTGAATAAATGATTTCACTGAATAGTTGCTTTGGTACTAATTAGTGTCGAGTGTGAAAGTGGTGTAAATTTTTAAAGAGCAGCATACTTTCATTTTCAGTTGAAGATTGTGTCTTCATTAGTCTCAGGTCTACACATTACGTCAAATGTGTCTTGATTAACCAAATTCTTGTACATCTAAGTAGAAAATTTGTTTATATTTGACTTTTCCTCAAAATGTTTCTAACATGCATCTGGAGTTTCGCAGCATTTCTGTTCCAGGTGCTGCACATGAGAACGCATGAGAATGTGTAGAAATATGTAACGTAATTTTAGCCAATTCTTTAAAACCCCTATGAGAAAAATGATTTTATTTGTAAAAAAAAAAAAAATATGCACAGTCTCAAATCAAACAGTGAACTTGGATATACTGAATGTATTACAATCACAGAATTCATGCTGGCCCGTCCATTATGTGCCTTTTTTTAAAATCACTTTTTACAGGCAGGCGCATGTAGAATAAAAATGCAGCTATAAAATACAAAATTGTGTAATCTTGAGTTGAGGTACAGAAGTAGTCCTGAATAAACGTGAGCTACAATGACACATCTGCCCTGCAGATGGGACACGTGGCATTCTCCTGAAAATGAAACAAGAAGATTTGAGTGCACAGTAGACAACAAATATATTTAAAGGAATATGTAAGGTCGCGTGACAATGACTCACTTTTAACCAGCGGTCAATGCACTTCACGTGGTAGTCATGGAAACATGGAAGCATTCGCAGCTTCTCTCCTTTCTTGTAGTCGGAGAAGCAGATTTGACACCTGTTCACCATGAAAGAAAACACATTATCAACAATAATCACTATAAGATCCTATAAACTAGAAAGTGCTTTGGACACGTACTCTGTTTTGCCTGCACTATGTTTAGGGTCATATGCTTTTGAAGGGAGTCTATCAATCTCCCTTTTACTGAGTGTTTTCTTGGCCATCACCGCTCCCTGGTTTTCCTCAAATGCCAGAAGTGCCTAGAGATAAATCCACAGAATAAAGCATTCAAAAAGAAAAGAAAAGATCCTCACAGACCATTTAATGCAGCAACAATCTGCAACTCATCAACTTGTACCTCGTAGTTATTTCCCTGGCTGTCATCAAGCAGTTCTAGGGACACGTGTGGACCGTTTCTGCGGCGAGAGCTGCGACCTCCCCGAGTTACCCTTGTTTGCCTGCCTAATAAACATGATCAACACATTCATTTTTTTATCTCCTAAGATGCTTCTTAAAAAATCAACCACTGTAGAAATGTTAATATGCTAATGACTGTTGTGGATGTAAACAGATGACTTACTGGACTGCCCAATGCCCACTTCCTGCTCCATCTCTGAGAATGATGCAGAGTGCACCATGGATGCCCAGGGAGAGATCCAACTCAAACCTACATGGGTATCTAAAGGGAGGTTTTGTTGATGTCTGTTGGGTGATGTGGTCTGGAGTCGATTTTGCTCCTGATGAAACCATTCCTCTCTATCAAACTGTTGCTGTGTAAAATAGAAGATCGGTTCATAAGAGGAAAAAAGTTAATTATTAGGTTGAAGCTACACAGGCTGTGGTGGTAATAATAATAACAACAGACGACAGTATGTGGGGTCCTGAAAATTAAACCCATTTGTGCTGATTACAAAACCATGGACATTATCACAGCCACCTTTTAAAATTAACCTCCACTCTTCTGGGAAAGCTCTCAGCTAAATCTTACAGCACAGGTGTGGGCATGTCTACTCAATCAGGGAAGTGAAATCAGCATTTGCGGATTGTCCGAGACTAGGTAGAAAGGCACTGTACATAGACAAAGAAGACCGCTGTTTGGATTCACAGTAAGGTTGTTAAATGTCAGATTCTAGAGCCCAGTGAGCAGCAGAGTCATATCAGTCATATGTGCCACAAAGTCAGGAACTTCTATTCAGTGTTCTGCACCAACTGCTGACAATCAGGATGAAGAGATTGAGCAGTTCTACAAGGATTATTAACAAGTTGGGCTAATTGGTGTCACTTTACAGCTGACAAAAGATTATGAAGCTCAGTCCATATCCTTATCACACTGAGCACATCTGTGCAGCCAACCATCATGAAGCGATGATGGAATATAACACGACATAACGCTACTAGATTTCGTCTACTCCAATCATAGCAAACTATCTTCATAGGCCTCTCTTTGTGCTTAGGGTACAGGTTTGTACCCTTTAGTTCTGGTAAAGTTAAATCTTACTGCTACTGCATACAAAGATATTCTAGACTGCGCTTACAACCCTGTGGCAAGAATTCGGCTCACACATGGCGATTGTCAGGAGTACATATACTATTAGCCACAGTGTTTCTATAAATATATGATGTAATTTAAAGGTCCTTTATATTAAATTATATTACTAATGAGCTTAACATACATACTATAATTGTATTGATGTTACGGCATAAATCCATTGTGATGTGTGCAATATACAATGTAAACAATAGTAAAATAAAGTTCAGCAGATATAGGAAAAATAAACCAGAATATCAGTTACCTGGAGGCTTCTGGCAAATGCCTCGTCTTCAGCCATTTGAATAGCGCGAACTGTAGCCTCAACCACCACCTCCTCAACACTGATTATACTGTCTTGTACATGCCCATCGTCTCTTTCTGCTTCTGTAAACAACCGGATAGGATCAGCTCCGAATTCGTGCATTTACTTTAGAAAAATGCCATATACATTCTGAAATAAACCAAACATCATACCTGTATTTTGGAAGTGCCTCTCCCCTGCTACATGTGAAGTTGTTGTTGACGTACGCCTAGAAGGCCCATGATTAGTTCTAGTTGATGTCTTTTTCGGTTTATGTTCCTTTTTGCTTTTAAGTATTTTATGATCGTGAGCATGACTACTTGGAGAAATTTTGCTTGTCTGACCAGCTGCATCTCCAAGCACCAACTCTTCAGGAGCTGTAGCAGAATATGAGACGGAAGAGGAGGAGGAGCAGACTGTGGACTGCGAGGGGCATGGAGATCCTAACCACAAGAGAGACGAGGCAGGTGCAAATCCTATTCTATTTTCTGCTTGTGCGTCACTAACAGCATGTACAGTTTCTTGCACTCTCCTTCTTTTCATTGTCCTATTAGAACTTGGGGTTGTGTAGAGGTATCCAGGAATCACGTTCTTCCTCTCTCTTCTCTCATTGGAATCCCATTCACATAGTGCAGCCTAAAGGGATTAAAAACAACAGAAACAATACTTACATTGCTTACATTTGCAAGTCTTTATTACGCATACTTGATTTTAATAGAATACTGTCTTTACCCCACTGTAATGATCAGTTACTTGGGAATGCCGTTTTCTTCGAAAAGCGAGAGGGCTGCAAAGCAGAAGAATAAGAGTCTAGTATCCGGGTTTAATAAAAAGCTTATTAAGGGCATTTAAACAATATGATTACTGTATAATGGCCTACTCAAGTACCCTGGTGTGTTTCTTATGTTAGCTTTTTATTGACTTCAATAGACATCAATAGCTATGACAGGAAGACAAGTAACATATTATACACAAGTCGTATATCTATACACATGTAAGTGACAATTTAACATCTCCAATTCTCCTAGTGTGCAAGTCTTTGGACTGTGGGAGGAAACTGCAGTAACCGGAATAAAAACAAGGGAAGAACATGCATTTCCTTTCTTTCTTGGCAAGGCAACAACATTATCCACTGCGCCGCCCTTGTGTGTCCTACATACAGTACAGCACTGCCGAAATGTATTTGGAATTAAGAACTTGTGATTCTTCCACTGCTGCAGTACCTTTCTGGAGTCTCAGGAACGACCATGTTTGAAAAATCACAAGATGATCCTCGGTCAACAAAGGGCAGTTCATCGTCACTCAGTAAACAAGCTTCATTTAAATGTGCACTGCTGTCATCATCTTCCCAGTTGAGGAATGGACTGTTAGATGTCGAGTCGTTCGCGGCGTCCGCCATCGGATCAGTTTTTATTGACGATTCCTATGTTGTAGCTTCTGTCTGAGGGAAATAGAACATCACCGGGGTAACAATGGACGTGAAGAATGTTGGAACAGTCAGAGTGGGGTAAAACTGACTGTACTGGTTCAATAGCGATATAAAAAACCAGAGTTGCCGCAATCGCCACGGTTTATATTCAAAACGGATACAGGATCCGATTAGCTACGTAGCTAGCTAACCGATTAGCGAATATCTACTGAGATTACCGTAATAATGATCGAACGATAACTATTATTGTTCGATATCTGTTAAATTCCGAACACTAGAGGAACGTACGCCGTGTACAGGACATGTCTCGTGTAAATTACTCTTAATCCCTTACCGTCTTAACGATACACAACTCAAACTGCTTACCGCGTTGAAGGGGAAAAAAATCTCTTCCGCTTACGTCATTTCCTGCGACGTGTTTCGAAACATTGTTCCTAACAATTGTTACGGAGTTTCTTAGAATTAGAATTACTGTATTTTGTGGATTAATTTTAAAGTGTGACATTAATCTTAATTCAGTTATATTTAATGTTATTTATATAGCACGTTTTACAATGGAACATTGTCGCAAAGCAGCTTTACAGAAATATAATATACCTTGACCGGCCACTTTATTAGGTATTCTTTCCCAGTAAAAGGTTTGACCCAGTTTTGCCTTCAGAGCCGCAACAGAGATGGTATTCTGTATTCCTTTGTTGTAACGAGTGGTTATTTGAGTTACTGTTGCCTTTCTATAAACTCAAACTAGTCTACCCATTCACCTCTGACTTCACCAACAAGTTATCGTCCACACAACTGACCTCACTAGATATTTAATCGTATTTGGCCCATTCTCTGTAAACCCTAGAGATGGATATGTGTGAAAAACCCAGTAGATCAGCAGTTTCTGAAATATTCAGGCACAAACAACCAGGCCATAACTCACATTTTTCTCCATTCCGATGCCCATTTGTTCATTCAGCAAGTTGTCTTGTCCACCTCTACATGCATAAATGCATTGAGTTGCGGCCCCGTGATTGGCTGATTAGATATTTGTGTCAACAACCAATTGAACAGGTGTACCTAATAAAGTGGCCTGTGAGTGTAAGCTATAGTCAAGTATGCATTTATTTAAGTGTATGCAATAGTCAAGTATGTATTTATTGATGGAGTTTGTTATGAAGTTTAAGTCAAAGGTCACTAGCGCTGCAGACCTCCGACATACTGTGATCTGTCTTCCAAAAGCGATGTACACATTGGATGGGATGCTAGTTGTTCACTGAGCACACACATTCTCACCTTGGGATGATTTATAGTAATGAAATTAGGAATAGAAAAAAATGGGAAAACTTTCTGTCTGCTGAGTACGTGCTTAATATTTGGACGCTGAAAATATTATCAACATGTTCTTTATTTATGAGCAATTTATACAGATTTATTTATAAGTACCTTGCCAAAAAAGCACAAGAACTCAATAATTCACTGAAATACATCCAGATAACTGCATCTATTTAATATGCTAAACAATTATAATGACAGTGTGAGCATTAAAGGAGTCTTCAGAATTAACAAAAACAAGCCAGGCTTTAAAACAACATGGACTGGAGAGACTTCCTCACTGTGGCCATCTCCTGTTGTTGCTATAACAAAATTGTAGAACCAAATTAGCTGTGTAAATGTTTCCACAGGTAAGAAAAACACAGAGAACCTATATAAATACACTCACTGTGTCCATCATTATCTTTTTCTGCAGCAGAGCCATCTCTTTCTTCAGTTCCATCTGTGCTCCCTGGAGAAATGCCTCATGACTCTTCTCCATCTCCTCCATGTTCTGTTCAAAAAATGTAGAAACGTGCCCAGCAAATACCAAAACCAAGAATATACCTAAATAATATTCATGGAGCATTATACCTTAATGAACTGATCATACAGCTCTTTTATGTTTTTAATTTTCTGACTCTGCACAACCCGGGCTTGCTGGAAGAGCTTCTGCTGCTGCACAAACAAATTCTGTAAAAATAACTCCAAAAAGTTAAAGGATATCTAGATTTATGCAGTTACTACTTGCACCATTTATTGTAATTACACCAATAGCATTAGTCCAGAAAACTACAAATGCATTTTCTATTTCTGTTATTAAACCCTTGGCTTTACATGTGACTAAGGTTCAGCAACACTAACATTGAGTTTTTCCTCTTGATCCTCAGATTTCTGAACGTCAGTCTCCCACTGCCGCAGCACTGACAACACCTGCTGTGAGTACTCCTGAGTCAGCTTCTGCCTGTGGAGGCAATTAAATACTGAAAGCCTGCCACAATCGGGGATTACTACAGCCAATATATTACATTTGATCACAAGTATTTTTGTTGATTAAGGTTATGGGAGGTAAGAATTATGCCATGACAGGGCTAAATGCATCATCCACATCCTGCACGGTTTTAGACATTGGGCAGAATCTGCAAAACTGTACACGTACATTATTTTTCAGTTTTAAGATTTTAATTTTTCTTTTACTACATCCATGGAATTTTAGCATACTGCACTTTTAAGTTTATGTACATTCTTTGTAGAGTGTACATTTATATTTGTGTAATAAATGTTATTTCTAGAATATTAACTAGTTCATCTAAATTGAATTATTTTACATTAAGAGTTACTAGGTACAGTAATTTGTATGTTTATTAAACCCGATTCAAGGACAGGCCAATATAAAAGTCGGTTATTAATGGGATACTGAATACTGAAGGCGTTATAGACCAAAAAATCATTTAAAAGCTTTTTACGTTTATAGCTTCATGGTCTAGCTCCTGATTATTTAGTCGACCTTCTCAAGTCGCAATAATTGAGCGAAGTAATTAGGTTCAGGCTGAGTTTTATGGGTGGTTGCTATTTTAATGTAGCTGCCCCTACACTCTGTAACTCTCTTTCACTTTCTATTCGATCTTCTTCCTCTCAGTCTAAATTTCAAAATTTGCTAAAGAACCATTTCTTTTCTCAGTTTCTTTCCAACTTATCTTTTGTTGATTATATCTAATCATATGT
>JAOUQV010000031.1:8633893-8644106 GCA_028565295.1 Aspidoras spilotus | reverse complement strand
TTTTCTCCGGGTGCTCCGGTTTCCTCCCACAGGCCAAAGACATGCTTGTTAAGTAAATTGGAAAATGCTAAATTGTCTTTCTAGGTGAATTAGATAAGTTAAATTGGTCCTAAGCCCGAAAGGGTGAGGGTTGCGTCAGGAAGGGCATCCGGCGTAAAACGTGTGCAAGATCCAAATGTGAGGAACTCGCTGAGGCGACCCCTGGTGACAGGGAAAAAGCCGAAAGATGGGGGAAATAAAAACCTCAAATGTTATTCTACACTATAAATGATGGATCTGGAAGAATGTTAAGCTTTTGTTGGGTAGCATTTTTGCCTTTTTTTATTTTATTTTACCTGGGGTGAGGAAAACCAGGATAAATAGCGGTAAGATTATACTACAAATATATTAAAATACATCACAGACCAAACTCTACCATGCCAATATCAGAATGATTTTGTATTTCAAAAGCATGTCATTTGAAAAATGTTGTCACCAGTTTTGCATTACAGGGTACAGTGTAACCTAGTATTTGGGCATAGAGTGAAATAAGATTTAGTGCCTGTGATTGTTTAGTGTTTATCTTTGGCAATATAGATAACAGTAGTATTTGGTTTATTTGCATTTGATTTTGAAAGTGAATTATCTGATTATTTTTGAGAAAGTGATGTCAGACTTATACAGTACACTTCTGAAAAGTAATACAAATTGGTCTTAATAAACATATGTTCAGCTGCTTGCTGAATACCAGACTTCACCTCTGTAGTCTCTGGATTACATTCTCTGTTACAAGAACTAAAAATAGTTCTGCCTCTTTGGGGTGGAAATGCACTTAGAGTTCTTGTCTGGTAGAAACGCCAGTAAAGCATTGAGCAAAGCAAGATGCAGTCCTGGGAGTTAGGGAATTGGGCAATACATGGGTATATGACTTATGGGTATATGACATCCTAAAGTGTCTGTGTGCTATATAGCTCTCTCTTATTACCTGTCAATTACATTTTGAAATATCAGTTTCTAGAAAAATGTCCTATATGACATTACCATTTTATGGTTATCTTTCTTAGAGCTTATGTCCACTGAATCATTTTAAACCAGTATTTTAGACAAGATTGATTAACATTTAATGGTAAACATTATGTGCGTGTGTTTCTGCTTGCTGTAAGTTGGTTGTTTTCTTTGTTCTACTAGGGAGTGAAGCCTGGCAGTTTCGATAAAGTAGCATTTCCTGAAGTCAAAGAAATCATTGAAGGATGCATCCGTCAAAACAAAGATGAGAGGTCTGCTGAACAAATTAATTTACACACAATTGATATAAAATAATTTTCCTTACAATATCTCTTGGTGCCTCTTTCACACTACGTTATATTCTTTTTCCCCCCAGATATTCCATCAAGGACCTATTGAACCATGCCTTTTTTCAGGAAGAGACAGGGGTTCGTGTTGAGCTTGCTGAAGAGGATGATGGGGAGATGATGGCTATAAAACTGTGGCTGCGCATAGAGGATGTTAAGAAGCTCAAAGGGAAATATAAGGATAATGAGGCCATTGAGTTTTCCTTTGATCTCCTCAAGGATGTCCCAGAGGATGTGGCACAGGAGATGGTAGCAAAGATCATTGCACCTGACAATTATTTTATGCATTTATCATCTCTGACATTTATTTGTTTAGATTATTAGACTTTGTTTGTGTTTCCTTTTTTGTTTTTTTACTTTATCTTCCTTATTCACTTTCCAGGTTGAATCCGGCTATGTGTGTGAGGGTGATCATAAGACCATAGCCAAGGCCATAAAGGACCGCGTGGCTCTCATTTGCAGGAAGAGAGAACAGAGGAAGCTGGTGCGAGAAGAACAGGAGAAAAGGAAGCAGGAAGAGGAAAAGGGACAGCCTCTTAGTGAGCCCACTCCTGCTCACTCCTCCATCACAAAGCTTCCTGTGTCTACTTTGACACCAGTTCTCATAGAGACAGAGGAGATGGACAAGGAACAGCACCACCTGCAACAGCATTCTGCAGCACCTGCTTCATGTAAGAACTTTATTAAACAACCATTGTATTATCTTGGTACGTGTTCTGGCTGAGTCATGCTCCATTGTTTTATTTATATATCCTGCAGCTGTTGGTGGTATGGAGGGCCAGTACTCTATCAATACATCCGAATCCCATCCTGTTCAGCCAGTGCTGCCCTCTTATAGCTCTACACAGCCAGAACAGCTGCCTCAGACCTCTGATACACAACACAACCCCCAAATGCCTCAGCAGCAAGCTGTGCACCCACATAACCTAGTGTGTATTTTATGGAAGGATTTATTATTATTCTAAATAAACAAATATTTGAAAAACATATTGTTCATGTCTACTGTGTTCTTTCTTTCAGCCACAGGTTCCTTCTGCACAAGGCACCAGTTCCCAGCCTCTGATTCCTGCATCCAATACTGAATACAGTGCTCCACAACAGGTTCTTATCATGTCTGAATTAACTACTTATTTTGAGAATTTGTTTGTTTATTTTTGTTGAACTACTCTGATATTAGATCTTTAGAGTCTGAATACCAACCATGTGTTCTTTTTCTGCTTTGCTAGCAGACCACTCAACCTATCCTTCTTCAACAGACTAACCAGACTTCACTGGACACTGCATCTCAGAGCTCAACACAGCCAGCATTACTGCATGGCTCTTATGTAGTACAGGTACACTATAACTACTGACTACACAGGCAAAATCGGTCAACTTAAGGCTATATATCAAGAATAATCATACTGATCACAGTAAAACCACCTATAAATGAAGGTGCACAACTACACATTATTGGTCGAAAGAGCTTGGATTAATCACCCCTATTTGAATGCTAATAACATAATGACTTTCATTTTTAATTACTCCTGAAAGCATTAATATTTTTGTGTTTACTGTGTTTATGAAAAGCTATATCAGCCCTGCTTCCAAAGATCATTAGTTCCTGTTGCTCACGCTTGGCTTGTAAAATAAAATACAGGAACTTTTTAAAGGATAATGAAAATTTGCAGGTGACCAAAGTCTTGGTATTTCAAATTTTCCCTTAAACTACATAGAAGAATTATCTTGCTTCTGCTCACATCGTAGTTCTCAAAAATGCTTGAAGGCTAAATTATTTCTCATAGTTCTCCTTTCATTATCACCCTAAATGTTCCCCTTTTGTCTTTGACACTATTATTTCTACATGGCCTCTTCTATCATTGCATTTGTGCTTTCTTGTGTGTTTTAACTCTAAATATTTGACGTACACAGATGAGCCATAAAAATACAACCACATTCCTAATATTGTGCAGGTCCCCTTTTTGCCACCAAAACAGGTCCGAACCATCAAGGGTTGGACTCTGCAATAGCGCTGAAGGTGTGCTGTGGTATATAACACAAAGTTTGTCTATTCATGAGCCATTTCAGCCATTTTAGTATCATTAAATAATACTAACAACATCAATGCCAGAACCAACACTTTCTCATCACAACATTGGCCAGAACAACGCTGTGTTTGCCAACTTGCCTTCATTCCATAATGCATCTTGGTGCTGTCTCTTTACCAACATACACATACCTGGCTGTCCACATGTGTGTACAGTTGCTGGTCAGAAATTAGAATAGATTTTCTATAGTGTTAAGGTCAGGTGAGATTGCTTTACAATTAAGAACAGGGAAACCATTGTCCTTAAGCCAGGTACTTAAGCGTGCCAATAATTGTGGAACAGGTCATTTTATGGAAAATAATTTTTCTCAGTCAGGATTTTTTCTTTATTTTTTCCAATTGAGTTAAAGGTTGCTTTTTTCTAAATTTTGTTTTGTTTAAGACTAAGGGTTTACTACATGATTCCTTATGTGTTCCTTCATAGTGTTGATGACTTTAGTATGAATTTAGAGTGAAATAAATAAAAACACTGAATGAAAAGTAGTGTCTAAACTTTTGACACATGTATGTATGTATGTATGTATGTATGTGTACAGTGAATATAAAAGGTGTACACACACTGTTAATATGCCAAGTTTATTGGTATAAAAAAAATAAGACCAAGACAAATAATTTCAGAACTTTTTATGACACATCTTTAATGAGACAAACAACCTGTAAATCTCAGTTAAAAAAAGAAACTGACATATTTAACAAACTAATATATTGTTGTTGCATAAGTGTGTACACCCTCTTATACCTGGGGGTGTGGCTATGTTCAGAATGAACCAATCACATTCAAACTTCTGTTAAATAGGAATCAGTAGACACCATCATTTAAAGTGCCTCTGATTAATCCCAAATAAGTTTAGCTGTTCTACAAACCCGATTCCAAAAAAATTGGGTCACAGTACAAACTGTAAATAAAAATGGAATGCAATAATTTACAAATGTCAAAAACTGATATTGAATTTACAATAGAACATAAACAACATATCAAAAGCCAAAAGTGAGACATTTTGAAACAGACGTAAGGATGGGAAGAGGATCAATCAATCCCCCCTAATTCTGCACCGACAAATAGTGGAGCGATATCAGAAAGTCTAAAACAGTGTAAAATTGCAAAGAGTTTGAACATATCATCATCTACAGTGCATAATATCATTAAAATATTCAGAGAATCAGAAAGAATCTCTGTGCGTAAGGGTCAAAGGTGGAAAACGATACCGTGTACTCGTGATATTCGGGCCCTTAGACGGCACTGCATCACATAAATCTGTGATTCTGTAATGGAAATCACAAAATGGGCTCAGGAATATATTTAGAAAACATCATCTGTGAATTAGTGCCATCCACCGTTGCCAGCAAAAAATCTATAGTTCAAAGAAGACGACGTATTTAAACAGGATCCAGATAAGCAGACGTCTTCTCTGGGCCGAGGTATATTTAATATGGACTGTGGCAAAGTGGAAAACTGTTCTGTGGTCAGACGAATCAAAATTTAAAGTTCTTAATGGGAATCAGGGACTTGGTGTCATTCAAACTATAGACGAGACGAACGACCCAAGTAGCGCTCAGTTCAGAAGCCTGCATTTCTGATTTTATGGGGTTGCATTAGTGTGTGTGGCATGGGCAGCTTACACATCTGGAAGGACACAGTCAATGCTGAAAGATATATATATTTTCCAACGTTTTAAACCACCTATTTTTTTTTCTATAAATGATAGATTCTATTCTAAAGAAAATAAGGAATTTTGTAACTTCCACATGTATATATCTCGCCCCTTGTTATTTGATAGCAAGATAATCAATTAATCACTCAACTTGTCAGGTGGTTGTAATGTTATGGCTGATTGGTGTCTTAGATGTTGAAAAAGTGCAGTAATTGTCCATGACTTCTCATTTTGTCTATGTGTCAGCTATTATTCATTGTTACCATCACCATCATTAACACTAATGGGTGTTGTCTGACCTCATTTAACATGCCATGTGCTTAATTGTCTTCCATCATTAACTTCTTTCTTCTCCTGTTTTGCATTTCTATCCCCTCCTCCTTGCACGCTTACTACCAGGTATGGTCAAATCAGCTCAGCCCTCCTGTTTTCTCTCCACCTCCAAATGCTGAACATCTGTATTTCTTATATCAGGCCTCACAGTTTCACCGGGTGCGTAGTAGAAGGGCGTGCACAGCAGAAAACTACTGCTTTCCTTCAAGAATTCTTTAGTTAGGTTAGAGGGCTGGACAGAAAAGTCTAATTCTAAGCATGTCTTAAAAATAGCTAATGTATCTAGTCCATACATTTTTTTGAATGATTTGAAGAAATTTTTTTTTCCAACAGTTGCTCTTTTTATTTTAGATTCCTCTTAGTGTTTCCCAGTCTTTGGATCAGAATCAAACACAATCCATGCTGGTTCCACCATCTGCAGAAAGGTATGTTTTAGAAGACTTCTTGTGACTTTGAACCCAGTATGGACGCAAAGCTTCTACCCTGTTGGAATGTTTTAGACATTTTATGTATTTGTTATTATAGAGAATTGGCTGTGTGACGTTATCAGTTCCATATGAATAACATGGTATATTGCTGCTATTCTATATCTCAGTGGCCAATCAGATCCAGCTTCAGGGTTGAGTGATGGGAATGAAGGCAAGCATGAAGCTAGTTCCACAAAGCGCTACCAGCGCCGCTCAGTCCGCAGCCGTTCACGCCACGACAAGTCTGCAAAGCCCAAGCTTGTTGTGCTTAATGTAAGAAATATCAAGTTCATTTTAGTGTGATTTCCATAAAACAATATGATTACTAATTAAAATTATCTTGACTAAAGGTGTAATCTGAAATACCTTCATCTTAAAATAACTGACTGCTTGGTTTATGTTTAGACTAATGTTCATGTAAATATTGTTAGTTAATTTTGTTTTATCATTTTATCAGTTCCTATAGAATACATTTATGGAAACTATTCATCAGAAGGGGGGAAAAATGATTAATGAACATATTAATTAATTTTCTTCTCTGAATTTGTGACGTTGGTTTCAGATTTCCAATATTGGGGACAGGGTGGCCGAGTGCCAACTGGAAACCCACAACAGGAAAATGGTGACATTTAAATTTGATCTGGATGGAGACAACCCTGAAGAAATTGCACTGATCATGGTAGCCTTATTTTTCTTTTTAAATGTATCATTTATGCCGCTTAACCCTTCATTCACAGTGGCAGCGACATAAAATTGTGTAGGAAAATAAATGTATGCGCCTGTGTACTAGTGGATTAGAAACAAAAACCTTAATTCCTCATACACTATGGTGATTGAACAATAGTTTAACTTCAGGTTTGTAGAACCACTTTGTCCCGTCACCCTTTCAGGTACTGTACTTTCACAGTTATTTGCCAATTTTGAATGACATTTCACTGTTTTTGTTGATATGCAATACATTTTAGTTAATAAAACATTATGTTGTGCATTCAGGTCGCAAGTGACTTCATTTTGGAGAGTGAGCGTGAAGCCTTCATAGATCAGGTACAAGAAGTGATAGACATGGCAGATGAGAAACGAGAGGCCGCTAAAGATGGCCATTCTCAGGTATTTAATTCCCAGAAATTCTATAAGCAATAATGAATATAATTAAGTTTTAAATGGCAATTATTGATAATTTTGTTTATATTGTAGGTCATAAATGATGCAAACCAACAAATCCCTCAGATATCAAATCCTAATCTGCCAGGTAAGTGCTTTAAACAGGTATTTTCAGGGTTCCATACTGGTTCCAACTAATACATACTGAATGCTTATGAAATTTTAATACCTGAAGAAATCATCAAATCAAGTAAATTCGTGAAGTCGTGAAATGATATTTTGTTATATGTAATGTTAATAAAACACTAATTATGACATTGTGCTTTTCCATGGATGTTTTTGATAGTGTAAATTCCTGCAGGTTTAGAATTGAATTGACGGCCTAATTATTAATTTCAAAAGAATGTTAATCTTGTTAATATTCATTAATAATTAGGTGCATGGAACTTGTGGAATGTTGCTTTGAATTGTTGAGAGGAAATGGGTGTGGACTCTGGGTTTTAAGGTTAAACTGGTATTGTGTCACATCTGCCTATTAATAGTAAATATTAACTTTTGTCAACAGGTCTGCCACCCAGCCTGGCTGCGCAGGTGGTGCACTCGGCAGGTCGGCGGTTCATTGTCAGCCCTGTACCAGAAGCACGGGTTCGAGAGTCATTTTTTGGCCCTCCCTCTGCCAGCACATCTTTTGGAGATGATCTGGCAAGTGAGTCGGCAGGTGAGTTCTTCGGCCACAGAGCCAATGATTTTGAATTGTTTTATTACGTGCATTCAGCTGAGCTGTCTTTTCTTGTTTTAGTGTTGGATCCTGCCCCAGCTACACAGGGGCAAAACATCTTACCTCCCAGCACCAGCCAGACCTCAGCTTTACCACCTCAAACAGTATACCAGGGCCAAGTTGCAACAAACACCTCTGCCATTGTGCCTATTGGATCCACCTCCCCACCTACATCCACTCAGATGCCACAGACAGGCAGGACATCCCCTTCACTTGCACCACCGGATAAACCCAGTACTCAGCGTCGTACATCACTTCCCACCCCAGCAATTCCATATCAGCTGCCTGAGGGCAACATTGCTGTACCAACCTCTGTTGGAGAACAGCTTCCTACTCCTTCCCATGCTACTACGTCCACAACAATGCCTAGTCTTGCCCCCAGCCAGTGTGGGGAAAGTGAGGGGGAGACCCAGGGAAAGTCACCAGGTATTGAGGACATTCAGGCACTTGACAAGAAGCTACGTTCTTTGTTTCATGACCAGGGTTCATCATCTGGATCGTCAGCCCAGCCTGATGCATCAGGCGAGGTGGCGCCTGCCTCCTCACCTCCCAACACTATCTGTTCTCCACCTCCTGGTTTGGCTTCCACTGCAGGCAGTGTGGCATCAGCTAGCTTGTCTTTGAGCTCCAGTGGGCACTTTGCCCCTGGTGTGTTTGTCTCTCAAGGTCAGGGAGGTCCAGTTACGACCCAAATGCAAACTAGTCAAGTTGATCACAGTGTACCGAAACTACAGGTATGCCTCACTGTACTTGTCTGGGTTTTTCTGGTATCCTTGTTATAGAGCAGTTCTTATTATATGGATCTACTCTGTATAATTTTGTTCTTCAATTTAGGCTTCTGTATGTGGACCTCAAGAGAGCCCTACCAGTGTAGAAAATAGTCGTTCAGTGACGCCACCAACTGGTGAAGGTTTTAGACTTGGCCGATTTCAGGTAATGGAAAGTGTTCATGTTTTTTAGTTAACTGAACTTTACAATAAATGTATATGAACAGGCTTTTACAAATAATTGTGTCTAGGTTTCTGTGGCCACCGATGAAGTTGTAGACATTACCTGTTGCCCAAATAAAATGCAGACATCTTTATCAACATCTACTTCGTCTTCATCCTCAACGTCCTTAACGGTCTCAAGCCCTGAAAACACAGTCCATAACTATCAAACTCTGCCAAACCCTGACAATGACCTTTCAGAATCATTTCCTCCCCCGGATTCTGCTCCTCCTCCATCTGCTGCCATTGCTGCTGCTGCGACTACTACTACTACCACCACCACCACAATCGGGCGCTTTCAAGTGACTTCCGGTCCCGGTTTTAAAGTGGGATGTTTCTCAGTCACTCCGGCTGGAGAGGAAGATGCAGTCTCAAAAGCAGAACTAGTTAGTGTATCAAATGTACCTGCAGTACAACCTAACTCTCAATGCATTTTAAGCAGTGATGACTCTGAACCAGAGGATGAAACCTTTAAGAAAGAAATCAGACAGCTCAGGGAAAGGTGGGAATTGTACATTTGAACATCGCTAAAAAATAATTTAATGCACCTTTTCGATATTTCATTAATCCTCTCAATTTATTAATCACTCCTTTCTAATAGGCATATGACTGAGATCCAGGCCTTGCAGTATAAGCAAAAGAAGGAGGTTGAGGAGCTGTTTGCACGAATGGGCAAAACACGCCCATCCACTGTGGCCTCTTCTCCTGTAGCTGTGGCAGCAGGCCGGCGCAGGCTTACCAAAAGTAAGAACAACAAATCTAGCCGTGGTAATAGCATCCACAGCAGTCCTCATCAGCAAGGTATACAATGAAGTTAGTTTTCCACAGACTGTGTATATTCTCAGTGACAAATTCCTGTTTTTGTAAATTATTTGGTTTACTTATAGGAGATAAACGTAACAAACTTCATTCAGTTGACCCAAGTCTACACTCTTCAGTCAGTCATCAGTCTACAGAAAAGGATTCAGATCTTCTGAATTTACTTGTTCAGGATGCTAAGACAGAAGGTAATTGCTTTGCCTCAGTTCATTTTGGAGCATTGTTGAGCCCATAATATTAAATTACTTTTGAGTGGTCTGGTTTCTATGTTTGGTGTGTTTCTGTGTACTGTCTGTTAAAGGTACCACAATTACAAATAAATCAGAAAATGGGCCAAGCCAAGTGACTAACCTTCCCCGAAAAGGTACTTTTACAGATGACCTTCACCAGCTGGTGGATGATTTTGCTCGGGATGCCATGAGCTACGCACAAGTCAAGAAAAATGGCAAACAAGTTTCGCAAAGCCTTGATGTAAGCAGGACAAAATAATTTTCTGCCTTATTGGATTTAGCAATGACTTTATATCTGACAAATTTATAATAATAAATGAAAAAAAAAAACGGGTTATTTTCAAACTTCTTTTTTTCTTTCTAGGCATTTCCTCGCAAGTTCTCTGCACCAGGTCAGTTGTGCTCCTTGAGTGGTCCTGTATGTGCT
>JAOUQV010000031.1:8593618-8607204 GCA_028565295.1 Aspidoras spilotus | reverse complement strand
ATGGCTTAAAATCCCTCTGACCACTGTGCAAGACTTGTATGTGTCATTCCCAAGACGAATTGACGCTGTATTGGCTGAAAAAGGAGGCCCTACACCATATTAATAAATTATTGTGGTCTGAAACCAGGTGTTTCAGTTTCATTGTCTAACCCCTGTATATTACAAACAAATTCACTTTTACACTATGTCACATACACTACATACAGTGAGACCAAAAAGTATTTAGTCAGACACTGATTGTCCTAGTTCTCCTAGTTCTCCTACTTAGAAAGATGATAGAGGTCTGAAATTTTTATTATAACTACACTTAAACTATGAGACCAAATGAGAAAAAAATACAGGAAATCACATTGTAGGATTAATAAATTCATTTGTAAATAATTGTGAAAAATAAGTATTTGGTCAAAATTTTAACTCGGTACTTTGTAACATAAACATTGTTGGTAATGACAGAGGTCAGATGTTTCCTGCAAGTCTTTACCAGGTTTGAACTCACTGTAGCTGGTATTTTGGGCCATTCATCCAAGTGGTGTTGTTTCTTTTTTGGCTGTTGCTGGGCAACACGAAGTTTCAACTCTTTCCACAAATTTTCTATGGGGTTGAGGTCTGGAGACTGGCTAGGCCACTTGAAATGCTTTTTACTGAGCCACACCTTCTTTGCGTGCTGTTATGCTCGAAGACCCAGTGACACTTCATCTTGGGATGCGACTCAGCTTTCTTCTTCTTCCAAACACAACGAGTACCACATTTATATTCTCCAAATCCTCTTTTGGATCATCCATATGCTCTCTGGAAAACTTCAGATGGGCCTGGACATGTACTGGCTTAAGCCGGGATACAGCCTGGCACTGCAGGAGTTCCTCTCAGCATAGTGTGTTACTGATGGGAGCCTTTGTACTTTGGTCCCGGCTCTCTAATTTTTGCCCCACGGTATGAGATCTTGCATGGGGCCCCAGATCGAGGGACATTATTAATGGTCTTCTATTTTCTTACAAATGCTCCCACAGTTGCTTGCTTGCCTTTTGTAGATTCACTCTTCCCCGCCTGGTATAGGTCTACAATTTTCATCCTGGTGTTCTTCAAGAGCACTTTGTTCTTGGCCATGGTTGAGATTGAAATCTGACTGTTAGAGGCTGTGGACAGGTGTCTTTTATACAGATAACCTGGTAAAGCAGGTACACTTAATACAGGTAGCGAGTGGAGGACAGTAGATCTTCGTAAAGAAGTTGTTACAGGTCTGTGAGAGCCATAAATCCTGCTTGTTTGTGGGTGACCAAATACTTATCTTTCAACAATGGGATTTCCAGGATTTTTTTTCTCATTTTGTTTTCTTATTTGAAATATAACCTATGAAAATTACAGACCTAAGACCTTACCTTTCTAAGTAGAAGAACTTGCACAGTCAGTGGCTGACCAAATACTTTTGGGCCGCATTGTATGATTAGCCTAATGAAGCTGTCTTCTTGTCAGTTGGAGGATCTTGTGCTGTGTGCACAAGGGTTAGTATCCTAGTACCTGCAACAATTAAATGTACTATAACCACGTGTACTGCTTCTGAGTTTCCTGTAGTATAAAATTATATTGCAGAAATTAGTGATAAAAATATAATTCAGTTCATTTCAGGTTTATTTATATAGAACTCTTTACAATGGGAACATTGTGACAAAGCAGCTTTACAGAAATTATAGACAAGATATAAATATGAGACTTGATAATGTTAATTTTCCCCAATTATCAAGCTGGATGGCGACAGTGGCCTTATTTGATCCCATCCTTATTTGAGTTATAACAGATCAACAATCTGAAAAAAAAACATCTATACATCTAAAAACAATTTATCCACATAATGCACTTGTTACTTGTGATAGGAAGTGCATTGATAGGTTGATGTTGTTTTTTTTCCAGGCAGCTGCTGAAAACTGAATTGGGCTCTTTTTTTACAGAGTACCTGCAGGTAAGACCGCCTGATTACAAGTACTGTATGTCTATTCTGTCACAATACACTGATGCATATCTATGTCAGTAAACAGCTCTCTTCCTTTTTCTTGCCCACGTTCATTTTTCCTGTTTTTGTAGAATCAGCTGTTGACTAAAGGCATGGTCATTCTGAGGGACAAAATAAGATTCTATGAAGGTAAATGGAGCAAATTGTGTATAATGACTAAAACACACGGAGGCCATAAAACTACCTTTGTTGCCTGTTGCAGTTTTTAAAAAAAATAGGGATGGAAGGTAGGGATCATTTTTTTATCATTATTTTGATATTTCGGGAACAATGCTTCCTGAAATCGGGTAGGTAGGTTGATAAATGTCATCCCATATTCAAAACATCAAGTCTTTTAGCACTGATGATGCTTATTGTTCCTTTTGTTGAAACTAAAAGCAAACTGCAATTATTAAAAGCAATACGTTTTCATATAGAAAGCATGTTCAACAATATCTTTTTGTCTTTAAGATTTTTCCTGCCAAATGTTTTACGCCAAATGCCCTTCGTGACATAACCTTCATCTTTTTGGCTTAGGACACAGTCAATTTAGCGTCTCCAATTCACCTAGCTTGCATATTATTGGGCTGTGGGGGGAGGGGGGTTACCTGCAGGAAAACCATGTGAACAAATATCATCATATGATTTATAATCCTGCGTCTTTTTATGCTGTCTTCTTATTGGCCATGAGAAGTCATGTGTCATCCTTATTCGAAACATAGGGTCAGGGACCATTTTTTCTATCAAAGAGCATTTTTTCAACTAAAATTATTTAATTTGTGAATATATGGTAGTGTCCAGACTACAACTGGGAATTCTTTCACAGGTCAGAAATTACTCGACTCCCTGGCTGAGACGTGGGACTTCTTCTTTTGTGATGTTCTCTCCATGCTACAAGCGATCTTTCACCCAGTCCAGGTAGCCATGTCCACTTCATTCATATACACTGTCCTTTCATGCATAGTCCATTGTTTTACATTTTTTATCTTTTTGTTTGTTTTGTCAGAAATTAAGATAATCCAGCTGCAGATGTAGACTACACCAGATTTCACTGGTTTTTAAATGTTGTACAGTTATGGTATTAAATGCATAATTCCAAAGGTTATGCGAAGTTTATTTAGAGCAAAGCAATGGTCCTTATATCATCTTTCAGATGGTGATTAATTTAAGGATCTTGTGTTGTTGTCACAATAAACTGAAATCAGTTTCCATCACAAAGATGGATGCGGTTTTTGTACAAACACAATTCCAAAAAAAAGTTGGGACAAAGTACAAATGTACATAAAAACAGAATGATTTTCAAAATTTCATATTATATTCAGAATAGAACATAGATGACATATCAAATGTGTAAAATTGTATCATGTTAAATTAGGTGATTTTATATTTTGTGACAACGAAACATCTCAAAAAAGTTGGGACAAGGCCATGTGTAGCACTGAGAGACATCCTCTTTTCTCTTTACAACAGTCTGTAAATGTCTGGGGACTCAGGAGACAAATTGCTCAAGTTAAGGGATAGAAGTGTTAAGCCATTATTTTCTAATAAAAGATTCTAGTTGCTCAACTGCCTTTTTATGATGTGCCAAATTTTTTTCCTGAGCTTATTTTGTGATTTCCAATACAGAAGCATGCCTGTATATCATGCAGAGCCGTCTAAGATCACGGGCTCCCAGTATGGTTTTCCACTCTTGACCCTATCGCACAGAGATTCTTCCAGATTCTCTAAATCTTTTAATAATATTATGCACTGTAGATGATGATATGTTCAAACTCTTTGAAATTTTAAACTGTCAAACTACTTTCTGATATTGCTCCACTAATTGTCAGGGCAGAATTAGGGGGATTGGTGATCCACTACCCATCTTTACATCTGAGAGCGGCTGCCGGTCCAAGATGCTCTTCTTATCTTGTTAACCTATTGGTAATTGGTCCTCCGGCAGTTTCTTAAAACTTTTCCAGCTTCTTATTGCCCCGTCCCAACTTTTTTGAGATGTGTTGCTGTCATGAAATTACAAATGAGCCAGTATTTGGCATGAAATTTCAAAATGTCTTACTTTCGACATTTGAAATGTAGTCTATGTTCTATTGTAAATACAATATCAGTTTGTGAGATGTGTAAATGATTGCATTATGTTTTTATTTACAGTTTGTACTTTTGTCCCATCTTTTGTCCCATCTATGCTAAATCATGATTACAATCAAAGGATGATATCACCTGTTTGAAATCATATAATTAATTAGATTTCACTTACCTAAATTTCCCTGTCTCAGTGTTTTAGGCCATGCCATTCCCATTTCTTTTAATGTCGATTGAAGGAACCATGGTCTTCAGATCCTTAATACAGTAGTTTAAACAGTCTCTAAAGTGTAAAATGGAGTGGTGCCCTGTCCACGGTTGTTACTGCCCTTGCCCTCGGCTGACCATGACCTCATGTTGATTAAGCAGAGGATAATGAATGAATAATAGTTCAAAACATTATATCCATTTTGCATACCATTGTGAAATATTATCTTATTTCATCCTGGGCTGAATAAAATATTTCATATATTACACCATAAATGATGTATGAAGCTTGCTGAGAATCTTTTTTTATGTAATGTCTTATGTAATGTTTAAATACGTCTATAGCAGAGTGAAATATTTCTTGGCTAATACAATCTGGACAAAATATATTAAATCTGTAAAGTATATATAAATAACACAGATTTAGTTCCATGATTGTCAGGAGAAAAGAAGTACTTTTCTACCAGTGTCTTATATAAATTTTTTTGTTGGGTAACACAGGGAAAGGAACCGTCTGTCCGGCAGCTGGCTCTGCTGCTCTTCAGGAACACCATCACTCTAAACATGAAGCTGGATGAAGCTTTGTCCAGGCCACGTGCCCGTGTTCCTCCATCCATTGTCCAGATGCTTTTGGTCCTTCAGGTACCGAGCACACATACTATAGTAACCTAAGCTGTGTGTATGTTTTTTTTTTTTTTACACCTATTAATTTGGACTGTGTTGAATGGCGTGCAGGGGGTTCACGAGCCACGCGGTGTGACAGAGGAGTACCTCAAGCTAGAGTCGCTAATTCAGAAGGTGGTGTCTCCTTACCTGGGGACGCACGGCCTCTGTGCACATGACTGCGCTGCCACGTACTGTTCATGTGTTATGGGTAAGAGACGTGAATTGAAATTATGAGCAAAAATAATCTGAACTCTGATTATATTTATATATTTATAAAGCGTGTTAACAGGTGAACCAGGCATTTAAGAATCTGCATGTCTGATATTGAACTAGTAAACTAGTAAACATTACTTTTACAACAAAAAATACCACTATACCATATTTCAGATTAAAAAATCTAATTTCTTGAAGAATCTGAAACAGTTCTTCTGGAGTTTGTGTCTGTCACACTTGGTTCTTTTTTGCAGCAAAACCCAGTATGCTTTTATTTTTATTTTTGTTTTGGTCTGTTGCGTAATATACACAGTATACAATATAATATATGTAGGTACACTTGTTCAATTGTTTGTTGTTAACTAATTAGCCAACCACATGGCCACAACTCAACAAGCGGTGGTCAAGATAACTTGCTGAACTGCAAATTAAGCACCAGAATTGGGAAGAAAGGTGATTAAAGTGACTTTGAATACGGTATGGTGGTTTCTTGCCAGACGGACTGGTCTGAGTATTTCAGAAACTGCTGAGCTACTGGGATTTTCAGGCACAACCATCTCCAGGATTTACAGACAATGGTCCAAAAAAGAGAATATATATATATATATATATATATATATAAATAAAAGAGAAAATATAAGAGGTCGGAGGGGAATGGGCATAAATTATAGAAAGGCAACAGTCACTCAAATAACCACTCAATTACAGGAATGCAGAATGCCATCTCTGTTAAAAGTATACAGTACCATGAAGATTTAAGGCAGTTCTGAATGTAAAAACGGGTCCAACATTTTACTAACACCTAATAAAGTTGCAGAAGAATGTACAGTATATTGCTTTCTTTACTGACATACAAAAATGTTTGTGTAATATCAAATTATTTGTGAAAAACTTGAAAAAATATTGTTTGTAAATATACAATAAAAATACATATATAACAAAATGTGTGCTTTTGCACAGTACCACACCGTATATCTGAATACTTACTCCAAGAATAAATTATTTCTTTAAATTGCATTTTTTTTATACTGGCATATATTGTATATTTCACTGTTCGTAGAAAATCGTTTGCAGCGGTGCTGGCCCAAACTGGCTGAAATCCCCTCCACCAACCCAGTGGTGCGCTCCAAGAGCTACAACATCCCCATGCTTACCCCTGTGGCAGAGTACGACACTGAGGTTGGCTCTGTTGGTAGCGTGGGTATTCGTCGCCACTCGGCATGTGAGGTCACTTCTTGTATGGAGCAGCAGGGCTTTTCCTTGTCCGTCAGTGTGGAGGCAAGCTCCACCCCTGGGATCCCACTAGAGCATGAGCTCACCTTACCTACGGCAAAGCGTGGAACTGCAGCACAGCCCACTCTCGTCCTACCATCCATCTTTATCCAGAACTCTACAGCGCCATTACACGCTCATACCTCGGAGATGGATAAAGCCATGTCTTCACCTACGAGCTGCTCTTCTAGTCCAGAAACGATCGTTATGCAGGGTGTAGACTCTGTGGATTCCGATCAGGACGGAATATTCATCGACTTTTCCCACTGTCGCTCAGACTCTTTCGGTACCAACAGGAAGACGAGCTGAACTGTAAAACACTCTACATTCAGATGTATGCTTTATTTAAATCACTACACGTAAGGCGTGCGCTGATATTGAAATTTTTCTTCACCTACAGTACATGAATAATAAGAGAGCCTTGTATGTGACCAGTGCTTAGCCTGTTTATTAAACAATAAGAAACCTGAGAATGTCCGTCCTTGTGCTACTTTCCAAATAGGACGGTCTTTAATCTCAGAAGCACAAATGTGACCAGAAATGCTCAACCTCTAGGCAGCTTCCTTACAACTAAACACATAGCTAGTTATGTGTGCATTGAATATCACACTGTACTGTACGACTGTTTCATAGCTACGGCTGACCAAACCTCAATTTAAAAAAAACAAGCAAACAAAAAAATGGATACTGTTTTAGATGTTTTATAGCAAACACGTTTAGTTGATGTACTACAGCACTGGGTGTACTGCATGAATTTCTAGCCCTTTTTTATAGGTACATGCTGTTTCATTCACCTCAACATATGCCTAATGAAAGTACAGTATAAATACCGTGCAAATATGAACTGTGATCACTTGGTGTTAGGATTTATTTCATGCGTGTGCCTTCATTATCCAGTTACAGCACAGTTTGTGTGTTTAACATGTTAATATTTGCTGCACCTTACAGGTAAATCATAAAAGATGGGACTATGGTCTGTGGTGTGGTTTAAAGTTCAGATGTCTGTCCATGTACATGTTTAATTTAATCATTTAATTGTAAAAACTGGTCATTTTAGCTTACAGTGCATTCTTTATGAATTGAGCTGCTTACCAGGGGTACTAGTGGTATCCTAATGGACACCGGATCAATAATTGAGGAAACTTTTTAAGATTGTACAGACAATTGTACTGCTTTTGAAACAAATGTGAATGATTATTTGTCAAGTTTCTATTGTGTAATTATGTAACAACCTTTTATCACATATTTATAAAGTCATTATGGACACAGTTAATGTAATTGTAAAGAATTGTTTTTACACAAGCATGTTGGTTTTTTCTTGAGCGTTTAGAAACAAAATAGTATTGGGAGACAAAGTGAAACTTTTTAAACTAGCTTTATATTTTGGACAACCTGTGGTTATTAGGTTTATTATGATCTCCGTTCTGCTTTAGCAGTCAACACTACCATTTTCAGGTATTGGCTCAACAATTCATCCGCCAGCAGAGCGCGCGCTCTACCGGAAGCGAACGCTGGTGTGTCGGGGCACGATTAATGATAAAGATTTTATTACAAACATTGGTGGCTAAATTATTTAGTCGCGTATGCTGTCACTTTTTTATTATAATAAACGTTTAAAACTTTTGACTCGATTGAGTTATTTAAAACGAATACAAAACGTAAAAATGAATACAATCGGTAGGGGTTAATAAAGAAGGCCACCGGAAGTGAGGTTCCTCGGGCTACATCGCATATGACTTTCTATTTAAAATGAAGTGCACTACATAGGGCATGAGAACTATTATTCCACCCCCGGTGTAATGCACTAGTGTATGCAGGGTATACCGATTTGGGTCAGCGCGAACTGGAATGGATGGGAACTATCCGTGTTAATTCCGCATCGCTTATAACTATTTTTTTTATTTGTACTTAAATGTTTATTTGAAACATGTCCCGGAATCTTTGGTTTGAGAAAGGAACTATTTTATATTAAAACAAACCACGAACTGGACTTTAGTAAACAAAGACCATACAAAGCCTTGTGTTTACCAAATGTTGACGCTAGTTGTTCGTTAGCTTAACATGTTCGGTTAACAGAGCCGGGATACACGCGTTCATACATCAAAAAATTTAAAAGAACGGTCTCTCTAATTATCTGGCCATAGTGATATTAGTGTGTCTATTTTATCACGATGGGAGTTTTCTGATCATTAAGTATTAATGGTTCATTTTAGCCGATTTTAAATGCTAGTTAGCTAGATACTTTAGCTTAGCCGGTCGGCTAAATTCGATAAAGCAGCGTAGAGGCGAAGTTTGGCAGAGCGGTGAAATGGAGACCCACATCTCAAGCCTTTTCCCGGAGATTTTGGCCATGATATTTAGTTACCTGGACGTTAAAGGAAAAGGCAGGGTGGCGCAGGTATGTGTGACCTGGAGAGACGCATCCTACCACAAGTCAGTGTGGAGAGGAGTGGAAGCCAAGCTTCACCTGAGACGAGCAAACCCGTCCTTATTCCCGAGTCTTCAAAGCCGGGGGATTAAAAAAGTTCAGATCCTGAGTCTCAGACGCAGCCTCAGCTATGTCATTCAGGGTATGCCGAACATCGAGAGCCTTAACTTGAGCGGATGCTACAATCTGACAGACAACGGACTTGGACATGCCTTTGTGCAGGACATACCTTGCTTGAGGATCCTCAACCTCAGTCTATGTAAACAGATTACAGACTCCAGCCTTGGCCGAATTGCACAGTACCTAAAGAACTTGGAGTTTCTGGAGCTCGGTGGATGCAGTAACATCACCAACACCGGCTTGCTCCTTATCGCATGGGGCTTGCACAGACTCAAGAGCCTAAATCTGCGCAGCTGCAGGCACGTCTCCGATGTGGGCATTGGCCATCTGGCTGGCATGACACGCAGTGCTGCTGAAGGGTGCCTCGGTTTGGAAAATCTCACTCTGCAGGATTGTCAGAAACTGACTGACTTATCACTCAAGCATATCGCAAAGGGCCTGAGCAAACTTAAAGTCCTGAACCTGAGCTTCTGTGGTGGCATTTCAGATGGTGGAATGATTCACCTGTCACACATGACCCAGCTGTGGACTCTAAACTTGCGCTCGTGTGACAACATCAGTGATACTGGGATCATGCACCTGTCCATGGGCTCGCTTCGGCTTTTCGGGTTGGATGTGTCGTTCTGTGACAAAGTTGGAGATCAGAGCTTGGCCTACATTGCACAGGGACTTTATCAGCTCAAGTCACTGTCACTGTGCTCATGTCACATCAGCGACGATGGAATAAACAGGATGGTGCGTCAGATGCACAAGCTGAAGACGCTGAACATTGGACAGTGTGTGCGCATCACAGATAAGGGCCTTGAGCTCATTGCCGACCACCTGACTCAGCTGACAGGCATTGATCTGTATGGCTGCACAAAAATCACCAAACGGGGACTGGAGCGGATAACACAGCTCCCATGTCTTAAAGTGTTGAACTTGGGACTTTGGGAGATGACTGAGGGTGAAAGGGTTAGGTGAATACCTGCTAATGTGTCACAGCTTACATTTGTACTACCTCACTGAACATTGTCACGATGTGTTTATTTTTATCAGAAATGTGAAGGAACTTTTTAATTAGTTTAGTGTTCTCTAATAAGAACTCTGAACACACTTTGGTTATAATTGTTTAATAGTATCTATTTCTTAAATGCCTTTTATTAGTAAGTGTATAGTTGAATTATTTTTATCTTCTTTAAAAATATTTTCTCACTCAGATAATACTGACGATATACTGAATGCCTTAAAGTATTACTGTTACCATTACGATGAGAGCTCCAGTACTGCTCTTATTTAATTAAATATGGATCAGTGTTCAGAGTGAACTGTTTTTCCATGCTTGTGACAGAACAGCGGAAAATCCTTCATAGTAAGAAGAACATATGCAATTTAAAGCTCTATAAAAAATATTCTCAATTCATTAAGATTATGTTTGGAATGTCTATTTTCCTATGCTAAAAAAATTAAAATGTTTTTTTGAGAATGTTTGCTTGTGGCCACACGAATGAATTACACAATATTTAGGTTTCTAAACATTTGCCATATTTGATTCTATGGTTTTATTAATTTTGTTATCTGTATTTTTAAAGAGCATACTGGAAAAGAAAGAAAAGAAAAACACATTGGGGGAAAAAAATCAGCGTGTAGTGACTGTTATTAATGAGTCAGTCATCAATATAATGAGTCACTCTGTCCTTTTCAGGAAAAGAAATCGGGGTGTGTTTCATTGTGAAATCGATATCCTATTACCACGTTGCTCAGCTCTACGAGGAAGAGCTTCAAAAATAAGCAAATGTACATGATTTATTGCATTACAGCTTAATACATTATTGTCAGATGACATCATGTTTGTGACTAACACCAGGATAAATACTGATGGGAATGAGTGTGAACGTTACAAACAGGAACAAGATCCATTCAGAATAATCAAGTGGTGAAACGTGGCAGTTATTAATCCATGTTAAATACAGGAAGCTTATTAATGATGGTACATTGTTTTAGGCATGCGGGCAGTTGAAAGGCTGTAAATGCATACGTGCAGGTGAACAGGTATGTATCTGTACAGTTGTAACACGACAGACCATTTTCATCCTGTACATTTCATTTCATTGCACACAGTAGCAATAAGCAGGAAATTCAGGTCTGTTAGTTCCTCACTTAAACCAAGTTTTAAATGCAGTTTGGGATTTAAACCTCATTTACCATTTCCCATTGTGACTGCATCTGTTTAAAATGAACTCTTAATACAATTTGCCCTTTAGACATACTCTCACTGGCCACTTTATAAGGTAAACCTATATTAACAGAAATATTTAATCAGCCAATCGCATGGCCTCAAGTTAATGCATTTAAGCATGTAGAGGTGACCGAAACAGCTTTCCGAGTGCAAACCGAGCATCAGAATGGGGAAGAAGGGTAATTAAAGTGACTGAACATTAGCGCCAGAAGGGCACTGACTGATCTACTGAGATTCTCACACACAAACATCCATAGGGTTAAGAGAGAATGGTCTGGAATAGAAAATATCCAGTGTGTGGTTGAGAATGCCTTAAAGATGTGTTAGGTAGGAGGAGAATGGGCAGACTGGTTCGAGAGGCAACTGTAATTCAAATAACTACTTTACAACCAAGGAATGCAGATCTCTGTTGAAAGTATACCACGGAGAATTAAGGCTGTTCTGAAGGCAAAAGGGGGTCCAACATTTTACTAGCAAGGTGTACAGAATAAAGTGGCCAGTGAGTGTAATACAGCATTTTAAATTCCACTTCAAATGGTTCATGGCTTTAGATCCCAACAAAAGCTGGACATGAATAATTGATACTTTATTGATCCCTATAGGGCTGAACACCTGGAGCAGTGTAATGCCTCCACTGAGGCACATGGGGAGCAGTTGGGGATTGGGTGCCTTGCTCAATGGCATTTCAGCCATGACTTAGAGTGGGGCTCAAACCAGCGATCTCTTTGTCCCCAGCCCTTTACCCTATCCATTAAGACCACGGCTGACCCAATATATTAGTGAGGTATTAATTTTCCACTGCATCTGAAACTTTCTGTCGTTCATTTCATTGGTTCGACTATTGTGTTCACCTGTAGCAAGATACTTCTTTCTCGTTTTGTGAAGAAGCTGCCTTTGGCTCCCTGTGATGAATATGTGGATTGCTTGATCGTTGTCACCAGCAGAAAAATCCAATCAGATTTTTTTTGGAAAGTTCTAAGGTCACAGTCTGTTTTTATTCCAGTGTGTACTTTAAATGTAAACAAATAAATGGACTAAAATGTAATGAATGAAAGTATTTTAGACATTTGATGTTGCTGTGCCCCTGACCCTGTGCAAAAATTCTGATTTGTTCAATCAATTCATTTGGATCGAGCTTGATAAATGATGCACTGTCCAGCCGTATTGGTCACAACTGTACAGATAAGATCGTTTGACAACACTAGAACTACTCGGCAACTCCGGGTGCAAGGGCAGCTTCAGAATCTGTGTTTATTAATAAGCGCATAGAGTGTCGACTCAAGAACCAAGTAGCATTGCATTCTCTCAGATTCAGGTCTCAGTTTACTGTCTTTGTATGTTCTTATTATATGTCTATGGGCTTTCTCCTATATACTTTTATATGTATGTGGGTGTCCATCACAGGATAAACTTCACCTCAACTCTGTCCGGAAACATGTAGTTACTGAATAGAAAAATTCTGGTTTATATTATGATTATAAATCTTTATGTCAAGTCTTTAGTTCTTCTCCAATCCGCATACGAAATATGATTGATTGTTGCATTTTGCTCTTATAGTGTGACAGCCAAAGAAAATCTGATTAGGAACAATTTTCAGAGCATTTCATAGGCTCTGGAACCAAAATATTTCATCTCCCATCTTCATGGAAACATACATGCATGTTTTATTTGACTGTACGAATGTTTTTGTACTTGCACAACAGCAGCTGCTTAAAGGTGTTCTTGAAGGTGGCATTGCACAGGGCGTAGCAGGCAGGGTTAACCGTGCTATTGATGTAGCAGAGCCAGTATCCCAGCACCCACATCGAGTTAGGGATGCACTGAGGACAGAAAGTGGTGATTAGCACCATGACATTGTAAGGGGTCCATGTGATGACAAAGGCGAGAAGAATAGCCATGATGGTCCTTGTAACTTTCCTCTCTCTGGAGTACCCATTCCTTCTTTTTTTCTTATTTGGGGGCATGAAGATGAGCGTCACCAGACTTGGTCTCTCCTTCTGATAGAAGCTCTTATTTGCACTGTTACCTGTATTCTCCTGGGAGGAAATTCCTAAACAAGGAATTTTTGCATGCCTTGTTTTTACTTGAGGCAAAGTCTTTGTTTGAGTGCCCGTAACATTGCCATTAGACACCTCATCCTCTCTCTGATTGGATGACGCCATGATACTGCCTGATGTGGAGTCATTTTCACTGTCCCTGTCCTCACCTGGGCCAACAAAAATTACTGTTAATGCACACAATATATAGATCAAGCTTTTAATATTGTATGTACATACATACTGTATATATACACATATAAATGGCCCACCCTGTGTGTATGTATATATATATATATATATAAATTAAATGAAATTAGTCTTACACTAGCATTATCTAAAAAGTGTGGACATGATATAATG
>JAOUQV010000031.1:8342476-8357375 GCA_028565295.1 Aspidoras spilotus | reverse complement strand
AAAAAACAGAAATTACTCACAACTGTGTACAGACACGCGTCTATGTTTTATGAGAATCACTAAACACTTCACAAATGAAATGTATGAACCGAAACTCATTTAATGAACAACCCCCAAATCAGGAATGGTTTGCAGAGTATGAAAAATGCAATGCTTCTCTTACATTTCATCTGATGTCTCTTTCAACTTCATGCTCATTTGTTAGTAAACCTGCAGTTCAAGCTTGTAACCATTTCCAAAAAAAAAAAAAACAAAAAAAAAAAAAGATGGGACAGGGGCAATTTAGGTCTAGTAATAAATGAAGTGAAAGTGATCTATTTGCCACTATGCTTGCACAGTAGAAATGGTCAGACGCATTTAACCAACAGTGAAATACCAACAGAGGTATATATACACATGCTTTAGAAAGTGAGCACACATGATCATGGCGAGATGCTTTGGTCGTCCAGAGAGCAACCGGGGGTTAGGTGTCTTGCCAATGAGCACTTCAGAAGTATACTGACTTCACAGTTCTGGGAAATCAAATCGAGGACTTTCAGCCTACGATTGTGTAGAAAAACAAAATACTACTGATATTTAAAAAAAAATACAAATTGTGGCAACAGATGTCAGTACCCACGTCAAAAGGTCATTTACACTTCTGTTATAGCAAAATTAATGCAGAAATGTACACTGAGGTTCTACTCAAGCAACTAAAAAAAATTAGGACTGGAACATCCAAATCCATCCCAGTCTTTCTTTGAGACACATTATTTTTTTAAAGATTTTATTAATTTTCTAATGCATCTGAAGACAAACAAAAATTTTCTATTTCAATATTTTGTGGATACGGCTTTTAAACCAATCATGATTGCTGACATCACCTTTTTCATCTCATTACTACAACAAAAATGTTCTTGCTCCCATTTTTTATTGGAATGTGTTGCAAGCCTAAAATGCAGGAATGGATACTTATTCGCAAATAACCTGAAGTTAAGTAGAAAAAAGCATGACATATCTAGAGTTAATTCTAATTGCAATGAAATAAAAGTACGTTGTATCTTTCTCACGACACAAATGTATCTGATTTGTGATTCTATATAATAGGGGAGTCTTCCTAATCGGTCTGAAAAGCTCTCAGAGACCACAAGTGACTTCAAGAAATGTGAAGTTTATTCTCTTCATGAAGTACGTGCGAGTTACTCACTGTTAAAACAGAGAATTTGATGAGCCCTATGAGTAAAAACGTAAGGAGCAAGAAACGAAGAAACAGAAAAAGATGGAGAGGAAGAGAGTTTGAAAGTGTGAGACTGAAAGGAAGAGAGCGAAAAGCTAGTGTGCGACTTGGATTTAATATTTTATAATCACCCGCCAGGCTTTTCACAGATCAATATGAGACTGTGCCCAAGCCTGTGCCAGAGAGAAAGCTAAAGAGCAAGAGAGAGAGAGACAAGAAAAGAGTGTGCGTGAAAGTGATGAAGACATAATGACAGAAAGAGAAGAACTAAAAGTTAGATCAGCGAGAAGAAAAAGCAGGCGAACAAAAGGACGAGGGAGCAAATGAAAGCGATCTGTAGTTTTTCGACACCCTCGGTCGACTTTAGCAGAGTGTGTGCTGTGCTGTGTGAAATACACCCTCCATTGCTTGCCTGGGCTGCTGGCCATGCTGCAGGCACACATTACCTCTCTTAATGGGCTCCTATTTCAGCAGCAGAAAGGAAGCCAATAACCTCTCAACACTAATGGATTAGACTACATGTACACAAGGTCTGTAGCGAATTATTACTCCAACTAGAGCAATTCCCAAAGGATCAAACACACTCAAAAAAGGAGGAATATAAGAGTGTGATTAAACCTTGCAGAATATGAGGAGCTATAGAATGGGGCAGTATTGTTTTAAACTCGTTTAAACCAGTCTCGGCTATCTGACTGACAAAAGGTTTCCGAGTGTCAGTTTCTGTTTAAATAATCCAGTTTTTATCCAGACAAAAATAACCCATTATTGCTCATATTTTTTCCTCAATTGGCCAACAACAATGGCAGCAATTAATTTCCTTCAGATGAACTGAAAATTGAATGGTGTTTTTCATTGATGTAGGTGAGACCTGAGGCACAACATCAAGAGAGAAACTATTTACAACTTTAGAACATATTTTATTGGGGTATGGAAGTAAAACTTTCAGCAGATCTATAATGACCAGGTAAACCTTAGTAGCATCCATGTGTCATAAGTGCTGTCGAATATATTGTAATACTCTTAATACAATTGCAAAAAAAATGTGGAAATCGTTTGCATGTTAGGGGTACAATACATCACCGTATATCTGAGAAAAAAAATCTCAGTTGACATTCCTTAATGTGACAAGACCTTAAAATGGGTTTTAGTAATAGATGTAGATTTACTCAAAAGAGGCCCGCAAATATTCTGATGTAACTTGCATTAAGATGAAGCGATATAAACAAAAAAATTATATATACCTTAAGATATGTGCAATCATTTGCATGGAATCTGGACCTTAGAACCTTTAAAAGTTTTATTCCCTTGTATCTTAAATAAATGCAATTAATACACACACTCTTATAGAAAAAGATTCTCCAAAGCAGAGGTAGGCAATCCTGGTCCTGGAGTGCCGACGTTCTGCAGAGTTTGATGTTTTTGTGCTCAAGCACACCTGATTCAACTCGGCTGTTAATTGCCAGCTTTAATATGTTTGTTAGAAGAGAGAAATCTGCAAACTCTGCAAGACTTCAGCACTTCAGGACCAGGATACCTACCCTTGCTCTAAAGGTTTTGAGGGATTTCTAACAGATAAAACAAAGAACCTTTAGACCGCTGAATGTGCAATAAAATAACGTAATACAGTATAATAATAATTTTCGGGACGTCTATCGCCATTTTTCCCCCCATTTTCTTCCTCTTTGCTGACCAGACTAATGAACTGAAATCATGTGCCTGTTTACATGCTAACAACAAGCAGATGCCACCACTGTACGCCTCCATAGGGCAAGTCATGTTTTTCTGAATGCTTACGTAGAGGATGTGCCACAGGTTAATATGTTTTATAAAAAAATATTGTTTAAAGTATTATCGAGACATTACGTTTGCATTAATCAACTGTCTAGATAAAGAATCAGTAAATGACAGATCAATATATTTATACATGGAAACGGTGTGTAGATCAGCAACTTCTCTGCTGCAGCGAAGTGCATTTATACAAATGAGCAGTTTATCAAATAAGTGATAATGTTAATTAAAGCAAATATAAAAATAATTCTGAAGTTTGACAGATAATTACACAGTATAAATAATATTAATATAAATCAGATGATAGTGAGATGACCATATACAATGAGCAACCTGGGAATAAAACTGACTACGGGTGAGAGAAATGGTATACTCCATCATCCCTGCCCATTAAAGCAACATCAGCCAATCATGGGAATCTATGAGTGGAAGTGGGCAGACAAAGCTTGCACGCATTCGACAAGCATTCAACTTAAGAGAACATATGCATAGACTTCTAAAAGCTGTGACTGGTAATGTTTAAACTGCGCTCCCATGTGAAAAAGGGCCACTTTTGTAGAGCTCATTATTGGCTCCATGTTTCAGTGTGCCTTTGGTATTCTGTGGCTGTCCCTTCCCCCACTGCCGTCTCCCTTGCCCCAGGCTCATCTGGCAGAAGGGGAGGTTTTAATTGTGGCTATAGAACTCTGCGTGCTTTTTTGCCTGTAAGCGAGCCCTTGCTTCGGTGGCTGAGAGAACTTGCTTTAGTGATATTGGGTGCAGTCCATCCCTTCAGGCTGCTTTTAATGGCTCCTCTCTCCTCTCCCTCCCTTTCATAGCTAGCCTCAGATAGTTTTCCATGTGATGCCTTGTTAATTCTGCTGAAGGGAAGGGCAAGTGTATATCTCTTTCTGTTTCTCTTTCCTTTCTATCTCATAGCTTTGCTGTCTCTCCAGCTCTATATTTCCCCCATTTATGTTGATCATCTGCTTTGACTAAATCACAGTTAATGGCAAAAAGTAATGCTTTAAAATAAAAATTAAAAAAGGAAAAAAGGTGACACATAACAGCATCTATTATTTTACAGTCATTATAGATGAAAGGATGTGATCCAAGCATATACCAGACAGCACATTTACTAACTCCTCCTTTCTTCTTATTTGTATCATACCCTTATTTTTTCTTCCCAGAGTCTGGTTTTTCCAATCTTATATCAATCCTTCCATACCACAGACCCTCTAGCCTTTAAAGTCTAAAGGACATGTTAATATGCAGCTCTGTGTGCAGTCATGCCTTGGGCTCAGTCTGGTATGAAGGCCTACGGCCATTCGGCAGCTTTTATTAAAGTTGGGCCTAGAACTCACCTCTAAGGAACGCCCTCATCACCTGTTATATGACTAATCCATCCCCAGGCTCTGCTTCAGGTTCAGCCCTCAGCCTCAACGGCTCATCAACTTTGAGATAGCAGCTCTGTTTCTGACTGGCAATCAGATTGAAAACGCCCAGAGGCCCTGGGGCTTAAACAAAGGGCACAGCAAAAATACAACCTCCCTTTGAATACACATGCAATAAAGGGGATTCTGTTCCCAGAATTTGTAGCATGGTAGAACAGTGTTAAATTATGATACAGGATCATAGAAAGAAGTTCAGTCACCTTCACTTAATGAATTCACTATGCGATTTTGTGCGTCAAACCTATTGTCCTCCACATATTCTCACAATGACACTATACTCACCCTTTCCAAAGAATTTGATGTTTTTTATAAGTTGCATTATAACAGTTGAGCTTTTATAGTGCAGCTGGCCACCTGGCATGCTAGCTGGCTCTCCAGGCTGAATCGACCCTCAGGCTCATAACTACAGAGATGAAATGTCTGACTGGCCCCTTCAGAGCGGCCTGAGCAACAGGCCTCCAGGCCAGACCTGACCCCTTTAGAAAAGTCACATTCACCTAACTCCAGAGAGCCAAAGAGAGAAAAAAAAAGAATTGCCAAAGGCACTTTTGAGCAGGATGTGAAAGACTGAACCGTGGTGAGGCGAAAATGAAGAGAAATATCGCTTGGTTGCCTTTGCGTCCGATACATGTTCATGTGTCATTCTGAATGTCCGAGTTAAACTGGAACATAGAAAAAGACCTGAACTGTAGAAACAGTTTTATATAATTCTATTTCTTTGTTGATTAGTAATTTTTAACTGGTTTTCCATGTTTTATTTACTGATAACGTTTATAGCCACACACACACACACACACACACACACACACACACACACACACTGCTATCTAGGACACTAATATACCAGTGTTTTATTGCCATTTACACCCAATTCATTAACAGACAGTTTCAAGTAGTTGAACCGCTCACAGACTGCATTTGTAAAACAAAACAGTAGCTAAATGAATAAATCTGTATGCATAATCATTGTTGGTGTTCTTCAATTAGAGTGATTAATGTATATGAATGGAACATAATCAGCTTTTTGACTGTAGAAACAGTAATGTATGTAGATGTTTAATGTAATTTGCTTAGGAGAACAAATCACACCATTTTCTACAAGATGGTGTAAATGCAACTTGCTCCACTTGGCGACATGTTGTAAGGTCCATAACTGAACAGTTTTCTTTACATCAAATGGCTTGTTTATTATTTATTGATTGACTGAGGTCATTTCCTGCATCAATGGCCATGTTAAAGAAAGGAACACGAGTGTGACGACATCTACACAAGTCATATATCTATACACAAGTCAGTGATAATTTAGCATCTCCAATTCACCCCGCGTGCATGTCTTTTTATTGTGGGAGGAAACTAGAGTGCCCAAAAGAAACTTAGGCAAACACGAGGAGAACATACAAACTCCACACAGATATTTCACGGGTCGCCCTACCCAGGGATCAAACTTGGTGTGAGGAAACGGCACTATCCAACACCATGAGCTCAACATTGAACTGTAAAATGAGACTGCAGCCTGTATGGCTCAGTTAGGAGAGCATGCATTGCTGGAAAAATCCAGGAACGTTAGTAAATGGGGTTTGACTCCCAGAGGCTACAACATCTTACAAGAGATTGGGATGCTCAGTTGACTTATCCCGATCCCACTGAGCACATCTGTGGAGCCAATCAATGCACCACAAGAAATTATGGCGTACAATTTTATAAGACGTTTTCACAAATGTCTATTGTACTAGTAGATCTGGAAACAAATAATGTCAGATATACACATCACACATACCTCCTAAGACTTTTCTCCATTCAATCCATCCTGTACTCTCTTCTTCATCTCTATTCCACACTCCTCTTTCCATGATAAGTTGCATCACATGTATCTAAACTCCAGAACCATTGTGAACACTGCTCCCGGTAGCTTTACTCTTTTACCTGCCTCCATCCCATTCAAACACCTCTGTTTTGTCTTAATACACTTGACTCTCATTTTTCTCCTTTCCAGAGCATACCTTCACTTCTACAAGTTCTTGTCTAGCTAGTTCCTGCTATCATTACAGATCACAATGTCGTCTGCAAACACCATAATCCACAGCAATTTTGCAGATATACAGGGGAAAATAAATAATGTTTAATGCTGCTCCATTAAACATATAGTTTGTGCTGGATGTATGCTGGCGTGAGATCACTGACTTACAACATCTGAACTGGGTCATTTTCTACCCATTCTTGAATTTCTGATGCAATTACCTTTGATAACTTTTGAATCGAGCAGAAGTTTCAAAATTGAGCAAATGGATAAAATATAAACAAATGTAAGCAAGCGCTGAAATAGGAGGAGTGTGCACACTTAATCGAGGTGTGCTGCATTTTAAAATTGCATTTTGTGTTTTTCTGCACTAGCTTAAGTTAATTGCGCTCATGTTTATTATGCGCGTTCTTTGCATACAACTCACCCGATTTATGACAGACATTGCTCTGTGATTTCTCTCCATAGTGTACAGAGGTCTGTATTTGTTGCAAGTAATGTGTCAGCAACATGCAAGATGAACACATGGAGGTGTAGCCCCTACTCGCCTCGCATGGGACCAAAACTACCTGAATCCAATTACCTTGGAGCAAATTGTGCAAAAGCCACACCAAATCAAATACTGGACCATAAAGTGGAAAAGCCCTATTTTGAATGACCTTTAAATGCTATTTAAGACCATTATGAATTAAAGTTACAACCTCAATCACGTGTACAGGCAAAAAATGACACCTACCCATACTTGAGTAAACTTAATGTCACTCAGGTCACCACATGAAAGAAAAGATTGACTGGCTGAGGTATTAGCAGCAGAATAATTAAAAACTTTTTAAAGGTATTTAAGACCTAGTTTACAATACCTGGGGTTCATTTTGAATCAGGCTATTGTGGCCCCACACATCAGAGAATTAAATAGTACTCTAGTCAATTTACACATAAAATACATTTTATCCTATTGATCTGATGCATCTTATAATGCTGAATAAAAAATAATGCCCATAAATTCGGACAATTGCCTCAATTTCTCAAAGACTTTTCCCTAATACCTCTTTGGACAATTTCCCAATTTCAGCCAGTAAAGACGTAGATACAAGTGGTTAGGTGCTCTTACCTCTGCTCCAGAAGCCCCAGGAGAGTCTAGTTTGCGTTTTTTGCGTGGTCCTATAGCGGCTAGTGCAGTGAGGTTAGCATCACGCTGTCTCATCTGTGCCAGTTCTTGCTGCTGCATCTAAATAGAACAATAAAAAACTCATTTAATAGATATGAATAACAGAAGCAACAATATAGCAGAAGAAGCTTTTGTATGCACATGGGATGTGTATGCGCTGGACTTTTTCACTACTCTCTGGGCAAAAGGCAGGGACAATTTGTTTGAGTGCGTGGTAAAAACTAGAGATCATACAGGAGAACAGAAGGACAAGCATACCGCACTAGGAAAGGCCCAGGAATGAAACCTGGCTACTTATTTGCCGTGAGGTGACGGATCTACCCGCTGTGACACTAATTAACATAACATTAAAAATAATTATTCTGATTCACATATTTGACCTCTTACATGTTATATACGATTTCAAGATACAAACAGTCTATTTGGTTGAATATTAAAAATAATTATATAGGGCAGCACAGTGGTAGAGCAATCACCTCATAGCAAGAAGGACCTGGATTCGATCCTATGTGATCCTAATTTCTATGTGAAATTTGCATGTCCTCCCCATGTTTGCTTGGGTTTCCTATAACCATCTGCTAAAGAGGAATGAGATACTTATTAATGCCTATATTTCCTCATTTTATCAGTAACTGCTTTATCTTTGTCAGGTTTGTGGTGGAACCAGAGCCTGTGTGTCAATATAACCCGGATGCCAACACACAGACAAATTATTTTGGAGGCAAAACCAGAGAACCTGGAAGACACCAAGAGCGAAACAAAGAGAGAAATGAAACACTCCATACAGACAGTAGCTCAAGCTCTTCTGTGATCAAACCCTGTAAGGTGGCAATGCAACTCGGTGCATCACTGCTGATATTTTATAATTAGTGTCTGATCTGGTGGCAGGTGGGCATTCCTACACCTATGTATACACTTTGGACAAAGACCCAGTCAAAATGGAATATAGAGCACAATTAATGCTCCTGTTTATAGAAAACTAAAAATAATTGATTCATTGTTATTAATTAATAAGGAATTCAACGGTCTCCTATGCATCATTCAGTGGTAAATCTATATAAAATGATTTACACACCCCAGCCCACACTCACACTCCTAACCTACAAACTTGTCTCTAATCATCTTTCCCTTTCTTTCTCCCCCACACACCGAGAAATAGTGAAAAGTTCAAATTGACTACAAGAAAATCTTAGGCAGCATTTTCATGCTAATTAACTCAGGGCTTACTCTAATCCAAAGGGAAGTCAAGCACACGGCATGTACATGCATGTTTACCCTGAAGAAATCAGACAACACATACACACTATATGAGATGGTGGTGGACGCACGACTGATCTTAGAGTTGTCTCTAGCTGCTACGGTGAGGATGACGCTGCCTGAGGTGGCGGAGAACGAAGTCTCAAGGCACAAACACTACTGTGGCTCTATTAGCGCTAAACAGACGGCTCTGGAAGCTGAGAGACTGCTTGGTGTCAAGAGTTGATCTCCTCAGCGCCCGCAGCCAAGTGGTGCTTTGCTTTCATATTCATTTATTTGATGCGGAGTGAAAGGGGAACCTAGTTACGCCATCTGTAATCCCGAGCTCTTTACTTCTCACTGCTGTGAATCCAAGTTTAATGACCAAGCTCAATCACGATGCTTAATTTCCAGCCTGCGCTCAGTTGTGCATGCAATGGTTTTTACCCATGAAAACAAAACTCCACGATTTCCTACTCAAAGTTAGAAAATGTTCATCAAAATAGAGAGAGGAGAGATAGTGCAGGCGTGCGCACGAGAGATAGACAGACAGAGAAATAAATGCTTGTAATCTCTAATCATTTCCAAAAGGTCAGTGGAGGGAGACAGAGCTGCCGCCAGCACTGCTCTGCACCCTTATTGATCCTTATCTGCTGTCCAGCTCTCCACAATGACTGGCCCTAGAGCGGAAGCTTAATAAACGTGCAGGAGAGCGCTAAATGCAGCACTTCAATTAGGGCAGCTGACTGAATTCAAGGACATGAAGACTGAAGTGTCCTCCGTGTCCGAGGGCTACGCCGACACCAGACTGGGATTGTTGGCTATGTAGTTGATATTGGCATGGAAGTGACCGCTTAGGGTGCTTTAGAGCCTTCGGAGTTGTCTGTCTTTTTCTGATTAGCAAGGTGACTTCGAAATAAGCCGCCATTACACAACGGTAGCAAAATGCAATATGGATATGCTATTCTGCCACCAAGGTAGAGATAAGGTGTCCTCGAATAATTGATTAGAGACAGTGATTTCAAGGGTAGTAAACAAATATGCAGTCTGGATGAATGGGGCAAGCAGATTTTAGGTCTGGGGTATTTGTCTATACCAACACCTATGCACTCAGAAACTGTCCAATCAAGTGACAGGTGTGCAGTGTTGATCATGATGATGATATAATTCAAGCAATTTCAAATCAAAAAGAGCATGTGGAATAAAAGTGTTCAGCATGAACTTGGCCATGGCTTAGTCCCCGAAAGGCTCAGATGTTCACAAGCAACGATGGAGCGAGGTAGTCCAACAGTTTAAGAAAAGCCTCTCTTAACATGCATTTGCAAGGAATTTATGGATTTCATAATCTGAAGTCCATAATAATGTCAAAAGATCCAAGAATCTAAATAAAACTCTGCAAGTAACTGGCAAGGACAAAAACATGCCGTGACCTTCGATCTCTCCGGTGCACTTCATAAAAAACCGACATCTCTAATGGATAATACCACATGGGCTCAGGGACACTTCAGAAAACCATCGTCAGTGAACACAGTTTGTGCAAGTTAAAAGTCCACCATGCAGAATGAAAGCCATATACTAACAAAACCTACAGTAGTAACGCTGCCGACCTCTCTGGGCCACAGCTCATCAGAGATGGACTGATGCAAAGTAAAATAAAAGTATACTGTGGTCTGAAAAGTAAAATGCACATTTTTTTGGAAATCGTATATATTATATCCTCTAGGTCAAAGAAGAAAAGAACTGTCCTGATTGTTATTAGAACAAAATTCAAAAGCCAGCATCTGTGATGGTATAGGAGATCGTCCGTGGGTAAATCAATGGGTAACTTGGAGCAAAATATGCTGGCAACGTATTTTTCAGAGATGTCCCGGCTTATTTCAGCAAGACAATGCCAAACCACATTCTGCATGTGTTACAACAGCATGGCTTTGTAGTAAAAGAGTGCAGGTAATAGACGGCCCCAACTGAAAATGTGTGGTGCATTACGAAGCGCAAAATATAACAACGCTGACCTGGGACTGTTGAGCAACTGAAGCTGTACATTAATGCATGAAAAAGCATTTGAAAATCGCTGTATTATGTATTGATTTATGTTTAATATAATATACCAATTTTATTGGAACTGGGGTTGTAGTTTTGGCTCTTTTAGGAAAGGTATAAATCTGGGCACAGACAGTGTAGAAAACTGAATGCTGGTTCGAGTGGCTGGTTGCTTAAAAGTCTCAGGAAGCCCTGATCTCTGTTATCTCCTGGTCTCCTGGTTCTCCTTTTAGTTATTCTGCTATGGCCTGACCTAGAGTTTGTACTCTAACACACACACACATTTGCTTAATCTGCTATATTACAATGATCATACCTAATTATTAAAAAATTTCTGCTGAGCTACAAATGCTACTACTAAGAAAGTGCTCATGCTGACCTTGTTTCCTACACCTGCCTGATCCAACATGGTATTTCCTGTAATAGCCCGCATGACATAGAAAGATTGGTTCCTGCTTAGGATGAACATATAGCTTTGTTTTCTGTTTACACACACTCATCATTACACACACATTTACAGACTCTTCCTACAGACTGACTAATCTGTTATCACCCAAATGAGGATAGGATCCCCTTCGGAGACCGGCTCTTTATTCTCTCTGGGAGATTGTCCTTGCCACGCTCACCATTCAGCTTGTTGGCTTGTAAAGCTGCTTTGAGAATAATTGAGTCTAGTAACTCTCCTAGAGACTAAATTGGAGAAAAGCTCAGTGTTTGCTTGCATTTTGGGGGGTCTAGAGCAGAGGTATTCAGCTACATGACTGAATGGCAAAAAACCTCTTTTAATGTTTAACCATTAGTGACAGGTTTGAAATGAAGATTGTTCACAAAATGAAAAGTTTGTGAAAACACTCCCATTAAGCTCCTAAATGATGCATTTTAGCCCTGAAGCTTGTCTTTGGTCTGATGAGCTGCATTTAGTTAGATAAATGACATACATGCATGTGATTGGATAAACAGAAAGATAGAATCTTGATAATGTATTGATTTTACAACAATATTGTGTAGCAAGTCAAGGTAAGAAATACTCTTCTGGATCTGCATCTGGTTGACTAATGAAAAATCTCTGGTTAGCTTAGATGATGTTTGCACTATAAAACCTATGGACTAGCACATTGCCTCGAGGCAAAATGCAAAACTTCTCTCATTATTCTAGTTCAGATCTGGAAAACACTCCACCGCCATTGAGCAAAAAAAGAGAGAAGGCGGCTTCATGAAGGGCTTGACTCTTTCTCGATCACAGCATGGCCTCGGGTGGAAGACAAGACACAGAGCGAGGAAACCAGCAGTACAATGGAGAAATAGCCATTCGGGCACAATAATGTGATTTAAAAAATGTGTTTGGAGAAAACTACTAATTCTTTAAAAATAATGTATTAACATTTATTAACAATTATTTTAAGCAAAAATGGAAGCTTAATTAAAACGTTTGTACTATTTTCAAGAGATTATGTTATGATTATGTCTTGTCTGTGGCTAAGAATTCAAGAGAGACTAACAGGCTGGGCTTTCTGTATGGGAACAATGATGTATTCATACAATAAACTTCAGGAAATATCTTAAAAAGAGAGCAAACCTCAATCCTATCATTATAAAGTTGTAAAACACCAAGAGCTGAGAAAAGATACCAGTCCCCTCATCCAACCGGTCCTGAGTCACTGTACCGATACACCACTAACACAGATACATATACCAATTAAACACACCAAATACACCGCTAACATACAGATACACCATTAACACACACCAACACAAAAATGACTCAGGAACAAGAAAAACCTGCAAACTCAACTGAAAAAAAAAATTAAGCACAAACTCAGAATGAATTATCGGAATTATTGGGAAACTGAAACTAGTGCAGCAGATATTCTGAGCACAATATCAGACCTTAAACTAAAAAACACCTTAACAAGGTACAGATGGCGCGCCATACCCAGACTGGTTACCCCGGGAAGAAAGGCTGTGCCAGCACTGCACTCTCAATACAGTAGACACAGAGCTGCACTTCCTCGCCCAGTGTACCAGGTATCAACACATCCGCTCCCAATTCTTTCCCAAACTTAATAAAATTGTCCCAGAGTTTAACTCCCTCCCAAACCCAGAAAAACTGCCCCACCTACTGGGGAAACACAAAGAAAGCCACACATTATCAGCACTCTACACACACACCTGCCACCAGGTAAGGGACAGTGGGTAATCATGTCTCATTTACACGGAAACACACACACTTGCAATTACTTACAAACTAACACAAACCCCCCAACTTACACTTTATTACTACTATTTGCACTATTTTTTGTATTTATTGTTCTGTAATTCTATTTTATTTGATTGTATTTTATTTTATAGTTATGTAAATACTGTTTGTATTACGTTCTGTTCATTACAACGTGTATTATTTTACTTTTGTCCTGTAACTGAGCTTTGGCAATACGAATGCCCTTATTTGTCATGCCAATAAAGCTTTGAGTATTCGATGACGGGCTACAATATGGCAATTAAAATTAAAAGTTGGCTCAGGTAGTTTAAACATAGGTAACTGATAAAATTGAAAAGTCTGCTATATTTTCTACAGCCAGACATAAGAAGAAAAGTGAAATGTCATTCAGCAAACTGAGCAAAAAAAGCTATTTGAACTGATATTACATGAAAACCATATCTAAAAAAATAAAGTCACGGAATGGAGATATCTGTATTTGCAAATGTACTCTGTCTGTATACAGTCGATGAAGTAGGTACTCACCTCTTTAGCTTTCTGCTTAAGCCGCGCTTGCTCAGGGTCTTCTTGCCTGGAGCGGCTCTGCAGAAAACATTATTACATTTAGAGACATGGATTCATCATTCAGACTGAAATCTTCAGCAGCTCTGCTTCTAGACCTGAACTTCGAAGCAATCGAACCAAGACAGAATGCAGACAAAACCATTAGATAATTAATTCTGTTGGGTGCAAGCAGGTCAACTTAACTCGCAAACAATCAACAGAACATGACATAAGAGCAATTATTTTCTGTCTGACAGATCAATTATCTTACTGCTTAATTAGAATTGGGACACAGTACTGGGGTGTAAGAAGATCAGACCACCCCGGTCCTCACGTATTCTCCATTACTGAGGTTTAAATCGACTAATTGCGTTTGCATTTATGTCGCACACCGTCTCCTGTGGAGAATCCAAAACCTCCCTCTGACTTCAGTTTATGGAGCAAAACTCAACTGGAGGAATGCATGCTGGGAGGTTTAAAGCTAGCTGCTCGCAGATTTAAAATGCATGCTGGGAAACTTGCAGCTAGCTGTGGGTGCATCAGCCAAAGGTATTTGCAAATGAATTTCTAAAAGTTTTTATGGATTTTTTAAAGATATGATTGCCTTTTTCCCAAAAAAAAAAGTTTAGATAACTAATAATCACTTCTTCAACCTAATCTAGGCCCATTATGTCTTTATGGAACTTCATTTGTTCACAGGGGCAATGCCATGCTGGATCTGCTTTAAGCCCCTTAATTTAAGTGAAATGAATTTCTAATTATACAGCTCAGAAAGTAACTCTCTTTAAAATTTGTAGACTCTCCATTATAGTTATGCTCAGTAGTCCACATAAATAATGCCATATAGAGCAGCAGCTATTAAATCACATTCCATTTCTCTTTCCTACAGCTGGTCTTATTCTGCAAAACATATGGTTATACCTTTACCTCAGATATTTACAAAGCACTGGCACAAAAACTGGACACTGCTTCAAGAACATAAAATTATCATGTCTTTATTAAATATCTCATCATATCAATAGAATGCTATCAAATAAGGATAACATAAGGTGGAGCACAGAAATATTTTGAGATGAATTACAGTCCAGACTATTATTTGTGTACTTCTTCTTCATCTTTCGGCTTTTTCCCTGTCACCAGGGGTCGCCACAGCGATTTCCTCTCATTAGGATCTGGCACATGTTTTACGCCGGATGCCCTTCCTGACGCAACCCTCACCCTTTTGGGCTTAGGACTGGAT
>JAOUQV010000031.1:8292764-8303124 GCA_028565295.1 Aspidoras spilotus | reverse complement strand
CATGTCACAACAAGAGTTTGTGCAAGGGTGCGTTCCTGGAACAAGCACCGTTTTGTTTTCTTGAATTAATAAATTTAATTTTTTACTTGCGCTTGGCTAGTTTGACCATATTGTGCCACAACCAAAAGAAAACATTTTTTTTATTTGTTACCATATTTTATGTCTCAAAGCCTTATTTGAGTCAGATTATGATTATTTAATTGATTGTATGACTAAATTAAGTGTATATTAGTAATATCTTTAGCTTTCAGTAGTCTTAAAACTAATTCTGGAGCAAAACAACATCTGAAAATAACTTAATCTAAAATAGCTACATTTGACCCAGTCCCATTAAAATATGATGAATAAACCTGATAAGAACCATTTCTGTGGTACACTGTGTTGTTTATTGACAGTTCTGTACAACCACATGATAAAAAATTGTAAAATTTGTACAACTGAACTCGCTGGTCTTAATCTAAATTACGGTACTAAAAGTTAATCTCTGATATAATCTGTCTAGGAACAGAGGCGTAACCGAATGAGAGACCTCCCCTCGGCTGTACCACGAGACAAGGTAGCGTGTTGAAATCTGATTCTTGATCTGGGTTCCATTCGTTAACAGTACATTATTTCTTTTCTTATTCTCTTCCAATTCTTTGTGCACTGAAAGATTCAGCATGTGCCTATTCTTCTTCTATAAAAAGCCTGATTCTGATTAGAAGTCTAGCAAGCGAATTGGTCTTCATCTTGCTTTCTCTCTGTAGACTCTGAAGGCTTCCAGTGCTCAGTCTCTGCCCCACAGCGATCAGGCCTCAACTGAGGGCGATGTCGCTAAGGTCTGTGGCACACTGTGGATGTGTGCGCATGCCATGGCTTTAAATCCCGCAGTAGTGCACTGTTTGTAAATGAGTCTGACTTACTCTTACTCGGGAGGATTCTAGTAACCGTGTCATCGTGTTCCTGTAAATGAATGCTTGTGGTTTGAGACCATTCTTTGTGGGTATGATCTGTTTCTGCATGCTTATTGTTTCTACACAGTAGCTGTGTTCCGAGTCTCCATATTGTATTCAGCTGACAGTAAGACGTAGCATTATGTTTTATAAAAGCTTGAGCTTTTAGTTTATGTATGTCTTTAACACTATAGACCCCTGTGTTTAAATTCATTATAATTTTAATTTGATTCCAAGAGCTTCTGTTGTCATATAGGGCTGTTGTCACCTGTCTCTCTTGCTATATATCATGATCTGAAGGTCCACCGTTCTTGTCTAATACTCGAGTTTTATGTTAAATGTGTGTTTTTTATTTTATGAATGCTCTCTTGTATGACTGGGTTCATGTAGGGGTTCTTAGGTTGCCTCAGTCAAAATATTCCTGCTCTTATTTCTTAATAGTTGAATTATGGTTTGCTAAGCAGCTAATAACCTATGTACACACATTTGAATGCATTTCAAATTATATTAAAACTAAGCTTGTTTGGAAATGTGGCCATAGAGTTTTTTTTTTTGTGTGTGTCTGTAGGGTACCAGCGCTCTGGGTGATCAAGAAACAGGCACTGGGACCTGGAGAGGCATGCTGAAGAAAGGAGATGAGGGTCAGCCAGATGACAAGTCGAAGCAGCACGGTCCTCTGCCAGCCAGCCCTCAAAAAGGCCATGCCGTCAACTTGCTAGACGTGGTGCGTTCATTAGTGCTACACACTACAGACCTCGTTGCTTCCTATATATTATACATACACTGCATGCTACTTGAAGTTAACACCAGTGTTTGAGAATGATCAATACAGGCTAAATCACTGTAAAATTAATTCAATGTCTCAAAGAAATAAGTTTATTTTTAATTTAACTTGGTTTTGCTGACACTTTGACAGCCAGTACCGGTTGCCAGGAAGCTCTCGGCTCGTGAGCAACGAGACTGCGAAGTCATCGAGAGGCTCATTAAGTCCTACTTCTTGATCGTACGCAAGAACATACAGGACAGGTAAAGGCTTGCTGACTGGATCATCACCAATCTGATCCTGCTCAGACACACTCAACACTCACAGTTTTTTTTAGTGTAGATGATCTGCATTCTCACTATGTTCACTATGTACACTTCAGCAACTAATGACCACTGAGCAAGTCCACAAGACGGCCAGAACACTAAAAAAGTTATCGAACCACATCAAATTGCAAAAGCTACATTACTACGGTAGATGTAGCAATGAAGATGTGGAAGATGTGGAAGACAGAAAATAACCTGGATGGAAAATATCATGACATGGACTGGTTTATCAAGAGCCAGATTGATACTAGCAGCACGAGACAGGGCATTGGAGAAAGCTTATTCATCCATGCAGCTACCCATCATGAAGTGATGCACACTGCTAAAATAGTTTTATATTTACAGAAATTGAATACAGAAACACCACTGGCCTCTAATGTTTTATGATGCAATAACACCTTCCAGGCGTCTCAGGTTTATAATAATAAAAAAGTAATACTTTTAAATTTATATAGCGCCTTTCAAGGAACCCAAGGTCGCGTTACATCAAAACAATGAACAGTACAGTAAGGAAAGAACAGAAAACATAGTTAATTAAAGAAATGGGTTTTTAATAGATATTTGAATTCTGGAAGTAAAGAGACAGAATGAAGAGGAGGTGGGAGAGAGTTCCACAGAGTGGGGGCAGCCACACTGAATAATCTGCCACACAAGGAGGACAGCCTAAATCTATGTATGGTCAGCAGGCCAGCATCAGAGAACCTGACTGAGCACGGGTTGGGGAACAACAGTTTTTTGACTGTGATGAACAGTTGGAAACCAAGTTAGATTCACACTCAAATTAGTTTACTGTAATGAATTTAATATCTATGAAACAATTGTGTGTGGACTCTAAATTAAATACATCTCAAAGATAGTTATCCCATGTCATGAATATCACAGTAAATGTGCAACATTAGTTAATAATAATCTATTAATTTAAAAAATAAATAATGATCATATTCATACCAAATTTTTATTCATTCAAAACAAATACAAACCTGATTCCAAAAAAGTTGGGACAAAGAACAAATTGTAATTAAAAACGTAATGCAATGATGTGGAAGTTTCAAATTGTATGTAGAATAGAACAGATATGACATATCAAATGGTTAAACTGGAAAAATGTATCATTTAAAGAGAAAAATTAGGTGATTTTAAATTAACACATCAACACATCTCAGTCGTGTTAATGAACTATTGCAGATTGACCTAATGATTTTTGTTTTTTGCAATTGTTTGTACTTTTTTAAAACTTATTCAGTCTCGGATTTCCCCGTACCAACTTTTTTAAGACGTGTTGCTGTCGTGAAATTTCAAAATGTCTCACATTCGACATTTGATATGTTGTCTATGTTCTATTGCATTTCTATTGAATACAATATCAGTTTTTGACATTTGCTAATTATTGCACTACATTTTTCTTTACAGTTTGTACTTTGTCCCAACTTTTTTTGGAATCAGGTTTGTACTACTTTATTCTAAGGTTACTAACACACTTCTTCTTTTTCGATGTGTTCATTAGTGTGCCAAAGGCAGTAATGCACTTCCTGGTGAACCATGTAAAGGATAGTCTGCAGAGTGAGCTGGTAGGTCAGCTGTATAAATCCGGCCTGCTGGACGATCTGCTCACTGAGTCTGAGGACATGGCGCAGCGCCGCAAAGAAGCTTCAGACATGCTGCAGGCAAGATCACCGCCTTCCCACCACAACTAAAACATGCTATCAGTTACAAACACAGCATAGCACCAAATGTGTCCAAAGCCTGGACACAAGCAGATCAGTTGTGCAGGGTATAACAGGATGACTATAACTCTCTCAGAGATGGACAAATTATAGCTGTAAGCTGTACAGACAACAATGAAAGTGCTATAAAGTCCCATGTTTTCCCAGAAATCAAAAAAAGCTGATAAAACGAAACAGCTTTATACTGTATTTGATCAGTGTCACTGAGTATATTTTAATGTAACGTCTGTTCAGTTCTCAAAAGTCTGAAAAATGTTGGTAAATGTTAGGGCTCTGTCCTCATGTTAAATGCTTTTAGCACTTACCTGCATGTTCTAATATGCATCAGTTTGTTGTCATGCCTTGGCAGTGCAGCAGGTGATTGGATTCAGATACAGGCGCAGTTATAGTTTTCATTTGTGTGCATGTATGTCAGTTGATCATTTTGTTTTGGTTCTAAAACCTGTGTCTCTGAAAGTAAGATAAAGCAGATTGAGATTCATATACTGACTCAGCACATTTCTTGCACATTCTTTGTTTCTAGGTATTTGTGGTAGAATCATTCAGACCATTTCTAAATCCTCCCCTCCATCTATGTGTCCACAGGCCTTACAGAAAGCCAGTCAGGTCATCGCTGAGATCCGGGAGACGCACCTGTGGTGAGGATTCATACCTCACTCCATAGCCTCGCCTCTGTCTGCATTCAGCCTCTGGACTTTTTTTCAGACAGGGAAACTTGAAAATGCACTGGTGTTAGCTTGTGTGTGTGTGTGTGTGTGTGTGCATAGTGTCAATAGATTTATAATGTAGCACACATGCCATGGACACTTACTGAAGTACACTGCGGGCAACACATGCCATTTTGTTTCACACACATGCACTGTCGACTACAGGGGTGTCTTTCATAATAATTATAATAATATATGAATATATGAACAAGCATGCAAGCTTCATTTTCATGTGTGGCTTATTAAGCGCAGTGTGTCCCAGATGTAGCTTCAATTAAAGCTATGTTATGTTAAAAGAGCCACTGAGTGCTGTGTGTTCTGTTTGTGTTTAAGTGACTGATGTGATGAATAAAACAAGCTAAATATGGGATACATAGTGCTGTCACCTCACAGAAAGAAGGACCCGGTATCAGTCTCCAGGTGGCACGACCTTGGAAATTTGTGTGCTGTTCTTCCTGTGTTCGCACACAGATTTCTCTGGGTGCTCCAGTTTCATCCGGCATTTCAAATACATTTGTGTTAGGTTAATTGGTGTCTATAAAGTGTCCCTTAGTCTGTGAATGTGCATGTGACTTTGTGTGTGTGCCCTATGATGGAGTGGTGCCCAGGCTATAGTTGTTCCTGCCCCTGCGCCAGGGTTGCCAAGTGGGCCGTTGGCCTGTGACCCCGTTTGGATTAAGTTGAAGATGATGGATGGATTGTAACTAAATGACAGAGTAAGTACCATATTTACAAATAAAATGACAAATTTTAAGTTCTTTACATTACACAATTGAGCAGGGGTGGCAAGGTGGTGCAGTGGTAGTGCTGTCGCGTCTCACAGCAAGGACATGCAAACTCAACGCATATAGAGAACATGCACACTTCACACAGAAATTTCCCAGGTTGCCCAAGCCAGGGATCAACCAGGGAAATATCTGCGTGGAGTTTGCTTGTTTTCTTCATGTTTGCGTGGGTTCCGTAAGGCGAATGACTAACTGTGGCGACCCCTGGTGGCAGGGGAAGATGGAAGAAAAAATACACTATATAATTTTGCCTTTAAAATGACTTGCTAAGTGATTTTCTACAGGCTTTAGATATGCTTCACACAGGTGCTGAACACACATGGCTAGATAAAAGAAATCAGCCATGATTCATATTAATCCATGTTGTTCAACAGCTCACTAATCCGTATACCGTAAATGAAATACTTGCTGCTTTTTAAATATTTTAATTATTTAGTTTAATAGGTTTAACTGAAGTGCTGCATGATGGGACTGAGAGTCAATGGCATGATGGGACTGAGAGTCAATGACATGTGCTGTAGATGATGTTTCCCCCCACACTGTTTTAACAAGACAAGGTCAAACCAACTGTACTTTATTTGTAAATCCAAGCACAAACATACAGTTAATGAGTTTGTTATGCTACGTTCCATTATGTGATTTATAATGATAGTAAAACCCAAACGGCTGTACGGCACGCAAAACGTTCCCATCTGCCAGCGGTCTGCATTTCTACCTCCTCCTGCTGCCCTTGCCTCGTCCTTTGGCACTGCAGAGAGACACACAGACAGGACAATGAGTTCCGCTGTAGATGTAGAGAATGTACAGAGAGATGACGGCGAAGTACAGTATTTAAAATCACTCTGAATTCACTGTGAGGTCCTGTTTTACTGCATGAGTACTGATTATAGTGTAGTGTAATAGCTTTATAGCTTATAGCACAGCACTGTTGATTTATTTTACACTACAGCAGCTCTGAGAGAAGTTCTGACTGTTATTTAAATGGAATTTCTCATCATCCAATAAATTTAAGGCATTATCATTTTCATAGTAGTAATTCAAATGGTACGGTTGGGCAGTAGGTATATCACTGTAGCCTCACAGCAAGAAGGTGTGAATTTGATCCCCAAGGTGGGCGGCCTCGGTCAAAAACCCAACTTTGTCGGGTTGACATGTTCTCAGTGTCTCTGCATAGGTTTAATCTGGATGTTAAGTTTCCTCCAGCAGTCCATAAACATATCAAGGATGCCAAATTTCCCCACCCCCTGACCTGTGAAATGTATTTTTTTTTGTTTCGTCTTTATTGGTTGGTCATCTTCAGCATTGATGTTGAACTTCTACACAAATCATACAGTATGTCTATACACAAGTCAATGACAATTTTGCATCTGCAATTCACTTAGCTTTGGAATGTGGAAGGAAATTGGAGTACAAACAAAATGTAATTTTCCTGATTGCCCCACCTGGGGTTTAAACCCAGGTCCTTCTTATTGTGAGGCAAGAGTATTATCCACTGTGATTGATATAACCTTGATTCTGCAATAGACCTGGATGCAACTGATTCATTCTTAGGCATTTGTATAGTTAGATGCTTATCATGAACAGATAAAAAAAATTTCATGTGGTAAATCTGCAGAACAAAAAAATCCCTATACAGTTAGGTATATACAGTATAATGAGCTAGATCAGATAATGTGCAGCACCAACACCTGGACTTTTGGTTCTGCCCTAAGAACCATCACCTTTCTTTTTTTTTATGTTTCTGTTTTTGTGTCTAACTTATGCAAGTTATATGGGGCAGTCGTAGGCTTGTGGTTAAGAAGCCAGCCTTGCAACCGGAAGGTCCCTAGTTCGATTCCAAGTACCGACAAGTCATGGCTGAAGTGCTCTTGAGCAAGGCACCTAACCCCCAGTTGCTCCCCGGGCGCTTTGCTGGCTGCCCACTGCTCCGGGCACGTGTGCTCACTTCACCTGTGTGTGTGTGTATTTGTAATGTATCACTTTCTTATATAATCTTTAGCTTTAAATGCAAGTGTATATAGATATACAATGTGATGCCTAATACGAATTAAATAAACACTACATGTGTTTTTATTTATTTTATTTTAGAAAATATGGTAAAGGTTTTGATAATCAGCACATGTTTATAATCTCCCCCCAACAGCGCATCCAGAAGTGTTTTAGTTGTTAGGATAAATTCATTTCATCCCCTAAATTGAAATGGGTTAAAAGATCTCTTTCCTGACTCTTACCTCTGACTGTCCTGAACCCGAACAAGGAGTTGAGTGATCTGCGAATTGAAGAAAACCAGTAAGAGGACAGTAAGGACAAGTTCTCTGAGTGTCACATGTTTTTAACCATATGTTATAATCACAGTGATTAACAGGTGGGCTTTCGCTTACATCATACTTCTGACGTTTAAGTTTCTCAGCCAGGTCGTACTTTTCAGCCTCCAGGTCCATCAACCACTGCCACATCTCAGTGGCTTTATCCCTATATACACACACACACACACACCAGGTAAGTTCTGTAAAGTTATTTCCAGCAAGAATGCGGGTACCATGACAGGTTCATGTCAGTATCACAGATAACAAGTAGACTATATGAAGAATAAACTTCTCAATCTGTTTATGTTCGTACCATGTTCTACAAAGATGTTATGAAGACATTCAGTGCATTTGTTAATCAAGACTCTGAAGCTGATATGGATATTTTGCAACATACAGGGAATAAATGTGGTGCAGTTTTGGGACCTGACTTAATCATATCTAAATTCCAGGCACCTGAAATTTAAATGAGGTATTTATGGGTCAGTGCAGAATGATTTTGGATTTCTAAACCATTTCTTACAGCTTCTATATAGTTAAATACGCTTTTCAGACAGTAAATAAAATAACAATGGTCGCAGCTGCACGTCTTGCTGGCGCATCTGTGACCAAGACAGCAAGTCTTTGTGATGTATCAAGAGCCACTTTGGGGTGTTTTGGAAGAGCATATCAGGTAACGTTTTTCTCCACCAGCATCACGTAGTAACCTGGCCACTATCCTGCAAGAAGAATGGCTTACAATTCCTCTGAACACTGTGCAAGACTTGTATATGTCATTCCCAAGACGAATTAACGCTATATTGGCCGCAAAAGGAGGCCCTACTCCATTCTAATAAATTATTGTGGTCTAAAATTTATTTTTATTTTTAGTATTTTTATTTTTACTTTAATTATGCATAGATGTGTACTTAAGTGTTGAATGTTAATTCCTTTTACTTCCGGTGAGGGAATGCTGTGCGCGCTTGGTCTGCCGCTCCTCCCGGATATCTTTCTTTTCTTATTTTCTTAGTTTACGTTCTTCTGTTTTTCTGGCCGTGTTTAGTGATGAAGGATCCAGCTGATCGTGTGGTGTTTTGTTGACTGTGCTTCCTCACCAGTTTCCAGCTGTGTTTATTATCAAGTTGTGGCTGCAATATGGCTGCTTATGTAGCGGCATGTGTACTTACACACCATTTCGGAAGAAAGCGCACCGGAGGACTTGACATGCTCTGGACATGTTTGTTTTAGGGTATGACTTTTTCTCTGGTTCCGTTTTACTCCCAAGCCGACGTTGCTATCCTGGTTCCTATCATCCAGACTAGTGCTATGGCAGCATAACTACAGGGTAGAACCAGAAGGTGACACAGACACGAGGGAGCCCTGGGACATAATGCAGCCAGCCACACCAACGTCAACAAACCTGAGTGATCTCGTGAGAATGGCCGGGCAACAACATCCAAACATCCCAGTTTACCAAAACACTCTATGACCAGGAACCCTTCAGTTCCTAGCCCTGAACTATATGGGACTATGAAGGATATGCTTGACTAAATAACTACGTTTTCAACCAAGACTTGTAGACTGAGATTGTGTCTGAGTTCCGAACGCGAACTGGAATACTATTTTATGAATGTGGGGCTCTATAATATAATGATCTGCCCCTGCTGTAGCCCTCATAATTTGAGGTATCAGCAAATAGCCTGCACCTTTTGAGCAAAGTGGTGGATCATAAGAAACTTGATGTTCACTACTGTGGTGCTACCTTTAACTGCTTTGTAAGCGAGCAAAAGTATTTTCTAATAAATACGGAATTTGGCTGGTAGCCAGTGTAGTGTGAATAAGACGGGTAATATGCTCATATTTCTGGGTTCTAGTAAGGATTCTGGCTGCTGCATTCTGGACTAACCAGTTTGTTTATGCATCTACTGGAACAACCAGACAACAAGGCATTACAGTAATCCAAACTAGAGGTAACAAAAGCAGGGACAAGTTTTTCTGCATCAATCAGTGCCAGCATATTTCTAATCTTAGCAACGTTTCTAATATGAAAGAACGCTATCCTGGTGGTATTATCTACATGAGATTCAAAGAAAAGGCTAGAAGCAATAATCACACCAAGGTCTTTTACAGCTGTACATGGTGCAATTGAAAGACCATAAAGAGATAATAAAAATATCAGAAACTTTACCTCTAGCTGCCTGTGGTCCGTATACCAGTACTTCAGTTTTATTACAATTAAGTAAAATAAAATTGTTTAACATCCACTGTCTAATGTCCTTCACACATTCCTCAACTCAAGTAAATTGATGTCTGTCCTCATGATTGGCTGACACATATAACTGCGTATAATCAGCATAACAGTGGAAGTTGATATCATGCTTGCGAATAATATTACCTAGAGGTAGCATATATATACAAACCAGCCATTAGAGAGCACAAGCCAGTGTATATCTAGTGCCGGTCCCAAGCCCGAATAAATGGTAAGGGGTTGCGTCAGGAAGGGCATCCGGCGTAAAAATTTGCCAAAAATTTAAATGCGTGTTACTGATTGCTACTTCGTACCGGATCGGTCGCGGGCCGGGTTAACAACGACCGCCACCAGTGCTGGCGTCAAGCAGGGTACTAGCGGAAATTGGGCTAATGTTTGCTGATGACGACGAGGAGGGAAGCATGTGAAGAGACAGAGAGAGAACAGGAGAGTCAAGAATGTAGGCTTGAAGGTAGCAACCCTGAATGTAAGGACGATGAAAGGTAAAGGTAAAGAACTGGCTGACATGATGAAGAGAAGAAAGGTGGATATTTTGTGTGTGCAGGAGACAAAGTGGAAGGGTAGCAAGG
>JAOUQV010000031.1:8221064-8231865 GCA_028565295.1 Aspidoras spilotus | reverse complement strand
GTCGCTACTTGGAATCGAACCAGGGACCTTCCGGTCGCAAGGCCGGTTCCTTAACCACAAGCCTACGACTGCCCCCACACATAGGTTTTAAGAGAACTTTCATATATCCACATTCATTCATCTGCCCCATCCATTTTTACCCCTTTCTTATTTTCCCCATTTATTTTAAAAGGGTACATTAGTCATCAATATCAACATTATTCTAACTGCATTGCATTTTAATGACACTTTGGCTTTAAAAGTGATTTCAGATACCCCTCTTTCATTCACCTGCCCCACCCATTTCCCCACCTTTATTTTTTGTCCACATTTAATTAAAGGGCACAGTGGGTGGTCTGTGATATCGACATCATACCAAATACATCTTAATAAAACGTAGTCATTAAAGGAGCTTTTCTATACACTGCCCATTCACAGTCCCTTCCCATTTTACCTCCCATCTGCCCCCATTAATTTTAATTAGACATTTAAATAGGAATTAATAGGAAGTTTGACATTTTTATTAAACATTTTTAATATTACATGGACTTTTAGACACTCCACACTTGTTAACCTGTCCCACACAGTTACCCACATTTTTATTGCCCTCATGAATTTTATTAGGAAATGAAATGCTCTTAACTAAGGGGCACATTGGTCTGAGGCATGGACATCATTCCATCTACATTTAACATTAATTAAACATGGGCTTTAAATGAGGCATGTAATAAAATGTATACACAATTATACAGAAAAATGATCCAAAGTCAGGCGCAAAGGAATTAAATGCTTTGTTTATTAGTAAGATCCACTGAAGCGAACAAATCGATGCTCCGGCGTGACGGAATAGAACGCTCACTATATTAGGTATGCACACCGATGCGCGGTCCTTGCCCGGATGAAACTGACTTTATTAGACACGCCCAACAGCACTCAGCGCCTTAGGAATTAAATGCTGATTTTATTAGGAAAGCAGTAATGTAGTTTTTGTAGAAACCAGACTTTCACATATCTTTTAAAAATCTATTTTTTCCTTATATTAACTTTTAAGAGATTATGTTTCTTACCACAGCCAGTGGTATGGAACCATAATTATGTAGCTTCCGGGATGCACATGCAATGCTCTTTATAATGCTCCCTGTATTTATCACCATAGGAAGTTCTTCATGATAAAAAGCATTTCTGGTTTCTAAGTAACATGATAAGTTAAATCTAATGTAATTTACATATAATCCACAATATTTAATGTACATTTACAATGTCTATAATGTTAGTACTAGATTAAACAAACGTTAAGCAATAAACACTTTGTAAATTCACCTCTGAGTGTTAACATTATTTCTGTTTTGCATCAGACCTCCTCATGATAGATGATTCTACTACAACTGCATATAACTGTCAGCAAAGTAAGAGGATGACCGTGTCTCTTTTTCATTTTCAAGTATTACCAAGCTCTCTGGAGGACGTATTGGAGTGTGCAGCGGCTCTGTCTCGCCCCCTGCTGGAGCACCTGCACTGCGTGGTAGTGACACTGGGTGCAATGGGAGTACTGGTCTGTGGAGAGCATGAAGCTGGAACTGTCAGTGTGAGACCACGAAAGCACAAACGGGTATGAGGAACTGCTTCAGGGCTTAAAAGCTAACTTGTTTGCATCAATGATCAATTATAATATTCTGACTGATTAATTACTTACTATCACTATAATAGATGCACTTTTGTCAATTTGTAGTTTTCACAAATTTGTAGTTTTCACAAAGTTTGCTGCCTCAGTTTTTTTATAACCTCTATTTTAAGCCAAGACTTAATATTTGCACTGTTGACCCCTTTTTTAAGACTTTTGAAATTTGCCTCAACATTATGCATAACAGCTTCTAGGCAAAATGTTGCATGAAGACAACACATTCTTATAATCAGTGCTTGAGTTGGGTTTTTGTTTGTCCATCCTCTGTTTTAGGATTGACCACAGGTTCTCAAAAGGATTGAGATTTGTGGAGTTTCCTGGCCATTGACCCAACATTTCAATGTTTTGTTCACTGAGCCAAGTTATCACTTTTGCTCTCTGACATAGTGTTCCATCATACTGGACAAAAATCTTTGATCTCCAAATTGTTCCTTGATTGTTGTGAGAAGTGTTCTTAGGCAAAACTTTGGATGAGAAGCAACCCACCACATGTATGGTTTTAGAATGCTTCACAATTGGCATGTCTGTGTGAAATTTGCATGTTCTCTCCGTGTTTGCTCAGGTCTTCTCCACATGCACATAAATTGATGTCTCAAAAGTGCCATTTAGAGACAGAGTGAGTGTGTGTGTCCTGCACTTGCACCCATAATTGCCGGGTGGGCACTGGCTGACCTGTGACACCCAGTGTGTATTAAGCAGAAGTGAATGAATGGAAAAACTGAGGCAGTAAACTTTGTGAAAACCAAGATTTGTGCCATCCATGACTGTACATGTTGTGTTTTCAGTGAGGTATGTACGGCACTGTAAAGAATTTTCTCAATTTGCAGAAAGGAAGACTGTGTGCTGTGTACTACCCAGCACTCTCTGTACATTCGGAGGAAACTGTCAATGTCTCTGGAGCTGGAGACAGGTACGCAATGCTAAACTGTACATTTTTGGAACATGTCTTACATTGTCTTTATGCACAATAATTTCTTTCTCTCTCAGTTTTGCAGGTGCAATGTTGGCAGGGATCCTACAGGGAAAGGACACGGACACGTGTGTGCGAATGGGCCTCCTTGCTGCACGCCTCTCTTTATTGTCTCCTAACCCCATTGCACCTTCCCTGACCACAGATGATGTCATCCCCGATAGGGTGCACCCAGAACCCTGGCCTAAGCCAACCTGCATGTGGATGGAGTCATAATAAATCATATTTTAAATCAGTAAAATCATGAAATACTTAGAGCACATTTAAACTGATATAATCATATTTGACCCTTGATCTGATCTACCAGCTTCCAGCTTAGTAACCACAGCTCACAAAGCAACTATGCAAATCAGCATATGTTTGTTTGTTTAAAATATTTACACGTATTACATTTCCTTGGAAATAAAGATATTTAAATACTACTTATTTTTTTCAGGCTTTCAAATACTTTTTAATCACAATTCTAGAACTATTTTTTGTAGACAACCCCAATTCCAATAAAGTTGTGTTGTTGTATTTTTTTTATCTTTCTGCTTTTTTTCCCCTGTAAAACAAATAAACATATAATATGATAATTTGCAAAACCTCTTCAACTCATATTTAGATGAATACACTAGAAAGACAAGATATGTTCAAACTGATAAACTTTATTGTTTTTTTTGCAAATATTCACTCATCATAAATTTCATGTTCCAAAAGAGTTAGAACAGGGCCATGTTTACCACTGTGTTACATCACCTTTCCTTTAAATGACACTCAATATGTGTTTAGGAACTAAGGAAATTAATTGTTGAAGCCTTGCAAGTGGAATTCTTTTTCATTCTTGCTTGATCTACAATTTCAGTTGCTCAACAGTCCACGGTCCATTGCCGTATTTTGTGCTTTTTAATGCACCACACATTTCCCTAAAACACAGAAGAAGAAGAAATGTGTTTACTTTGAACTCAAATAGAATTAGTGACTGAAACCCATGTTTTGCATATATCTGTGCACGGTGGTTCTTGAAGCACTGACTCCAACGGCAGTCCAGTCTTTGTGAATGTCCTCCACATTTTTGAATGCGTTTTGTTTCACAGTCCTCCCCCGGGTGCTGTTATCCCTATTGCTTGTACACTTTTTTGGGGCAGTCGTAGGCTTGTGGTTAAGGAATCAGCCTTGTGACCGGAAGATCCCTGGTTCGATTCCAAGTAGCAAGAAGTCATGGCTAAAGTACCCTTGGGCAAGGCACCTAACCCCCAATTGCTCCCTGGGCGCTGTGCTGGCTGCTCACTGCTCCGGGCACGTGTGCACACCTTACCTGTGTGTATTTGTGTGTTTCACTACATGGATGGGTTAAATGCAGAGGACCAATTCCGCTATGTGCAAACATAGTGGCAAAATGTATCACTTTCACTTTTTTCTACTACATCTTTTCTTTCCCTTCACCTTTATATTAATTTTCATTCAGCCTCTTTAGCCATGACTTTTTGTTTCTTTCCATGCTTGTGCAAAGAGTCAGTGGTTGTCTTTTGGACAACTGTCAGTCAGCAGTCTTCCCTATGATTGTGTCCCTATGACATGCCCTACCAACTGAGCTATAAAGTTAAAAATAACATTATAGGGCTTCAGAGATGCATAACAAATTCTGGACCTTGGGGTGTCCTTTCAAACTACCAACTAGTTTTTAACTTCTAGTGTTAAAAGTAGAGAAAAGTTCTACATAAACAAAATTGAACGAAATGAAACACCACTTCGTTGTTCCTAATGAGAAAATTGTGAATCAGCCGTTTCCCTGTATGTAATTTACTTTTGTAAAGACGCTAATTGTAATGAACTGCATCTCCCACAAGGCATTTCGGTCTCGTGTGCGCAAACACCGTGCGCGGTGAGCGGACAGTGTATTCCCTCGTTCTCATTTTAATGTAATATGGTAGGAAGCCGCCTCTGCTTAAATAAAGTGTTTGACTAGAAAATATATATTTGAATAAAAAAACAACATTTCAAAACCAAAGCCAAGGCGGACAGGATATTGTAGGAACACCGGCTGCCTTGAGAAAACAGTTTCCGCTCCGACATTGTAGAAATATCTTCGGAAAGGAATCCCAGCTAAAGTGAGTATCCGAGAATTACCCACAACTGGCCGTGAAGGTTTTAACCACTGTTACGTTGAAAAGGTTATGTTTTTATAAGACATACTGTATTGTATATACCCCGTTCCTCGTGGTAATACCTCAAATCCTGTGTGGGAGTAAAGGGGAAAAGTCAAAGGTTGACAGCCGGCGTCCGTGTGGTCAGAGCCGGTGGTAGCAGTGGGAGAGGCGCAGGCTTCGGGCCGGTGTAGGCCGCATTCCCTAACAAATACTGCCGCTAAAAACCAGACGGATGTGTGAGGGGAAACTGGGGATTCCAGATTGTCAGGTGGATTGACGTAACCGGGGGAGTGTTAAATCTGTACTTAGTAGTGTGTGATGGGTTTTAGTGCCCCTCGATCACTCTGACCTGTGTCCCAGCTGTGGAAGCACCTGACCGGTGTCACTCTAAAATCTCTTCCGCTAAAACATATCACCGCCTCAGCGTGACTTACACAGATAACCGATTCTACATCTTTATGCTTATGATATATACGTTATTAATTAAAACTATGATATACTTTGAGCGGTCAAAGTATGTGGTTGCATTAAAAATAATTTCTAATTAATATTGGTGTATCAGGATAAATATTGATGGGCATTCTATTCTAGGAAATTAATCGACAACAGTATTATAAGATGATGCACTGACTTACACAAAGAAGTATTATTCAGCAAAAAGTGGATTATTTTCATATGTTTATTTTATCTCATTTATACTACCACAGAGACATTTTTAAAATTTATTAAAGAATGCCTTGCCATTTGGTTTTGGCCATTACAGGACAGGTTTGTTCCTCACTTACATAATAACTGCTATAAACCCCATTTCTTGAAGACTAGGGACACTTTACACTCACCAGAAACTTCATAGGTACACCTTGCTAGTAGAAGGTTGGAACCGCTTTTGCTTTCAGAACTGTCTTAATTCTTCGTGGCATAGTTTGAACAGAAATGTCTCTGCATTCTTTGGTTGAATTGATGTTGCCTTTCTATTTAATTGAGACTGCCCTTTCTCATCTGATCTCTCACATGATCAAGGTAATTTCGTCTTCTTAACTGGACACTCGCTGAATATTTTCTTTTTTTCTAACAATTCTCCGTAAAGCCTAGAGATGGTTATGTGTGAAGCAGTCTTTAGACCAGGCAGTCTAGCACCAACAACCAGGCCACGTTCAAAGTCACTTAAATCACTAATCCTTATTCTGATGCTTGGTTTGCACCTCAGCAACTTTTCCTGACCACCTGCATTGTGGTGTGGCCATGTGATTAGCTGATTAGATATTTGCATTAACATGCAATTGAACCGATGTACCTAATAAGGTTAGTACCCATACTCTGGCCATTGATGTGTAACAATGCCATTTGCACTTTTTTTGGTAACAGCATGTCCATTTTCCCCAAAAACAAGCTGAAACATGGGCTTGTCTGACCGCAGCACAGACCAATTTGTGGCCAGAAAACTCGCTGTTGTTTCTGTGCAAAAATATTCTTTGGATAATGCAGTTTCAGGTTTACATTTTTCAAGCAGCTGCAAACTTTGTTGCTAACAGACACAGATTTTCCAAATTACTCCATAATACATCCCATGTGCCTATGTCCATCATAGTTGCAAGAAGGTTTCTCAAACTGTACAGCCTGAAAGTTTGACTATCATTTACACTCAGCAGTGGTTTCTGTCATCGGTCATTATTCACAGAGAGCTTCTCTGCTTTCCTAAATGTTTTCAATATATTATGAACTGTAAATGGGGACTAATTTTTACTTGCATTGAGAAGAATTGTCTTTGACTAGCAATTCTGCTGGCACCAAATTGTGAACCATCAACTGTACATCAGTTATTTTTTTATTGCTAATTGTGCGTCCCCGCTCCTTGACTGAACTTTTTGTAGGTTAACATTCTAAGATTTTAGAATGGTAACCTTAGCCTTCCTGCCTTTGAGAACTTTCACCATTCGTTCTGTGCCATTAGAACTCACTTATCACTCATTTGTGCAGCCCACCATCGCTAGACAATGAAGGCATATGACATGGCATGAATCGCAAGCAAGGCGACCTGTCATTATGTCATTTTCCAGGCAAGCAAGTTTAGATTACTTTTTTAGGAAACAACCAGAATTTAAACAAGTAAGCAAAAACACTCATTGTAAATTAAATTTGGTTATATTTCAAGCGAATATGTGTCATTTGCCATTCCATATAATAATAACTACAATACTAATTCTCAAAATCATAATATTATTAGTTGATACTGTACATAGTATTAACAATGATAATTGCAGTTTTTAGTCTGCTGGTTTTTTTCTGCCACCAGGGGTCACTACAGTGAGTCACTCACATTAGGATCTGGCACAAGTTTTATGCCAGATGCACTTCCTGACATAACATTCAACCTTTCAGGCTTCGAACCGGACAATTTAGCATCTCTGTTTCACCTAGCATGCATGTCAATGTACTGTGGGGGTAAACCGCAGTACCCTGAAGAAACCCATGCAAACACGGGGAGAACATGCAAAGTCCACACAGAAATTTTCTAGTTTGCCCCACCCGGTGATGAAACCCGTGTCCTTCTTTTTGTGAGGTGACAGCACTACCATAATCTACATTAACATCTACACAGTGATGTATGGTGCGCCACCATGCCACCATACTTATCGTTATTATATTGTATTTATAATTATTATAGATAAATATATAGACAAGAAAGCGGGAAATCAGATTTGTGTGACTTGTGTTATTATATTCTGACTGTTCACATCTCTGGCAGGTGGCAGCTATTAATGTTTCTAATGGTAGTTTGTATTAATAGTCTAATTTTCTATTAATTTATAAGAACAGAGTTTTTTCTATTTAAGCAAATTTAGCAAATTAAGCAAAACAAGTTTTCTCCATTCCTCAAAGTTCTCAACATATTCCATCACCTTCCAGCTCTGCTGTGTCTCATTCTGGTGAGTTGCTGTGATTGCCCCATAGCAGTGCAATAAGATGCCCCGTAGCCCTGAGCTGAAGGAAGACCCTATGGAGTGCCCTTTGTGTATGGAGCCTCTGGAGATTGATGACGTCAACTTCTTCCCGTGTACCTGTGGCTACCAGATTTGCCGTTTCTGCTGGCATCGCATCCGCACAGATGAGAATGGGCTTTGCCCAGCATGCAGAAAGGTACTACAGAATTAAATACCCTGCATAGATTATTGGTTTTTAACTTCTCTCATTTTAATGAATATATGGTGTTTATTTAGAGTCCGGTTGCTGGAGTTGGGTATCGCCTAGGTTTCATTTGAATATAGGAATGTTTAGTGAAATAAAGGGTTGTCACTCTTGAAATACACCCAGAAGAATAATGTAATTACACGATTTGTTATACACATGTTTATTTCCTTTGTGTGCATTGAAATAACACAAGAAAACTTTATATAATTGCATGAAAAACTGACAAAAATAGGCCAAGCCAAATCATTTTTACCCTAAATGTAATATTTGGTTGCACAAACTTTGGACGAGTAAAATCAGACTTCTCAACTGGAATTTTGGACCACTCTTCTATTTTTGCAAACTCCTCCACATCTTTCGTATTTAAAAGGTGCCTTATCCCAACAGAAATTGTATCTCTCCACAGGTTTCAATAGCATTTAGATCCAGACTCATTGTTTTCCACTTTAGAACTCTCCAGTGCTTTGTTTCCATGCATTTCTAGGTGCTTTTTGAAGTACGTTTGGGGTCATTGTCCTGCTGGAAGACCCGTGGCCTAGGACGAAATCCCAGCATTCTGATACTGTGAGCCAAATTACTTTGGTAATCTTCAGATTTTATAATGCCTTGCCCACATTCAAGGCACTGAGTGCCAGAGGCAGCAATACATCCCCCAAAAATTCTTGAACCTCTACCATATTAGACTGTAGGTACTGTGATCTTTTATTTGTCAGCCTTATATTGTTTTGGGTAATCAGTAGAATTACGTGCTTTACCGAAAAAATCTCTATCTTGGCCTCATCTGTCCACAAGATATTTTTGCAGAAGGATTTTGGCTTATTTGCGTACATTCTGGAAAACTGCAGTCTAGCTTTTTTATGTCTCTTTGTGAGCAGTGGGGTCTTTTGGGTCTCCTGCTGTAGCGTTTCATTTCATTCAAATGTCGACATATATAGTTCATGCTCACACTGATGTGCCTGTGCTTGCATCAGCTTGAATTTCTTTGGAACTTGATTGGAGCTGCTTATCGACCATCCACACTATCCTGTGTTGCAACCTTTCATCAATTTTTCTTTTCCGTTCATGTCCAGGGTAAATTTATTCAGTGCCATGGCTTGAAAACTTCTTGATTAACCTTCAGATTGTTAATATCTTTTTTGTAATTGTTCTGTTTTCCGTACTCAGTGTGGCACCCACAGACACTATCGAAAGATTGATTTATTTTTATATGGTTTCAGGTGTAATTTTCAAATTTCCCATAATTGTTAGGTGCCACAGGTGAGTTTAAACAAGCATAGCACAATGGAAACAGTCATTTACCCACAATTTTATAAAGGTGGCAATAATTTAGTTTTTAGAGTTTTTTTTAGAGTTTTGTGAGAAATTGTCAAAATTGCCTTTTTTCCCCTTTGCTTTTTTTGTGTTCTATTACACACAAAGGAAATAAACATGTAATTTCAATAATTCTCTCTGACAAATAATAAACGATTTCAGCGGTGTTACCAGAAAATCCACAGATCTAGACACAGCAAGAAATAAATCACTCTTCTCCTCCTGTCTGTCTCTAAATTGAGTTCCACTCTCCATAGCATTTGATGTTTAAAAATTTAATAAAATTTCTTGCCGCAGTCATGAGGTAACCCTGGACACACCAATGGAAAGTTTCATGATAAACTCTGACCGATCATTTTTGGAAGCTCCCCCCAGGCAGTTATTTCCAGTCATAGATGAACAGGCTCTTGTTTACTCGCATAGAGAGGCTCAAAGCCTAGCAGTTTCAAACGTAATGTCCTGTAAAATATTACATAGGCAGAAATATTTACACCTGTTTCTATGGCAACAGCGATCAGCTCAAAGTAAGTAGGCAAAATCTCAAATGGCTTCTTGCTCGTTTTATGAATGTACTGGGATAAATGGGACATTGATATTTGTAATCAATTTACATGTATTGCTCCTCAGCACTATTTCAATAGGAAACAGGTTTCAACTGTTACAATTCATTTACCTTCACAAATAGTCATCCTTATAGTCATTAGTCAGACAGTAGTCAGTGTCTAATTTGAAGCAAAATCCGGGCGATAGTCACGATTCATTTAATTAATTAATTTTACACAATGTTCAGAATAACATTTTAAACCCCAATTTAAATTTTCAAGCTGTATGCAAAATCTAGCTAACCCTATAAACTCTGGCTTTCACTGCCTGCGGCTGAACACCGTGTCTGCAAGAAAATCACACATTCAAACACACACATTCCCATATGAATGTAGGACACACTGAAGAAATTACTGATGCAGTAGAATTTTATAGCACAAAAGATAAATTGCAGCAGCAGTAACATAGCAATGGTCTTACTGTCATCCATGTTTATTTAATTTCACAAGAAATCCTACCTTTGGTTATTCATTGATTACCCTGTGTGTACTGTAGCCGTACCCGGAGGACCCAGCTGTGTACAAGCCCCTCTCACAGGAGGAGATCCAGCGGATAAAGAACGAAAAGAAGCAGAAGCAGAATGAAAAGAAGCAGAAGGTGACTGAGAACCGGAAGCACTTGGCCAGTGTGCGCGTGGTGCAGAGGAACCTTGTGTTTGTAGTGGGTCTCTCACAGAGGCTTGCAGATCCTGAGGTAAAAAATTTCAAACACATAGATTTTCTAATAATTATCTAACCTGTGTTATTGTTAATAATGCATATCGAGCTTTGGCTAATGTCTGTTTATTTCAGTTTGTGACAAAAAAGTGTTAAAATGGATTATAGGTACAGATGTGATTAAGACGCATTGTTTTAGTCTAGAATGACATATGGTGGAACCCTGTGTCTGGAAATTACCATGGATCTATGACCATGGATTCTTTGTGAAAATGTTCGATTT
>JAOUQV010000031.1:8178307-8197424 GCA_028565295.1 Aspidoras spilotus | reverse complement strand
TCCATCCATCCTTCTGTCTATCTTTCTGTCTATCATGTCTCTTTATTATCCTCCGCTATAGGCATCTCTCATTTCCGGAATCACTCAAGCAGGAACCCTAAACTGCTGAATTCTGTGTTTTATGGTATACTGCAGGAAGCTAAGGCAAAGGAGTGCCTTCTGACCTTGCAGACTCTGAACATAGGAGAGAGAAAGAAAGCCTGGGGATAGATTATCTGATAGAATCCATTGTGATTCACAAAAAGTCATGTTCTCTGCACATATACATTTGTTTTATTATATGCTTTTCCAAACCTGGATGAGTATTTAAATGATTTCTCTGGGCTGAAGTTGGTTGCTGTGTAGTGCCTGCATTAAATTACATTTACCATTTACTTGTCACTGCTGGCTCATCTTACAGTCAATCAATACAAGATAAGAGCACTTAAAAGCGTGACTTTCACAACAGCACCCACAAGTCCCTACTGATCACGTGATGTTTCATGGCAAAGTCAGGTGATTAATGCAAAAAAATGTTTAAATGTTACATTTTAAAGCAAATTAAGAACATTACGCTTAAGATGCAGCAGAGTGTGTCACACAGAGATATCACATGTCTGGAGAATTGACTGTAACTGAAATTACACTGAATGAACACTGGATTAGAAACACTTGGCAAGTGGCATACGATCACTGATGAAGTGCCTCGGAGACTGTTGTTGCCACGATTACATCTCATGTAAGATATTGATCTGCACAGCAGAAGCCCTTTCTGATGCAACCCTCCTCCATATGAGGAGATTCATGTTGATTTGATCCCAGGTACTAATCCTTCTAGCTTTTTTCCAGCATCTTGCTCTAGCCACTAAGCTATCAGAGCTGCCCATACATTATACTCTCATAATGTGAACAGAAAAGTTTCCCATTGCACCATATCACTCATATCACAAGCATGATTGTCCATCTATGATTGATGAGCCATATATCTTAACCTAAGTAACATCGATCGTTTGAGTGTGAACTGCACAACATGGTTCTGTGGTGTGTAATGACTGAGAGTGTGTGTGTTCCTCCTCCATACCGCAGGCTGATGCAGCAGTGCAGAGAGGACAGAGTGTGTAAAGTTACATCATATCCCTGCATATTAGCAAGGTCAAGCTCAGCTCAAGTACCCGGACAGAGAAAAATGTAATATGCTGAAAGTGCAAATGTGTGTATAGACACAATGAAGAACTGTCTGGTTGTGCATATTCTTCTCCATATGGCTTCTATATTTTGCCATAATGAATGTCCATATCAGCACATATAAGCCTCACACGTAAATCATTGCTGATGCCTCCTGACAAAGCCACAGCTGATCAGTGTGTGTGTATATTTTGTATATTTTGTATTTGTGTGCGCCTATATCTAGTTTCAAAAACTGACCATGCGTGTGCGTTCAGTCATGTTGTTTTTACATACATGCACTGAAATGTACCGGCGTTTTATCTAACAAACAAAGTTTACGCATTTACTCAAGATGGATGAAACGATGGCCACGGTCTTAATTATTAACCATAGCTGACAGCAGCATTATGAAGATAATGTAAAGAGGAAGAAGGCCGTAAAGTGGACCAACTGACAAGACATAATAAACAGATGATGTCAGTGATTGGAGCGATGCATTAATATGTGCATTTTAAGGTGCAGTATAAACTTCTGATTGTACTAAATAATAGGAAATATTAGCAATAATATTTAAATAACTAGCAAAATGAGCAATATTCATTAATGTGCAAAAGTGTTAAGCACACTATTGTATATAATACAAAATGTATTAAGTAAAATATATAAATTATTTTGATTAACTCTGAGGTTTTTACAAAAAATAAAAATACAGACTGGCCCGCAACCGAATGTGGATTAAACGCCTTTCAAGGTACCCAAGGTCACTTTACATCAAAACAATGAACAGTACAGTAAAGTAAGAAAAGAAAACATAGTTAATTAAAGAGATGGGTTTTTGATAGAGATTTGAATTGTGAAAGTGAAGAGACAGAGCGAAGAGAAGGCGGGAGAAAATTCCCAAGGAGGACCGCCTAAATCTAGATATGAGTCCAGCATCAGAGGACATGACTGAGCGCCGGGGTGTGTAGGGGTCAGCAGGTGAGAAGGGAGGCAAGTCCATGAAGGGCTTTAAAAGTAAGGAGCAATATTTTATATTGGAGGTATATATGACAAATGTAGTTGCTCCAAAACTAGGTTGATGTGGTTGTATTTTCGAGTGGACGTGAGGATCCTAGCCGCAGCTTTTTAAATATAGTAAGTTGTAGAGGGCGTAATGCCTTGTTAGGAAGACCATAGAGCAGTAAGTTGCAATAGTCCAGCCAATAAGTAACAAAAGCATAGACCAAAATCTCAGCTGTCTGAGGTGAAAGCATGGGGTGAAGACGAGCAATGTTACATAGTTGGAAGTTCGCAGACTTTGTGATAGAGCAGATATAGGGCTGAAAATATAGGAGAGGGTAAAAAGACACACCAAGGTTCCGAGCAGTAGCAGCGGGAAAAACAGAGGTTTTCCCAAATGAGAAGAACAGGGCAAGAGAAAGACGAAAATGCAGCGTTCAAGCCAATGTAAAGGTTAGTTTTATCTGTGTTAAAGATAATTTGCCTGCAGCCATAAGATGAGATCTTGAAGATACCTGGTAAGAGCAATAGGAGAAAAGGGATCAGAGGGTCTGAGGCTGAGGTAAATCTGCATGTCGTCTGTGTAGCAGTAGAATTTTAACCCGTGATTTTGGAAAATTTGTGTAGGATAAATCGCAGTGCTTCAAGGACCGAGGCTTGAGGCAGGCCCTGATGTATGGTTGCATTATTTTAGACGTGGCACCCTAGCTGTACAAATTGTTGCCTGTCAGAGAGGTATGATTTAAACCATGCTAGTGCAAGGCAGAAAAGACCAATACTGGACAGAATGCAACACTATATTGCCAAAAGTATTCAGTCATCTGCCTTCACATGTATATGAACTTGACTGTATCCCATTCTTATTCCACTGTGTTTAATACCATTTACAGTGCCCACCATTTACAGCTATAACAGCTTAAACTCTTCTGGGAAGGCTTTCCACAAGGTTTAAGAGGGTGTTTATGGTAGTTCTTCCAGAAGTCCATTTGTGAGGTCAGATACTGATTTTCGGAGAAAAGCTCTGCCTTCTGAAACTTCTGAAAATCAATCCCAAACCATAATCTTCCTCCACTGAACATTACATTTGGTACAATGCAGTCAGACCAGTTCTGTTCTCCTGATAACCGCCAAAGCCACACTGGTCCTGCGACTAAGCGTGAACATGTTTGTTTGTTCAGACAAAAACATGGCCACACAGATAAAATATGCATAAATGTGATTTTCAGTCCAGAGAATAGTTTCTACTGCTCTAGAGCCCAGTGGTGGTGTGCTTTACACCACTACATCCAGTGCTTTGCATTGTGCATGGTTGATGGTACGTTTTTGAGACAGCTGCTCGACCAAGGAATGCCCTTTCTATTAGGTTTTCTAAACAAGGTTCTAGAGGTAACCTGAATACTAAATGTTTGGAGGTCTGTAGCGACTTTATTGGTGACTACTGTGCCTCCGCTGACCTGCTCTGTAATTTTATTCCTGAGAGCATATGTGAATAATGGGGAAATATATGTATAGCAGGCTGCAAGTCTAGGTGCTTTTTTATATACATATGTGACAATGGAAGTGATTGGGGCACATTCATTCAATGATTAATATGGGTAAGTGTATTATGACAACATAAAAAAAAGTATTCTGGGGTTTGCTGCAAAAAAAATCACCATATAAACTCTGTCAGATTCTCCAAAATGCTGTAATTTACTTATAATTCTGCACAAATTGGAACACTGCTTATTACTTATGTTTAAAAATTTTATAGTGTCTTTTAGAATTATCACAGTGATTCTGGAAACCCTAAACGGGGCACCAATCCATCGTAGAGCGCGCACACACACAGTCATGCACACATTCACACACTAACAGGCAATTTAGAGACACTAATTGACCTATCATGCATGTCTTTGGAATGCGGATGGAAATCGGAATACCCGGAGAAAACCAGTGCAAACACGGGGAAAACATGAAAACTCTAAACAGAAATTTCCAGAGTTGCCCCACCCGGGGATCGAACGCAGATCCTCTTGCTGTGAGGCTGCAGCACTAAACATTGCGCCACCGTGCCATTATAAATATGTATATACATATATAAGGTGTACCTAAAAAAGTGGCTGGTGATTATGTATACACTTTATTAGGTACACCTTGCTAGTAAAAGGTTGGACCCCTTTTTGCCTTCAGAACTGTTATAGTTTTTTGTGGCATACATTTAGAGTTGGTATTCTGCATTTTCAGGTTCTAACTGCTTGTTTGAGTTATTATTGTCTTTTCATCATATTGAACCAGTCTGCCTTTTCTCATCTGATCTCACACATCAACAAGGCATTTTTGTACACACAACTGCTGCTCACTGGGTATTTTCTTTTTTTCAGCCACTCATCTGTAAACCTTTGAGATGGTTGTGCGTGAAAATACCAGCAGATCAGCAGTTTCTGAAATACTTAGTCCAGCCCGTCTGGCATCAACAACCATGCCATTTTCAAAGTCACTTAAATCACCTTTCTGATGCTCAGTTTGCACTTCAGCAAGTTGTTTTGACCACCTCTTGCCCCATAGTCAAATCTTTATGCTCCCTAGCAAACTGAAGCAGTTTTTGCCAGTTAGCCTCGCTGACAAGTGGTATTCCTAAGGCTACACAGCTGTTTACTCCCACTTCCTTGAGTTCCCTTCGCACTGTGTATGTGGAAATATCCCTACTGTTCTAGTGTTGTTTTGCACTGAATGTTTAATTCAATGTCCAAACTTTTTTGACTGAGAGCCACTCTCCACAGTTTAGGTATATTGTGTCACCTCTGGAGTATTTAAAGCTAGTAAAATCACAGAAAAGTTTCTTATTGCATTTAAATTTTTCACTCAATTCTCAATTTTGGTCACCCACAACAATATTCTGCTCAAATTTGGTGAATACACTCTCTTATAAATTATAATACAGGCAGATGCGATTATCACGAGTGGCCATTATTCTGTTATGCTTTTTGGAAAATGTACCACAGGCCGCATTTGGCCCCTGGCCAGTTTGCACCTTTGGTTTAGGTGATCATTACAGATTATTATTTACTTTCAAGAAGGTGATGTTTCCAGACTGTCTTTCAACTTTTTAATAATGCACTGGGCAGTTCTTAACCCCATATTAGTAGTTTCAGAAATCTCCTTAGCTCTATCGCCTTTGACCCTTCTGAAAAATATTAAAATCTTTTCCACGACCTCAGGATGTCTTTCGACATTCGTTTAACAAATGAGAAGCTTCTCACTTTATCTGTCATGCACACATATAGAGGTGTCATGTATATTAAGCTGGTCTCAATATAAAACCCAATTGTTAGGTGCAGGATTTAACATTTCATCTTGTATTATATCTTTATATATACAGTATCAATTAAAACTTTGGACACACTGTCGTGTTTTGTACACTATACAGTGTAAATTTATGCAGAATTCATCCAGACTATGAAGAAACAAATAAGAAATCATGTTGTAAACTTAAAAGTGTTTAAAAATCACAATTTGTTTTAAATTTGAGATTCTTCAAAGTAGGTACCTTTGCTTTGATTATAGATTCTTATAGATATACATTCTCAGGAAGTCTCTCAATCAGCTTCATGAGCTAGTCACCTGGAATGGTTTTCAGGTAACAGCTGTGCATTGTCTGGAGATAATTTGAATGCCCTGCCCTTTCTAATGTGTTTAAGACCTTCAGTGACGGTCAGTAAATCAGAATTATTTTTTAAAAGTCGCAAAGCCTATCAAACGTTACGATAAAACTAGCTCTCATCAGGACTGCCCCAGCCAAGGAAGACCGAGAGTTACCTCTGTTGTACAGGATAAGTTCATCTGAGTTACCAGTCTCAGAAACCACAAGTTACCAGCACCCCATAAAAGAGCCCACCTAAATGTTTCACAGAATTCATGTAGCACAAACATCTCAACCTCAACTGTTCACAGAAGACTGTGTGAATCTGGACTTTACTGTCAAATTGCTGCAAAGTGAAGCGAATGGCTTGGGCTAAGGTACACAAGAACTAGACATCCAGTGGAAATTGGTCCTTTGGTCTGATGGTTCCAAATGCCATGTCTTTCTAAGAGGCAGAACATTGCTTTGCTTGTGACATTGTTGGCAATTTATACAAAATCCATTTAACCAGCATGGCTACCACGGCATTCTGCAGCAACATGCCATCCCGTCAGGTTTATGCTTAGTGGGGCCATCATTTGTTTTTCAACACATCCAAGCTATGTATGGGCTATTTGATCAAGAAATAGGCTGAAGGAGTGTTGCAACAGATGACCTGGCCTCCACAATGACCTGATCTAAACCCAATTAAGACGGTTAGGGATAAGTTGGACCGCAGTGTGAAGGAAAAGCAACAAACAAGTGCTCAGCACATCTGGGATCTCCTTACAGCTATTTGTTTAAAATCTTAAACAAATTTTGGTTTCATAGTCTGGATAAAAAGAGTAGTGAGACCAGCCTTGTTGTACGGTTTGGTGAAACTGGCAATGACTAAGCGACAGGAAGCAGAGATGGAGGTGGCAGAGCTTAAGATGTTGAGGTTATCATTAGGAGTGACCAGGATGGACAGAATTAGGAATGAGAACATCAGAGGGACAGCAGAGGTTGGAAAATTTGGAGACAAAGTTAGAGAGGGCCAATTGAGATGGTTTGGACATGTGCAGAGGAGGGACAGTGGACATATTGGTAGGAGGATGTTAGAGATAGAGCTACCAGGAAGAAGGCAGAGAGAAAGACCAAAGAGGAGATATAAATATATAAATGTGATCAATGTAGACATGCAGGAAGTTGGTGTGAAAGCGGAAGATGCAGAGGACAGAGTGAGGTCAAAAAGACAAAAGGTAGAGGCCGAAAGAATAAGTAGATTGAATGAGGTGTGCCCTCAACTTTTGAGTGGTACTGTATACATGTGTGTGTGTGTATTTTACTCTAAAGGAGAAACAGACTGAGCAGCAAGATCACAAAACCTCACAAATGAGTATGTTAACCCTAGACACCACTGAGACATGATGCATTCCTCTGTCTGTTTACTGTCAAATCTCTCTCTCACTCTCACTCACTGTTCCTGTGAAAGATGCAGTCGGCCTGAATCCAGCCCAACCCACACCCAAGGCTGCAGCAGAGAGGAGGGAGAGAAACTGCAGAGCTACAAAAGAAAAGACAAGCGGCAGATCCTCACTGAGTGGAAACATTTCTCGAAGGTGCACCTGTGATATACTCCTTTACTTACATTCCTAGAATAATTAGCATGATGGAATGAATGAGTAACTGAATGAAAGAACAAATGAATGACCAAACAAACAAAGAAGTGGATAATATAAAAATGGATGGATAGACACTGAATAAATGAATGAATGAATGAATAGATGGATGGGGTGGCGCAGTAGTAGTGCTGCTACCTCACACTAAGAAGGGCCCGGGTTCAATCCCCGGGTGGGGCGTCCAGCGCAGAATTTCTAAACTTTCCTTAGTGTGTGAATGTGCGTGACTGTGTGTGTATGACCCTATGATGGATTGGCACCCTGTCTAGGGTTGTTTGTGCCCTTGGACCCAGAGCTGGGCACTGCTTGGCCCGCAACCCCGTGTGGATTAAGCGGAAGACAATGAATGAATTAATAAATGGATGGATGCATAGTTGGATGAATGAATGGATGGATGGGTGAATAAATGGATGAATAGACAAATGAATGGTTAGATGGATCGCTTGGATGGATAAATGAATGAATGACTGAACAATGTGTCAATAAAATGCAATGTAGAGTAACACAATAGACAGAAAACTCATTAGATTCAAAGAAATCAATAAATAATTGTGAATATTATAACTGGAAGGAGGTTGAATATTATATCACATGCTGTAGAGTGTATACACATCCCAAAGTGGATTTACAAAGACACAACATTTAGATATTTCTGTTTCATTTACAAAATTTAACCCTAAAAAGAATTGTGGGGCAACGATGGTCAGGAAAAATAATTCCTGAGATTACAAGCAGAAGATACCTTGAGAAAATACATTCATGCTGGTACCCCACTTTATATAGTAAATCAAAATAAAAACACTCTGCTCAATTATAGAGCTATTACAATAAAGCTGAAGAACTTACCATGCGTAATAATGCAACCATCTTAAATATTACAGATAAAGCAGATTGTATAACATCTCCACCTTGAGATCTTCTCTGTCTATTATAGTTTCTTCTATAAAATGCAAGCACATGATATAAGGAAACTGATGTCAGTGGCAGTGTGGCTGTTAGTCAAATTTGGATGCAATCTTGAATAAACAATAACAGTTTATCTTTTGCTCATTGCATTCAATAATTATATTGCTTAGCTACTCTAATTGCCAAGAGCAGGGGCACTATGTAGGGGAATTGTTCATGTTGTAGTCTATTTAAAGCATTAAATGTTTTCAGATCAGGTTTTCATCCAGAGCATGTGATTTGATTCTCCCCCTTTGAACGCCACCTTCTCTGGTGTGAACTGAGCAGGTGTGTGCACTGCAGTACCCTGCTATGAGCTGGAAAGAAGGGATAATATTGATGTTTAAAGAAAAAATTTCAAGGCAAAGTTCAATGTTCATTTTTCAACCTATAATTGTACAATGAAAATTACATTGGCATATCCTGGGGTGGTGGTGTCCAGAGTGAGAACTTTGCATGGGGCCCTAGCGGTACCCATGTTCAAGAGTAAATTAAAAGGTTACTTCACTATAACAAGGTTCAATCTAGACTTGGTTCGGCATTTTACAGCCAAGAAACAAAATGTGTCCTGCAATGTCAATCACCATACAAAATGATAGACACATAAACCAAAGAATTGATCCTTAAAAATTTATTGATTTAAATATGTGGTTAAATTATAAATGACAGGAAGAAACAAAAAATACCCTTGCATAGATCACAGACCATGCACTTGTCAGGATATTACAAATAAAAGCATTGTGGCGCAAGTAGTATAAAGAAATGAAAAATAAAACTAATACATCCCCACTTTAAACAACTACATGAGCATTAAAAAAACAAGCTTATGACTTTTAAATGGGACAAACATGGATTCATCATTTGTTTAACTTGTTTATCTGATAAAGTCAACTCATTGAATTCTGTAGGTGTTTTGAGCACAAGTTCTGCAAAGACTTGGCTAATGTTAAAATCGGTAGCCTAATTCCTAGGCATCCGCACAAACTAATCTATCACATTGAAATAAACGTGACGTGTGGAATTTGAATTGGAATACAGTACGAACAGAAATTAAAATTTCCCATAATGGAAGTTCAACTTCTGAGACAGGCTTGGGTGTGCACCAGAGCAAGGGCTTTAAATATTGTAAAACTAGAATATAGCTGAACCCTTTTGAAAAGCATAAGCTCATGCAGTTATTAACCATGCATTTTGTGGCAACCCATTTCATTTGGGATATATATATATATATCTTTTCCATACAATTTTGGGGAATGGGAATGGAGATTGTTATTCTTACATGATGTTGACAAAGCAAGAAGAGATATTTCGGATGCTAATGCTATTGTATACATTCAAACTGTTCTTACAGAATTGAAAAACAATAATCTCCCTAAATTTCTATCATGGCTTTTAGGATGGGCGTGTGATCAAGGCTTCAATGGCTCAAATGGCTAATACAGGGCAATACTTGAGGCAATACAGGTGAAGAAGCCAGTCATGTCTATAATCCTGTCCTCTAGATACAGCAAGTCCTCTAAATAGTCATGTCGAGCCTGTTGACTATGCACTTTCCTTTGCCTTTATAGGAGGAGTGTCGGTCGGAATCTCGAATTAAGCATTCTCATCAGACATTGCAGTTCAGGTTATTAGCAAATTACAAAATGGTGTGTTAAAGGTAGCACAATGTGTGATGACTGAATTCTAGGATGACACTTTGTTGCACAGGATACTTTAAGGGCAGAAACTGCATTTACAGTACTGTTTGTCATTTTTCATTCTGCAGCAAAATCAAAAGATGCTATTTTAGTTCATATTTTTTAATATAAGGAAAGAAATATAATACCTTTTACTTTAGATTACACACTAAGAGCAGAGTCACCCCAAACACAACATATAGGGTGGATACATACTGGGTGAACAGATTTACATACAGATACAGATACATACATGTATATATATATATATATATATATATATATATATACATGTATGTATCCATATAAATGGTCCACCTTGTAAAATAATTTTGGGCTTTGAACTTAGAGAATTTACGTCAATAATGGCAAGAAACACACAAACAGAGCAACGACATACAATCTAACACACATTGTGCATAGTAGCTATATATTTAACGTTCCTGTCCCAGCAAAAAAAAAGCTCTTTCCAAAACAGAAGAAGAGTATGTAGCATAACAAAAACATAACAAGTATTGCATATTTTCTGTCTCGCATCATGGTTATAACTTAAAGAAAATAATTTAGCCTTTAACATCTAAAATACCTGCAGCCCTTAAATGTTGCATTCTGTAGAGACCCAGTGTAAATATCAATATGTAATAAGGATCTCTAATATCTATTGCTGTGGAAGTGTATGTTGGCATTTTATATCTGCTTAGCACCATTTGGCTCAATCACTGTTGATGTACCCCTGTTGTACAAACTGCCTTTGTCAGGTTGCTCTTGTTTGTACATCATTTTAAGCTGATCCAGGGCAAATATGTCAGGTATTGCATATCACCTGCAATCACTTAAATTATTTCTTTTTGCTCTGGACTCTCTGCTTTGCTGTCTTTCCTAGGCACACTGGAAAAACATGTTCTGGACTACATGGGACTCATTAGTGCATGTGCTGAAGACACAGAATATTTTTTTTTTGCCAGTGCATGCTCATGTTAGGGGACACAGTTACTGAGGATTAAATGACTGTAAATTCATATCAATGATCTGCACTGAATTGAAACACAAACTTAATTTAAATAAATGTTAATCAGTCCTATAATCCTCAGCAGCTATATCCCTAAGATGAGGAGAATTACCTTTTCTGTTTCCGAGATACACAGAGAAGACGTCATGCTGCGTCCAATTAGTGTGCAGTCTAAAGTGCAACCAGGAAACACAGAAGAGACCAAAGAAAAAAAAAAAAACAAAAGATTATGGGTGAGACGCTATACCTGACAGATATGCTAAAGCTGACTGGATAATTCCAGGAATAAGAGAAACCAGAGGAAAACAGATCATCCTACCACAGTTAGCTGATTACCTCAAACATCTCCATTTCAACATGATGATTGCTTAAAGTGTTTTCAACATTAATATGATTTATAGGTTTATTAATATGTTTTATTAATATTAATATTTTTACTTAATAAACCCTACATCAGTTAGTATTGTATAAGAAGCCTAAAAATCTAATTGCATTTATATCTATTTTTATGCAATTGGTAATTATTTATTTAAATTACCATTTTAATTATCATGAATACACAACTTACAGTTAAACTTATCTATATACAGTAACTTTCCCATAAGAGGACAATCTGGGACAATAGAATTTTATTAATAGCACATGGAAGACATATATTAGATCAAAATCCCAGTTTAAAAATATGTAACCTGATTGTAATTTTAACCCTGTAGTTTAAAACCCTTCTCTGTATGCTTTGCCTGGAGTTCTTTAAGAGAATATAGCTGAAAGAATTAAAAATTAATTATAGATGTAAACTAAATATGATTGAGTCTTGATTGTGCGAAGCTAGGAGGATCAGGTAGTGGTTACATTGTTGTTTTAAGTGCTTCTATAAAGGCTATTTGTTGGGGGAAACTCCAAACTATATTTGTTGGAGTATCGCATGCCTTCATTGGCCTGATAGTTATCACATAGATACAAGTTTGAGACCAAGGAGCTGATTCGCTCCAAAGCAGGCCACACAGCGATCACCTCACTGAGGTAGACTCATTATGGCACATCATAACTGAAAACTACAATGCAAGGCATATTTGAAACTAAAGCATATTAGTCCAGCTTTCATTTTGGCCCAATTTTAATTATGCAGTCGGGCCTTAAGTGCATGTCAAAACAGAAACCATTACGTTGTGCCTGACAACCATGTGTTATTAGTACTGCACATACACAGACTGGTACTCATCATTAACACACAACCCGACATCACTGTCGTACCGAGGCACTTTCACCTGTACTGTTGTTGAAAGGGTCAAAAGGCACTATCAACTAATAAAAATAATTCTCCAAAATTGTCTCTTGCCTCCCACTAAATAAAATCCATGTCTTTTATTTTTACTGCAAAAATGGAAGCATGAATTTACTTCTTTTTTTAACAAACGCCCATGCACAGCATTAATTAAGTTAGTGATTTTAAGAGGTACTTAGTAATGAGTATATGCAATTGTGTTGTATTATTTGCTTTGTTTTTTTTTCTGCTTATTTGACTACTTTGTAGATTAGAAAGTTCGCATCCCTGTGTTTGGGACTTGCCTATGTTGTTGCTTTTTTATGTCACATTTCAGAAAATTTCAGGACTTACTTTCCCTGATTGTAACAATAATGCACCAGAGGAGTGTCTAAGTAGCAACAAGCTATATAATACTGCTGTCATGCATTAAATATACTAGGATACACAGTACCTTAGTTTAAATAGGCCATAATGCAAGTTATTTTAACATGCTATGATCCTATCAAGATCCTCTTTCCCATTAGTATAAACATTCAGTCTTCAAGATATGCTTAAATGAAAAGCATTTCCAATTATATCAACCCAGTGCACATTTTGTGGAAACAAAATAAAAGGCAACGGAAAACTAGATATCATATAGAATGAGGTAACGTCTCACACATGCTGATATCAAAAGGAGAATAGTCTAAACATGCTTATTATTAAGCTATTTTCCCATCATTGTGCTGTCTTGCGTCTAAAGGGCATGGCATCAAATCACTTGGTGATATCTATTACAGCTTCTGCTGGAGAATAGCAGCATTGCGGATGTCCATGAGGAGATGTCCCCCCCCCCCCACCCCACCCCCACAGCATCCCAGCAGGAGAACAGTTTTGTTTGTATAAGGTGCTTTGCTGGTCATTAGGTCTGCAGTATTGTATGGAGGATAAAAATACAGGCCATAATGCAATAATAGTTGGCTTTGCTTGTCCTTGTGGAACTGAGCACTTTTATGTGTTTTGTTTTGGATGCACTGTGCAACTTGCTGATATGTATTCTGTAATCCATGCATAATGTTTCAACATCACTTTACTGTCAGCATGGAACACTGAGCCATGTTTCTATACATTCTAGAGAGGGAAGTATTTTTTCTATGCATAGCCTATGAGCATTGCCCTGTCAGAAATCCATCGACCTATTACATATATACATATAGGTATTTATCTTATACTGTATATTAACATTGTAATGTATTTTATAGTCTGTTTGAATTTCATCATGAGAAAATAATAGCTGTAATGCAGGAGTGCACTATAGAGTTAAATAACATACTGAACTACTGCATCACATATCTAGAACTCTAAACATCGGTTAGCAGCTTACTTTTGTTAACACAGTTTTGGTTTGTTATTGTGCAGTTGCCAGTTTTAAGGTTGGCCTCTCTGAAGTTGTCCATGCTGTTGTTCATGTCTCCATCAATTTCCATGTACTCAGACTTGCTGACTACTGAGGAACTGCGACGACTGGAATCGGAGTCAGAAGCGAGGTTGGGATTACTCACATTCAGAAGTTGCGCTTGCTCCTCACCCTCAGTCTCCCTGTGGTAGAAGTAGTTGAAATTGGATACGATGACAGGCACTGGTAGGGCAATGGTTAGCACACCAGCAATTGCACACAATGAGCCTACAATTTTGCCCCCTATAGTGACAGGGACCATGTCTCCATAGCCAACTGTGGTCATTGATACAACAGCCCACCAAAACGCATCAGGGATACTGCTGAAGTGTGACTCTGCTTCTTCAGCTTCTGCAAAGTACACGGCACTCGAAAACAAGATGACACCAATGAAGAGGAAGAAGATAAGCAACCCAAGTTCCCGCATGCTAGCTTTTAGGGTCTGCCCTAAAATCTGCAAACCTTTGGAGTGTCTGGACAATTTAAAGATCCTAAACACCCTGACCAGACGAATCACCCTGAGAATGGCCAGTGATGTTGCCTGTTCTCCCTTGCCCTCCTTACCATCTGCATCTTCTGCCATTTCTGTGCCCAATGTAATGAAATAAGGGATGATAGCTACTACATCTATGGTGTTCATTATATTTTTAAAAAAGGCTGCCTTGCTGGGACATGCAAAGAAACGTACTATAAGTTCAAATGAGAACCAGATTATGCAGAGGGTCTCTATAATGAAGAAGGGGTCTAAAAAGATGTTTGGTTTGTAATAAAAGGTGCTGTTCCCTAAAGTCTTTATTCGCCCCTGAGGGTCCTCCTTCAGTTCTGGTAAAGTCTCCAAACAGAAAATGACAATGGATATTAAAATGACCATAACAGACACTATGGCAATTCCTCTAGCTGGCCCTGAGCTCTCAGGGTGCTCAAAAAGAAGCCAGACCTGTCGTTGGAACTCCCGTTCAGGCAGGGGTCGTTCTTCTTCTCGAATGAATCCCTCATCCTCACGGAACCGCTCCATTGCCTCAGCTCCAAGTTCATAGAACTTAATTTCTTCTGAGAACATATCCAATGGGACATTTACTGGCCTCCTCAACCTCCCCCCAGACTGATAATAGTAGAGGATTGCGTCAAAACTAGGACGATTCCGGTCAAAGAAATACTCATTTCTTAAAGGATCAAAATAACGCATTCTCTTCTTTGGGTTTCCCAGCAGTGTTTCTGGAAACTGAGCAAGCGTTTTGAGTTGTGTTTCAAAACGTAGCCCAGAAATGTTGATAACAACCCGTTCACAGCATTCATGGTCATCATGGTCGGGGGAATATGTGTCCTGAGGATGCCCTGGGACAGCTGTTGTTTCATCCATGTTATCTCCAGCCACTACAGTCATCCTGCAAATCCGAGTAAAAACACTGCAGGAAATGTGGAACTGTTGTTAGTGTAATAAAACATACATGTAGATGTCGTCCTAAATCCTTCCTGATATCAGGTTTTTCAGGACTGCTTGGATTTTGTGACCAAAGAGCTGGCAATTTTGTGAAGCAAGATTGAGATCAGTTTTCCTCAGTGTGGACCCACGGCAGCTCCCTCTGTCTCCACCATCGCTCCTTTCCACTGCAACCGCTACTGCAGCCTCTGCCACCCAGTGAGAAAAAAATGAATCGAACAGTAGAGATATTTGCCAGCTAAGCAATTTTATCTATCTATCTATCTATCTATCTATCTATCTACGTACAGTATGTGATTTTTAAATTAAATGTGTACATTACATAGTACTACTCTGCTCTAAAATCAAAATAATATTACTTTTACTCTGTTCACATGCAGTCTAGACTACTTCTCAGAGCTCTGATTCCAAAACAAGCGAGAGAGTAGACTGCACTTCTTGGAAGTAAATAAAGAGAAGCTGTGCAGAGCAAAGCACTAAAAGTGCTTACCTATTACAGATACTGAAAATGGGTGAAATTCCTCTTGTCATCTAATAGAGATCTTCTTGTTCGTCTTGTGTTCATTTATTAGCACTTTTCGTCTGATGATAGTCCTCGGGACATGCAGTTCTTTTATCTGTGGCCGTATGGCACCTGAGCATCTTAGGTCGCAACCGCTAAATTGTAATCTATTGGAAATTGTCGGGTGTTGATCAATGCACATAGGTATCAACCTGAAATAAAAACAAATGCCGGGAAGCCGCTGTTTCTCTCCAAGCGGTGCTCGTGCGACGGAACCCCGGCGCGTGAATAAGTTTTATACCGCAGAAGAGACTCTACTGTACTACTGCGGCTGGGGGGAGGGGGGAGGGAGGGAGGATACATTAAAGGTGGGTGGTGGATGGAGAGGAAAATATGGAGGGATGGGGGCGCAAACACACAGCTCATGCCATTTACAGACATCACTGAATCAGCAGAAATTTTCCTTCTTCCGCGTAGACAAGGTTCTCTTTATCAGTGCGCGCGAGCGAGGGGAATGGAGGAGAAAAAGTGCTTAAATTGGGAGAGTGGATGCGGGATCAATGAGGGGATAGAGATTAATTCTTTAATACTAGGCAGTGTACACCATTGCACATAGGGAAAAGCGGGAGCGCGAGGGTGGGGAGAGAAAGAGAGAGAGTTCGACGCAATGCAGACCGGCCAGCTCTATAACGCGCTCCGCCGCAAAACACCACAAGAGCACACGGTTAAGTTTAAACCGCATAGAACCATACTGTAGTTTCGAAATAGCAGGCTAGTATATAACGCCACCTATAGGACAGTTCCACCATTGGATCAACGGGTCAGGTGACGTAAGGCGATGCACAGGACAAATGAAGAAGAGATGTCACTTTCTCTATTACAGAACAGTTCGCATATGAGTTCCAGCCGGGGAAATAGGTGGCATACTCGATGATTATTTTCTTGATTAAGTATACCTGATTAATAACGAGTTACAGCATTCAGACCTCAAGCAATGGACTATAAAAGGTGGCAAATATCCTGCCTGCGCAAGTTGACCCATGACTGATGCAGAAGTCGCCAGTTTGTCTCGCCAGTTCAACCCTTGCCTCTCAACTGTGGCACTTTAACAGTGAACATATAACGTTATAATCCTAGTGTATAGGACATGTTATTAATACAGTTCATGCCCTTCTGACCAAACCGCAAAGACGCAATGACTGCAGAAATTTATCTGCATTACTAATACTCAAGAGATTTGGTCAAAATACGAGCAACTAGACATGATGAAAGAGAAGATGAGCTAAATGTGATTCATAGATTCAAAAAACATATCTAATTACATTTATAAGAAAATTGCACTTTTAAAAATGATATCTGAGGTCATATCTTAGGCCATTATGCCACCTATTAAATATCCTATTTGGATAAACCCATATAACCTAATAAATGCCTAATGTACTGCATTGGTAGCATGGTATAATGTGGGTCTGTGGTTGACTATTATAAGGAGAGTTATATTTATATATAGAGTTATATCTCCTCTTTGGTCTTCCTCTCTGTCTCCTGCCTGGCAGATCCATTTCTAACATCTTCCTACCAATATATTGACTGTCCCTCCTCTGCACATGTCCAAACCAGCTCAGTCTGCACTCTCTAACGTCTCCCAATTTTCCAACCTGTGCTGTCCATCTGATGTTCTCATTCCTAATCCTATCCATCCTGGTCACTCCCAACGAGAACCTCAACATCTTAAGCTCTGCAACCTCCAGCTTTTGCTCCAGTCAGTGCCACTGTCTCCAAACCATACAACAAGGCTGGTCTCACTACTCTCCTTTCCTTTCACTTTTGCTGCAACCCTTTTTTACACATCACTCCTGACACTTTTCTCCATCCACCCCATCCTGCCTGTACTCTCTTCTTCACCTCTTTTCCACACTCCCCATTTCCCTGGACATTTCCCCAAGTACCTGAACTCCTGCATCTTTGTGACCACTTCTCCCTGTAGCCTGACTGTTCCTCCTTCCCTCCTTTTCAGAGCATACAGCCACCTCTCCAAGTTCTCTTCTAGTTGTTCCATGCTCTCACTACAGACCACGATGTCATCTGCAAACATCATAGTACATGGTGATTCCTGTCTGACTCCATCTGTTAGTCTGTCCATCACCAGAGCAAACAAGAACGGGCTCAGAGCCGATTCTAGATGCAGTCTCACCTTTACCTTGAAACTATCTGTCACTCCTACAGCACATCACACTACTGTCAAGACATTCATATGATTATTAACCTAACAATATACATGTGTAGCAATGTGTAGAAACTCATCTGCCACAAATGTGAGATATATCTTTAAGTATTTTCATACAACCCAGGATATGGATTTTATTAGACTGCACCACTAAAACAATTATAGTGTAAACTTAGTGTATTGAGTATTTTAATTTCTGTTATGTTTTACAGACAAACAGAAAATTAAGGAATGGTAGGTTATACAATTACTCCTCCTTCTCCTCCTCCTCCTCATTCTCCTCCTCCTCCTACTACTACTACTACTACTACTAATAATAATAATAATAATAATGTATTTAATTCATATATGAATTTTAAAACCTTATTAAACTGTATAAAAAGCAATGTTTGAATACAAAGTATAAATACAAGCATTGTAAAGAAATGTAGTGTTTAGTGTGTTTAGTTTAGTGTGCAGTTATTACAAAATTCTAGATTATTATTTAAGAGTATCAGACTTTTACAAATTCAGTATATAAAACAAATGAACACTCCACCAGTCAGAGAACATTTGTGGATCCTAAACAATATGTTTGGTCAGCAGCAGGAGTAAGCGCTTAACTGTTAAATGTCATAAATAAGAAATAGACAGGCTTTTTCCCCGCTCTGCACTTTGTACCACAATCACTTACTTTCTATTTATCATTTGGTATTTCTGGGAAAATCATCTAGTCATGTCTCTATGACATTGTCATTGAACTCATCTGACATGCATGATTAAAACGTTTCACATTGTTGGTGGGAGAATTATTCATTGTGTCTGAATTTTTTTTATCTTTATCTCATGCTTATCATCTTTATTCTTCTATAAAAAGGCAGCACAGTAGTACCCCAGCTAGGATGATCAGGGGAAATTCTATGTGGAGTTTGGGCTGGTATTCCTTCACGTACGATTGGAGTCCCAAACAAGTATGTTAGGTAAATCTAGTAGCTGATTTTTCTGATCCATGCTTGTAAAAAAGGGTGAAGGTTGCATCAGGAAGGGCATTCAGCTTAAAATGTGCCAAATGAATAATGTGAGTTCTTCACTGACTTGCTGAGGTGAATCCTGATGAAAGGGAGAGGCCGAAAGAAGACATTATGTACAGTAGTTAGACAATGAAACTGAAACACCTGGTTTTAGACCACAATAATTTATTAGTATAGTGTAAGGCCTCCTTTTGCGGC
>JAOUQV010000031.1:8016811-8026973 GCA_028565295.1 Aspidoras spilotus | reverse complement strand
TTGCAATTTAAGTTTGATTAAACCAGCTATTGTTAAAACTAGGAATTACAACCCCAATTCCAATGAAGTTGAGATAATGTATAAAACATAAATAAAACATAATACGATAATTTACAAACCCTTTTCATATTGTATTAGTGATGTCAATAAGTATTTGCTCAGCCACTGATTGTGCTACTTCTCCTACTTCAGAAGATGACAGCGGTCTGTAATTTATATCATAGGTTACACTTCAACTATAAGACAAAATGAGAAAAAAATCCAAGAAATACCACTGTAGGACAAATGTATTTATATATTATGGTGGAAAATAAGTATTTGGTTACCCACAAACAAGCAAGATTTCTGGCTCTCACAGACCTAAAACTACTTCTTTAAGAAGCTGTTCTGCCCTCCACTAGTTACCTATAATGATGGTACCTGTTTGACCTTGATAACTGTATAAAAGACACCCATGCACAGCCTCAAATATTCAGACTCCAAACTCAACCATGGCCAAGACCAAAGAGCTGTCGAAGGACACCAGGAAGAAAACATTTTTACCCCAGTGGGGTAAAAATAATCAGGAAATAGGTGAGCAAAAATACAGAGACCCCTGATGAATGGCCTGCAGAGCTGAAACCAAAGTAAAAAGGCTACCATAAGTAACACAATGTGCCGAGAGGGACTCGAATCTTGCAGTGCCAGGCATGTCCCCCTGCTTAAGCCAGTACATGTCCAGGCCTGTCTTAAGTTTTCCAGAGAGCATAGGGATGATGCAGAAGAGGATTGGGAGAATATCATGAGCTCAGATTAAACCAAAAAACAGATGCTGGTCATAAAATTAAAATATTATGAAAAAGTGGATTTATTACAGTAATTACATTCAAAAAGTGAAACTTGTATATTATACACATTCTTACACACAGACTGATATATTTTAAGTGTTTATTTCTTTTGATTTGCTGATTATAACTGACAACTATTAAAAAACCCAAATTCAGTGTCTCAGACAATTAGAATATCACTTCAGACTGATACAAAAAAGGATTTTTAGAAATGCTGCCCAACTGAAAAATATCATCATGTACCGCACTCAGTACTTAGTTGTGGCTGATTTTGCCCGAATTACTGCAGCAATGTAGCATAGCTCCTTAGTACCAGGTACTTGTAGCTTTGGCACTGTCTGCAGGTATCTGTTAAAAAATGAAATCAGCATCAACCAAAAGTTGGTCAGAAGCAGGAAGCATTAGGTATGCTTAAACTTCCTGGTAGACAGCTGCATTGAACATGAAAAAACAGTGGACAGCTGAAACCAATGTTTTGCCTATGTCTGTGCACGGTGGTTCTTGAAGCATTGACTCCAGCGGCAGTCCAGTTTTTGTGAATATCCCACACTACATCTTTTCTTTCCCTTCGCCTCTGTATTAATGTTCATGGACTCAGAGCTCTGTGAACTGCCAGCCCCTTTAGCAATGACTTTGCATCTTGCCATGCTTATGCAAGGCAGTGGTTGTCTTTTGGACAACTGACAAGTCAGCAGTCTTCCCTCTGATTGTAGAGCCTACAGAACTAGATTGCGGGGTCATTTAATGGCCGTGATAGATGTTTTGAGTTAATTAGCTAAGTAGAGTGTGGCACCAGGTGTCTAATTTTGAAACTTTTCACAATATACTAATTTTCTGAGATACTGAATTTGGTATTTCTAGTAGTCAGTTATAATCAACAAATTAAAATAAATAAACACTTAAAATATAACAGTCTGTGTGTAATGAATGCGTATAATATACAAGTTTCACTTTTTGAATGGAATTATGGAAATAAACAAACTTTTTCATGATATTCTAATTTTTTGACCAGCACCTATAAAACCTTTTGGTAAAAACTCAATTCGTCGTGTTTGGTGGAAGAATTGCATCCCAGCCAAACACCATACCCACTGTGAAGTATGGGGGTGGAAATATCCTGCTTTAGTACTGTTTTTCCACAAAGAAGACAGGACAACCCTGTGTTAATGGAAGAATGATAGGAGGAATTAAGCTATGTATAGTGAGATTTTGAGCCAAAACCTCTTTCCGTCAGTAAAAGCATTAAGAAGGTATATGGCGGGGTCTTCCAGCATGACGATGATTCCAAACACACCGATTAGGCAATGAAGGAGTGGCTCTGTAAAAAGCGTTTCACGGTCCTAAGGTGGTCTAGCCTCCTGAACTCAACCCCATAAATGTGTGGAGGGAATTGAAAGTCCATGTTGCCCGGCAACAGCCCACAACATTACTGGTCTAGAGGAGATCTGCATGAAGGAATAAGCCAAAATATCAGCTACAGTGAGTGCAAAAATGGTGAGAACTTACAGGGAATTTGAACTCCGTAATTAAAAACAAAGTAGGAGAACTTGCACAATCAGTGGCTGACTAAATACTTTTTGGCCCCACTGTATGTTTTTGGAATTTGGGCCACAGTTTGGGGACCCCTGGTGTAATGTCCATAAAATCCATGCAGACAAAATGATGTGAATACAATACAATACAATACATAATGTGCAAGCATGACTACTCAGAGTAAATAAAAATAAATAAATAAAGGAATCAGCAGCCCATATAAACATTATATAAAATGTTTTTACTTTTGTATAAAAACATATTTCACAAAGAGAGCTGTATAAATTTATTTCACTGTTATTTCTATTGCACTTTTTATAATGGAACAATTGCACCCTGGCCTATTTGAACACCCTTGGTCTAATATGACAATTTTGTAAAAATGATGGAACTGGGTTGAGTGTTAAAGCCTCAGGAAAGAAGCTCTTGGATGAGAAAGATCCTTCATGTGTCTATCTGTTAATCAAATATTTTCACCACGTGCCGCAACTCTTCGAGGTGAACCGAAGCATGGAATAAAGACCAGCATTATATTCATAGGCTGAAAAATATTGACATGATACTGTTTTTATTAGTTATTTTCATATATAGTGGAAATATATGCAGTATACTTGTATATATAGTGGTGCTTGAAAGTTTCATCCCTTTACAATTATTTATATTTCTGCATAAATATAATAATAAATGATACTTTATTGATCCCCGTAGGGAAAATTCTTTTTCTGCATTTAACCCATCCAGGCAGGACTGAACACCTGGACCAGTGTGCTGCCCTTTACTGAGGCGCACAGGGAGCAGTTGGGGATTGGGCGCCTTGCTCAATGGCACTTGAGCCATGACTTGCCTAGAGTGGGGTTCGAACCAGCAATCCCTTAGTCCCCAGCCCTTTTACACTATCTATTAAGCCACAGCTGACCCTATTGATCCCCGTAGGGAAATTCTCTCTCTGCATTTAACCCATCCAGGACTGAACACCTGGAGCAGTGTGCTGCACTTTACTGAGGCGCACAGGGAGCAGTTGGGGATTGGGTGCCTTGCTCAATGGCACTTGAGCCATGACTTGTCTAGAGTGGGGTTCAAACCAGCGATCTCTTGGTCCCCCGCCCTTTACCCTATCCATTAATCCACGGCTGACCCGAATATGACCTAAAACATCAGAATTTAACACATGCCCTAAATATAAAGAGAACCCAGTTATGGGCGAGATAAAAATATTATATGTGCTTGTTTATTTATTGAGGAAAATGATCCAATATTATATATTTTGTAGTTTTTGTAGTTTCCAGAAAAAGATTTAGCAATTTGTGAATCGGAAAACATTGTCTTAACTGGATGCATAGGATTGATGCTGGTTACATATTTCTTCAAAACATTTGAAAATATTTATATAATGTAATGCTTTTAAAAACCAATAAACACCTTCATTTTTTAAAGACTAACTATTTAATGAGTTATATTGTTTATAATACCCTGCAGAGACCATGTTAAAGGACAAAACTACACTCTGCTCTGCATCATCAGCGTTTTGCAAGTCCATGTATTTATGCATGAGTCTAAGCAGGGTTGAAAATGTTATATTGCAAATGTATTTCAACACCCATTAAAAAAATTTTAGTCTTATAAACTAACTGCCGAGAGATGATGTAATCGACATGCTATCACATTTTTGGCATTAAAAATACTTATACATACACTCAAGGCAACTTTATTAGGTACACCTTGCTAGAAAAAGCTCATAGGGTTATTATTATTATTATTTTTATTTTGACATACATAAAAAATAAATATACATATAAATACAGTGTTTATTTGTACAGACACAACCAGAATTTGTATAAACATCAAACAAACGACTCTCTTGAGCTTGCGTACTTGTATCAGTAAAATAGTTGCGCATGATGTAGGAACCGTCTCAAGCGCGGGATCGTAATACAACAGCATGACGCGCTTCTTTAAAAGCCAGCCCCTCACGCGTATTACGTGAGCATGCTAGTCTGTTTTGCTAATGTTATGCCACTTGTCATGCAAATTACCTACTGTATATTATTCGCAAGAGCCTTCATACAGATATGTGTAAAACTGTTAAAACGCTAAGCAAAAGACAAAGTGTATACTGTGATATAAATCAGAAAGAAGCCTGAATAGAAGCTGATATCTCCCTACTCACGTTGTACTCAGCGTTGCTGTCATCATCCGCGTGCTACTCTGGTACTACGTCATAGACCTTTAACGTACTTGTCTGCGCGGTCCTAAAGCACTCCTTTTTAAACCCATATACAGCAGAACGTTAGCATTGAAGGCTAAGCACACCACATTCATGATAAAGTCATGAAAAAAATTAAATAAAATATCAATATTAAATATTATCTCTCATACTATTAAATAAATTAATATGTATACGTTTTTATACTTAAATAATCTCCCGGGACACTTAATGTCCCCCTTTTCTATAATCTTTTAACATGTAGAAGTTGTCTAACTAATAAGTTATTTAAGGAGGTCATATCAAAGCCTGTTTACAGATGGACAAGGTGTTTTGAAATCATTTATTAATTTTCTATACCCGCTTAATCCTAGATTTAGAGTCATGGGGAATCCGGTGCCCACCCGGGTTAGGAACAACCCTAGACAGGGCGCCAATTCATCATAGGGCGCACACACAATCTCACACTAACAGGAAATTTAGAGATACCAATTAACTTATCATGCATGTCCTGCCACCCCTGTATTGAAACCAGAGAAGACAAAATTAAATCAGAAAGACAAAATCTGAGAGATGCTGTAAAAAACGGAATGAATAAATTCTACCGTCAATGTGCGGATCATTTTGGATTCACCTCATTGTATAAGTTCACATTTTGTTATACTGCACTATTTTACCGTTCCGCTTGCAAATATTGTTAATTTCATGAAATTATTTCCATCATAGCACAAATAATTATGTAGACTATTTCCTAGTATGTGTTATAATTGTTTTTAATAGTGGAATGTTAATACAGTTTTCTTCTTGTAACCATTTGTACATCAACTGACCTTTAATGTCTAATAGTCAACATAAGAAATTTTCATTGCAACATCCAAAGCCTAATAACTGGTTACATTTTCATATAAACACCGTTTGTACAAAATCTGTAACACAGGCTATATGGAATACTTTCATCCCATTATATGATATAAAGTACAACTTTACAGGTTCAAAAAATTGAACAAAAAAATAAATAAACCCAATTCATACAAAAGGTGAGACAAAGTGAGAGAGAAAAAGAGAGATAATACAAGAGTACTAGATTTTTCTAAAAGTGGTCACTAGGCAATGCATTAAAAATTACAAAATCGCCTAGAATGAGCATCTTTAATAGCATAGGCATATGTGAACACAACAGCAAACATAAAGAGTTTAACAAGTCATTCGCACAAACAACATACTAATGGCCACCATTTACATGCGTTTCCAAGCTTGAATATAATTTAGCTGCTATTACTTGGGTTTACTCAAGAAACCGGTGATGTACTGTTCAAAAGTCGTAGGCACCAAATTATGAATTTTGCAATAACAAGTCAGTTCAGAATGATTTAGACTTGGTAATATCACTGTTCCAACAAAATATGTGTACATTAGTAAAGAATGCTACATGTTCGTCATAACAAATAAAAAATTTAATTGATGGCTTTCAGGTTATGCTGCTAAAAAGAAGCAAGTATGACTGTAAAAGCCTCCAGAAGAACTGTGTCAGATTCATCATAAAAAATCGAACCTTTTCTCAACAGCCGTACAAGTTTTGCAATTCAGTCGTGCAGATACAGTAAGTGAACAGCGGCTCACTTACTGTATCTGCATGACTGAATTGCAAAACTTGTACGGCTTCATATTCAGCTCTACACTGGGAAGTGACCCCAGGTACTAATACTCCTGGATTTTGTCCATCTGAGTTACCCATGTTACTGTGTTCTATAAATTGTGCCAGATATGTCACTTACAAATTATAGCTTGGAACACTGTTTAGAAAAACAGTGCCATATCGACTTTATTTAGATGGTTGTAGAGTACTGTACTGTAAGTAGGTGCTAGGTTTGTAAATGTCTTGAAGAATCTGATACAGTTCTCAATTTCTCTTTGCAGATAAACCAAGCAGACTTCACTTCTGTTATATACTGCATTGATTTTTGTCTCATATGACACAGAAAAGTAAAAGTATGCAGAAATAAGCATCAATAACAAAGAATTGGGTGCCTAAGAGTTTCACACAGTAATGTATACGATTGAAAACTGTGCTTTTTCACAAGAACAATACAGTTACTGTGATGTTCATCGACAAACAAGCTAAAGCTCTAACTGTGCATCTGCAAACATACGAATATTATTTAGTTAGTATTAGAATCACTGATGTAAATAGTTCAGTGGGAATTCTTTTTTATTTGGCAGAGATTAATATTTGACATTTCTTAGTAGGTTAAAATGACTAGAAATATTTTTTTGTCAGTGCTGGATTTATTCAAATTACCCTGTAAGACATTTAGCGGAATTATTTCTACTCTGTAATCCATCAAGCGTATTCAAATATTAAAATGTACACAATGTAAAGGGCATTTCATGAGGTGCAAACATTATACAGGACGATTTACTCGAAAGAGTCCCCAAATATTCTGTCCTAATACGTGTTATCGTGACGCAATTGAAACAAATTCAGAAAAACGCTACATAATTGGGAGCAAGTGTAAATGATTGCATAGAACCTGAACCTTAGAACCTTTAAGAGTTCTGTAGGAGGGAAAGCAACCCATTTTTCCAATGTGTTACACTGTTCAGTTGATAAACACACACTGAAAAAGTTCCACTAATGCTTCTCAAAGGGACTAAAACCGTTCTGATAGACTGAACAAAGGACACTTAAGAGAGCAAAACGTGTATTTAGTAAAGACTCTAATAATATTTGGGCCTGTTTCAATCTCACAGTTAGTGAATCAACCCTTAGTAATTAAATGCTGACAGACAAAGTCACAGTAGTGACTTGAATGAAAAAATATTCATTCATTCATTATATTCCGCTTAATCCACACACGGTCACAGGCAGCCAGTGCTTACCTGGCAACTCTGTGTGCAAGAGCAGAAACAACCCTAGACAGGGTGCCACTCCAGTGTAGGGGACACACACATAGACATTAACACAACAAGGGCCATTTCAGAGACACCAATTAACCTAACGCGCATGTCTTTGGAATGGGAAGAAAAGTGGTGTACCCAGATAAAACCTGAACGAACATGGGAGAGCATTCACACTCCACAAAAGAATTTCCCAGGTCGCCTCACCTGAGGCTCGAACCCAGGTCCTTCTTGTTGTGAGGTGATAGCATACTAATAATCAAGTGTCATATGTTATTGTTGATTTTTTTTCTCAGAGTATAATAATCATTTATGATTTAGGGTTTTTGCAAATGAACTGCTATTTGATGTTTTGTCGTTCCTGTCGTTTTTCAATAAAGTTAGATTTTTTTTGCATTTGTTGCAGGATTTGTGGTGGTACACGGAAGGGAATAGTATATATTTTACATCAACAGCTACTTTATACAAATACTACATTTTCATATCATGGAAATTATCTGACCTGATCCCAGTTAAGAAAATTATCATCATTATTATGTTTTCAAAAATACATTCTCTAAGGAGGATAGACATGACGCTCTACTCTGTCCAAATCAATGAACATTTAGAGACAATTGTCCCACAATAATTACTATAACAATAATACTGATTGTATTCCGTACTGCAATCTATTTAAGAACCGATTATCAGCACAAGCCTAAATTGTTCAAATTCTCTTAAACCGAATACGAATGACCAATATTAAAATGGAAATACAGTGGTACCTCGGTACCCATCACTAATCCAGTCCGGATGAGAACCGAACAAATTTTGTCCCATTAGCAATAATGTAATCAGAAATAATATGCAAAATTAAAACTGATCAAACATATGAATAAAAAAAATAATAATTACATAAAAATAAAATAAAGTGAACTTCAAATTAAGCTCTCAGTCACAAAGTCTAAACGCTGATTGGACAGTGTAACAATCTGGCCCGGGTGCATCAAGCAATAGCAGGGACAAAACGAACAGTAGAGAGAAGTGAAGCGGAGCAAATGCAGAGCTCAAATAAACAGCAAAAACTAAAACATGCTACACAACATAGGCAACATAACAGCGGTATGACTTTTAACCATTCTGCAGCACATGAATAGCACTTCAAAAGCACAAAAGACACATTAAATAACTATCAGTGGACAGATGGGGTGCTGAATGGCAAAAGTGTGGTGCAGAGTGGCAAGAGAGTAGAGCTGAATGATGAGAGAGGAGTTCTGAGTGGCAAGAGAAGAGAGGCTAGTGTAGAGAAACTGGTGACACGGGGAAAGAAAGGGCTGCAGAGTGAAGAGAGAGTTGTGCCTAGTGGCGAAAGAGTGGTGCAAACTACGAGAAAGAGTACGAGAATGTGTGCAAAGTGGTGAGAGAACACTGCAGAGTATCGAGAGACTGGTGCTGAGTGATAAGAAAGATAGCTAGCTAGATAGATGGCTAGTGAAGGAAAGACGTACCAGGTTGCAAGAAAACGATGCCGAGTGGCATCCTAGTGGTGCAGATTGGTAAGAAAAAATTGGAGGGTGAAGGAAAGCTGTGCCAAGTAGCAAGAGAGAGATGCAGAGTGGCGAGAATGTGGTTCAGAGCGATAAGCGAGGGGTGCCCGGCTGGGGCGGGTGGAGGTAAGCAGTGCAGAGAGGCGAATGAGGGTGCAGAGTTGAGACTCAGGGGTGTAGAGTGGCGAGAATCGAGTGGCAAGAGATGTGCCGACTGGTGAGAGAGTTCTAAAGCTGATGAGTATACCTCCTATAAACCGTAAATAAAAGAATTGACTGCTAAAATAATTAAATAAAAACAGAATAAAATCATTAATGTACAAACATTTTTATCAATAATTAATAAATAAATAATAAATAAATAAAAGTTTAAACTAAAAACTAAAATCTTATTAAAAAATCACTACAGTGGTTCTTTAATGCCATGTTTGCTGTGCTTTTGGCAGTTGAAAACTGGTTCGCCTTGTGCCTAACCACCTAATATATAAATCATGCTCCTGTTCTCGGTTAGATGCAGAACATTACACAAGGGTGAGTCAAAAATGATCTGCACTCTAAAAATCAAGCATCGATAAGGAACAATGCATCGATTTCGACACAATGTATATACTTTGTTCATCTTTATTGTTTGTAAATATATTAATAAAATTATAAATATATAAATCTACCCATCATTTTTGACTCACTCTCGTACTGACCACTGAATATTTTTAGTCCATTAGAATTCAATGAAAGTCATTGTGGTTCTTCTGTGCTTTGTATGTGACGCACTTGGGAGGAAACAACGCTGGTTAAATATTGCTGTACATGCCTCATGCTATCGTACTCTAGCCACGGCACACGGCATAAAAAAAGTACGCTGGCAAGCACAGGTAATGGCACAACTATGGGAGCTCTAAGCTGCCCTAAGTTACTCTCATCGACTGACAATTTAATATTGTTGGGTTTCTTTGGCACAATATTTAGAGACCACAAGATTTTGGATTACATTGCACAATTAACGGTCAGGCAGGTTCGGCAGCTACATCCAAAGAAATACGAAGAAATTCAGTACTGCTCTAAAGTCTTAGGCAACATACAGAGGTTAGACAATGAAAGTGAAACACCTGGTTTTAGACCACAATAATTTATTAGTATGGTGTCCTTTTGCGGCCAATACAGCGTCAATTCGTCTT
>JAOUQV010000031.1:7987746-8000646 GCA_028565295.1 Aspidoras spilotus | reverse complement strand
CAGTATATGATTAACGTTTAGTCAAAGTGACACATAGCTCATTAGACATTAAAGTTTCTCTACTGAACATATTTAAGCAGTTTATAGCGTAATTCATTTAAATAAAAAGATATTCAAATATTCTTTCATTTTCTATAACTGATTAATCCTAGTTTAGGGTTACGGGGGAGGCCAGAACAACCCTAGACAGGGCACTAATCCATCATAGGGAGCACACACATACACGTTCACAGGCAATTTATAGACACCAATTAGTAAATGATGTCTTTGGAATTTGGAAGGAAAGCGGAGCATCCAGAGAAAATCCGCGTGAACATGAAGAAAACATGCAAACTCTACAAAGAAATTTCCTGAGTCTCCCCACCATAGGCTCGAACCCGGGGTCATAATGCTCTGAGGCCACAGCATTATCCACTGTGCCACCGTGCCGCCCGGTTTTCAAATATTAATAATAATAATTGGTAATTAATTGATCCCTGTAGGAAAATTCTTCCCTTTTAGAGATTTAAACCCATCTAGGGGGTGCACACAGAGAATCCTGAATCAGTGTGCCCACCATCACTGAGGTGCACAGAGAGCAAATGTGGGTTAGATGATTTGCTCACTGGCACTTCACCCATAAGTATTTCCTTTCCGAATGTGGATCATTCTAGCCTTTTAGTCCCAACACATCTTCTCTGATCATTAAACCATGGTTGTGTTAAATGGATAACTCACCGCCAGCTCATCTTTTGTCGGGAATCGGCCAAGAAGCTTCTGGTAGTCTTTATCACTTAACTGTCTTAGGAGAGTCAGCAAACAGGCCACAAACTCACCCTACACACATTCAGATGTTAACACACACACACACAACAGCATCTCAACCTACAAACTTAATTCCAAAAAAAATGTAATGTATATCATTTTAAAATTTGTGACAACAACACATCTCAAAAAAGTTGGGACAAGGCCATGTTTACCACAGTAAGACATCCCCTTTTCTCTTTACAACAGTCTGTAAACGTCTGGAGACTGAGAAGACAAGTTGAGGGACAGGAATGTTAACCTAGAATTTAAGTTGCTCAACTGTCTAAGGTCTTTTTTGTCATATCTTTTTTATGACCGTTTTATGATTCACCAAATGTTTTATATCTGGACTGCAGGCTGGCCAGTTCAGTACCCGACCCAACTTCTACGCAGCCATGATGCTGTAATTGATGTGGTTTGGCATCCCTGAAAGAGACGTTGTCTGGATGGGAAAAAATGTTGCTCTAGAACCGGATATACCTTTCAGCATTGATGGTGCCCTTCTGGATGTGTAAGCTGCCCATGCCACACGCACTAATCCATGGCCCAGAGAAGATGTCTGCGCTTCTGGATCTTGTTTAGATACAGCTTCTTTTTTGAACTATAGAGTTTTAGCTGGCAACGGTGGATGGCACGGTGAATTGTGTTCAGATAATGTTCTTTGGAAATATTCCTGAGCCCATTTTGTGGTTTCCATTACAGAAGCATGCCGTCTAAGGGCCTGAAGATCACAGGCACCCAGTATGGTTTTCCGCCCTTGACTGTTATGCACAGAGGTTTTTCTACATTATCTGAATTTTTTGATGATATTATAAACTGTAGATAATGATATGTTTAAACTCTTTGCAAATTTACACTGTGGAACTTCTTTCTGATTTCGCTCCACTATTTGCTGACGCAGAATTAAGAGGATTGGTAATCCTTTTCCCATCTTTACTTCTGGTTTAAGGACCATTGTATTCCTGTTCTTAATTGTCCAGCAAACTCACATGATCTTAACACTATAGAAAATCTTTGGGGTACTGAGAAGAAGATGTGATACGCCAGACCCAACAATGCAGAACTGCTAAAGGCCACTATCAGGGCAACCTTGGCACTCATAACACCTGAGCAGTGCCACAGACTAATCGACTTCATCCCATGCCATGTTGCTGCAGTAATTTGGGCAAAAGGAGCCCAGACTAATTACTGAGTGCTGTACATGCTGATACTATTGATTCATATTTTTCAGTTGGACCGCATTTCTAAAAAATGTTTGTATTGGTCTAAAGTAATATTCTAATTATCGGAGATACTGAATTTGGGTTTTTTATTAGTTGTCAGTTATAAATCATCAAATTAAAAGAAATAAACACTTAGAATATATTAGTCTATGTGTAACAAATGTGTATAGTATACAAGTTTTATTTTTTTAATAGAATTATAGAAATAAATCAACTGTTTCACGATATTTTAATTTGCTAGCCAGCACCGGAACGTATGCTACTCACAGTCACATCCTGATATTGCAGACGCATCGAGGTGGCAGATGGCTGGGGGCGATTAGTTACCTCCAGTATCGTCTTCAGTAACACTCCAGACAGACTGTCCATAATTACATTCACCTCTTCAGGTGCCACACATTCCTACACACCCACATACATATACACACAGAAACACACAGTGAAAAACAAACATTAAACAATACAGTTTAAACAAACTTAATAAAGGTATGAATAAGCTTGCTGACGCTTATCATAAACTGGAGCCCCTGTTCATGTTCTGCACACAGACACAGGCAAATCATGCAAACTCCACACATAAAAGACCCTCTGGTACAGCCCCGGACTTAAACCCAGATACTTCTTGCTGTAAGGTGTCTATTATATTCATTGCACCACAGTGCCAGCCCTTACAAACAATGATTGCAATACATTCTATAATCTATATGATTACTAGTGTGGTCAAGTAATTACAAAATGTATCTAATAAATGAAGTGCTGTGATTTAATTAATCTAAAACATGACATTTTATGTTTGCATGAGTTTTCTCAGGAATAGCATCCGGCATAAAATATATGCAAGATCATAATGCGAGAGGCTCACTGTGACAACACCTGGTGGCAACGTATAGCCGAAAGATGATGCGCGAGTCAAAGACCATCAGGAAACAAAAATAAGTGACATCTACAAATTACAGTCACAGCAAGAAAAATTCGATCACTGTGTGGGTAACCTGGGAAATTTCTATGTGGAGTTTTCATGTTTTCCCCGTGTTTGCATGGGTTTCTTCTGGATTCTCCGGTTTTCCCCGCAATCCAAGAACATCTATGCTAGGTGAACTGGAGATGCTAAATTGTCTAGTCCTAAGCACCAAAGAGTAAAGGATGCGTTGGGAAGGGCATCCGGCATAAAACATGTGACAATTGTAATCTGAGTGACTCACTGTGGCGACCAATGGTGGCAGGGAAAAGCCAAAAGAGGAAAATAAATTTCTGCAATTAATGAATTAAAATTGTTCATTTGATATTAATTACTATAACAAATTTTTCAACAAAGCTTAGGAGTAAATCTTAGTCCCTTCTCCTGCTAACACAGGTGGTGAGCAAACCTGGGTAGAAGAAGATGTGGTGTGTGAAACTGTACGCACTGTGTTCGGGTCCCTGTGGACGAGAGAAAGCATGCTGGTCAAGATGCTCCCACACAGAACCAACTCCTTCTGCTCTTTCAGGTAAGTAAGGAGAAGATGTAGGACCACAGGTAGGAGCACGCACCGCGATTCTGCAAACACACACACACACACTTTTCAAGCAAAGCTGCTAACCACAACATTAAATATGTATAATATTCAGAACATCAGGAACCTGAGTTTAAGCACTTTGGAAGTGTGTGTGTACCTGGGTTGGTGTAAAGTGGGCTCTCCACAGTCTTGGCCACACACTGCAACTTGACTGCTTGCAGGGGGCAGTCAGTGTGTGTCAGAGCGGGCAGACTGCTCAGTGTGTCGCGTGCCAGATTCGCCACCTCACGAACGCCGAACACCTTCAGCAACTCACAGCACACAGTGGGAAATGACCTCAGCAACACAGCCTACACAAACACACACACACACATACAGAGAGATTCATGTCCATAGACAAATTGCACGGTTCAAGACATTTCATTGGATAAGAGTGTACGCTTAGCATTTAACAAGATGTAATGAAGCAGTTATTAAAGGTAATAGTTCAGTTGGTAGTGCATTCTGCTGAGCCAGGAGTGTTAGTAACAGGGGTTCAACTAACTGGGGCTGTAAAAGCTGACAAGAGATTGGGATGCTCACTCAGATTAACATCTCCTTGAAAAATTTCGATTGCAGCACCCCCTATGGAAAGAATTTTACAGTACTGTATCTATGGCATCAAAGGAGTGCGCTAGTAATGAACTGTGTGAAATGCCATGATGTGCTGACGCTTTGCTTTGAAATGTATTCACCAGGTCGCACTAATCAACAATTAAATACCATTATCTCTGGTAACGTGCCTTCTAAATGCCAAATTAGCAATAAAAGTTCATAATTTGTGGTAGTTTTGAGGTATTGCCCACTCCATTTCAGGAGCCAGTAACCGTAAGGGCAGCAACCACATAGAAACACAAAATATATATTCCATATAGGACATGTGTCGCCAATACCAACAAAAGATTTATGTAACTCAGTGATGTCTTAGTATTAGTATCAATAGCGCTGCGGGGCTTCCAAGAAGCAAGTTAGTCCCTGTTCAGCCTTATGATATAAATGCTACTTAGAGGTCAGCCGTGGCTTAATGGATAGGGAAAAGGGCTGGGGACAAAGAGATCGCTGGTTGGAACCCCACTCTAGGCAAGTCATAGCTGAAGTGCCGTTGAGCAAGGCACCCAATCCCCAACTGCTCCCCGTGCGCCTCAGTGGGCAGCACACTGCTCCAGGTGTTCAGCCCTGGATGGGTTAAATGCAGCGAAAGAATTTCCTTACGGGGATCAATAAAGTATCAATTATTATTATTAGAGGTGGAGATAAAGAGAAGAAGTATATTGTCAGGTAGAGGTAAAGAGTAAGACGGAAGTAAAGTATCATTTAGAGATAAAGAGTCAGGTTGAAATTCAGAAGGAGGCAGAGATTCCAGTTGAGGTAAGGTTTAATAGAAACATATCTTATATAGGTAATGATTCGAATAAAGGTAAATATTGAGTCAGATGGAGAGATGAGTGAGTTATAAACTGTAAGTTGAGAGTTTAATTGAGGTAAAGCAAAGTTTTAAAGAGACATACAGTATTGAGTTAAAGAATCAGATGGAGGTAAGGAGACAGATGGAGGTAAAGGGACAGCTAGAGGTAAACAGTCAGGAGGAGGTAAATAATCATGTAGATGTAGAGTCAGATAGCGGTAAACAGTCAGGAAGAGGTAAAGAAGCAGGGGGAGGTAAAGAATCATGTAGATGTAGAGTCAGATAGAGGTAAACAGTCAGGAAGAGGTAAAGAGTCAGGGGGAGGTAAAGAGTAAGGGAGAGGTAAAGAATAATGTAGAAGTATAAACAGTCAGGATGATGTAACAAATCAGTAGGAGGTAAATAGTCAGGTAGATGTAAAGTCAGATGGAGGTAAAGAGTCAGGAGGAGGTAAAATCAGATAGAGGTAAAACAGTAAGGAGGTAAAGAGTCAGTAGAAGGTAAAGATTCAGGTAGAAGTAAAGTCAGATTGCGGTAAAACAATAAGGAGGTAAAAAGTCAGTAGTAGGTAAAGATTCAGTTAGAGGTAAAGAGTCGGCTGGAGGTAAAAAGTCAGGAGGAGGTAAAGGGTTAGGAGGACGTAAAGATTCAAGTACAGGTAGAGTCTGTAAACTAAGAAATGAAGAATCCAGAATCAAAACACAGCCCACATGAAATTTTACGATCAGTATGTAAGCACATATTCACACACACACACACACTAACGCACACACAAACGCACGCACACACATAGCCTAGAGCTTATGTGTAAACACAGTGTGTGAGGTGGCAGGGTTGGCGATGATCCTGTTGCCTCCACGTGCTGCTGATCCATTCTGCGTCCCAGCCATGTTTCATTCAATCAGAGGTGTTAATGGAAATCTGCACTCCTGCTGCGCTGCTACAACAACCTCTAATGTGTGTGTGTGTGTGTGTGTTTATGTATTATGATATGGCCACATTCTGCTGCTTTTAGCATATACAGATTGTGTGAATTAGGCCTTGTTTTTTCATGGCATGTAGCGCTACAATACCTAAACATTACACAGACTCTGATGCAAACAGACACACACAAGTGTATGGTGTATGAGCGTGTATGAGAACGACAGGGCTGTTGCACCTATGGCATATGGTTTGGCCAAGATACCTGTTGTGCATATTGGGTTGTGTGTAAATATTTGTATATCTTTTTTTAATGTATAGCAATACAGTGTGTATGTGGGTTTGTAAGAGACAATGGTAATATTCCTGTGGTGTGTGTGTGTTGAACTAGCATCCTAGCGGTATGAATGTATGTGTGTGTTACCTGTGTGTGTGTGACAGGGCTGATTCCTTTGCTCTCATGAGAAAGGAACAGATGGACAGATTTGAAGAGCTCATGGATGGAGCAGCGGAACTCATCCTCACCCTGCGCCGCAGATGCTGCAGTATAGAGCCTGCGAGACTGCACTATGTATTTAAACAAATACTCTGCAGCCTGCATACAAACACAAACACACACAAACACACACATGCTGTTTTATACAAATAACAAACTCATTTTGAAACAAACCTGTGTTGGATTTCTTTGTTTGTAGAATGTTAAACTGTAATTCGCTTCTTACCGTCACTACAAAAGAGTTAGCATCTGATAGCAAACATGCCTCAGCTAGGTTAGAGTATGTTACATGATTAATGTGGTTTATTGTTTTGTCATTTTGACCAGAACTCAGAATTAGGGGTGAAATGGTGACTGAGTAGAGAATACTGTACATTACTGATTGGAAGGTTGTGTCTAATGTATGGACGTTAAAGATCATAATCATTAAAACAGAATTAATAACAACAGACATAGCATGACTCTAACAAATGTTCTATCTAAAAAAAACTAAATGATGAATTTCAAGTAAACAAACAGGGAGAAATCTTTACAAGCTGTAGCTAATTACAGCGAAGCATATATGAATATGAATAACATGTGATCTGAGCATCTGAGCAGCTGAAAGATGTTTCACTTTTACCTTCAGGACCTGCTGTATCTGCTCATGATGCTCAGCCTCAATGATCCGGTCCACATGCCACTTCAAAACACGGATTAGGTCTCTACAAAGATAAGAAGGAGGTTGTTATGATATATGGTTGTCTAGAACCCATATATATTCAACAGTAACTTTATTAGGTACACCGAGTTAAAGGTCCAGACACCCTTTTACCTTTGACGCGTACCTTCAACAGAGATGTTAAGTGGTTATTTAAGTTACTATCATCGCAAACCAGTCGGCCCATTCTCCTCTAAACCTTTCACACCAACAAGGCCACCTCTACATGCCTAATTGCATTGAGTCGTGACCATGTGACCAAGTGAACAGGTATATCATATATATGGTAGCACAGTGGTGCAGTGGATAGTTCTGTGGCCTCACAGCAAAAAGATACCGCCGACTATAGAAACTGCATGTTTATCCTGTGTTTGCGTTTTCTCCGGGCACTCTGGTTTCCTTCCGCATGCCAAAGACATGAAGGATAGGTTAACTGGTGTCTCTAAGTTACCCGTCAAAATTTAAATTTGTGTGTGAGTGTGTGTGTGCCCAATGACGGATTGGAGGGTTGTTCCTGCCCTTGTGAATTTCCAGGTGGGCACCGGCTTTCCCATGACTCTAAAACTAGATCACACAGGCTTCTGACTAAATGGGATACGTAACAGAAAAAACACAACAAATGCCTTAGAGGCACCCAAATGTATCCTTTCTGAATCACTATCACTATGTTACATTTTGAGATACCTCTATATATACCTCCTATACTTTCATCCAGTAAACCATGTCATAATAATCTGAGTAGATAAGGATTAGCCTGAAAAAAGCTTGAGAAACTAATAAGTTGCATATTCAAGATGAGGAAGCACACATGCTGACCTGTCTCTGTCCAAAACAGGTTACTTTACCTCATGTGTAGTTTTACCATGTCCCCTCTACAAAGAATCCACATCAGCAAGGAATATGCCTAATAAAATGTACCTCATGTCATGTAGGATTAAAGATACACAAAAGTTTGACATAGAGACAACTTTCAGCAGTTCTTTAGTGTCCAAAGTCCCAGGTGCCTCTCTATAAAACTATCTGAAGAGGTGTGCACTAAGACTCGTAAATTCAACCCCTGAATTGGAACCATGGCACCCAGACCACCTGCTGGTTGGGGGCAGAGAAGAATGATCCCTTTTACTGTTATTTTAACAGGTAAAAGAAAAACAGTTCGTGCCACAGACAAAACAAAATGCGACAGAATAGCAGATGGTGTCGCAAACATGTTACCCTTTTTACTCTTATTCTCCGCACATCAACCCCTTAAAACATATTTGGGAATAACCTGTAATGCAGACTGCACCCCAGGTCGGCTCACCTGACTTCACTAATGCTCTCATATCTGAAATCTCTACAGCCATACGTAACGCCTCATAATAATTGTATAATTAATATAATAATTTATCATCTGTCCACATACATTTACCAATATACACTACACACACTACTAATCACTGGATTAGGAACACCACAATAATAATTGGTTGTACTAAATTTTGAATAACAGCGACACACACACACAATGGGGAACAGACTCCATAAAGTGACAAACATCCTACATATACAAGGTGACCCACGCCTATATCAGTAGTTCCTCCTCTTTCGCGTTGGCTCCTCTACTCTTGGTACACCTGTGATATAGTGGTATGGGAATAGACAAAGGCAGGCATGGTACCAAACTTCTGGTCTCCAGTTATTTATCTATAGTCAAATCACTCAAGTCTCTCTGTACACCCATGTCTGGTAAATGTTGCCTTCTGCTATAGTGTCCACACTTCAAAACCATATTGTGGTGATTTTAACAGTGATCATATGTCACCAGCCACCAGCTTTATTTACACAAGTGAATACTTTTGTACTCTGTCTCGTGTTATGCTGGTGCTTAATTTCATTTGATTTCATTACCTTTAATAATCCCCATAGAGAAATTCTTTCTCTGCATTTAACCCATTCAAGAGTGAACACCCATAACAGTGTGCTGCCCCCATTGAGGCGCACAGGGAGCAGTTGGGGGTTGGGTGCCTTGCTCAATGGTACTTCAGCCATGGCCTAGAGTGAGAATCAAATTATTGCACATGTGTGCAAGCAACCATCACAGAGCAATGATGGTGTGTGATATTATTACATACAGACAGCCGAGGAATTTTTATCAGATTCCAAAAAATATTATTGCACATTGCATTTATGAATTATATCCAAATTATGCATCATTATTGTGCAGAATTCAAAAGAATCTACCTAATGTTTAAATTATACCTGATGCCGCTGATGATGAATATTTAGTAGCAGCATGCAGCAGTGATGCATATTTCCTTTCAGTCTTACGGGTTTCAGTTTGAAGCGCAAAAGGACTTTTCAAAAGTCTATGAACTGTAGCATTGTTCTGCAGAATGGCGTCCTCTTCCAAACTCTTTCAACTGTGTGATTATATAAACATGTTTCTGAGGAATTATCTTTTGAGCTTTCGTCAGAAAAGGGGAGTGCAATATTAGCCTGAGAGAATGTGGGCGCTAAAAATACAAGGGTGTAATATGTAGGGAAAAAGGAACATTTTGCTCCTGCATTGTCTTTGGGAATCTGTGGTATTATAATAAGATTTCTTTTACAAATCTGGGTCTGCACGAGTCGTACAAAAAAAATCCTGACATTTTCTCATTATGTTTGATGAAGAATTTCTTTTTTATCCTCCATGATTAAATAAAACTCCGATTAGATTGTGATTAAACACAAAGCACCAAATCACTTACACATTCAGAAAGAAAGAAAGTGTGTTTCAGCTACAATTTAGGGGAAAAATAACTCTATAGATGAACTGTACCTTTATGGTTTGCAAAATGGTGTTAAAGTGGTTAAGGGTTGTTTAGCATTGGCCAGTTTGCCATCTCTTCCGAATTGCAATATGCATGCACAGGTGGGGTGCACACTGTTTGTGCGTGTGTGTGTGTGTGTGTGAGAGAGAGATACCACTTGAACCTTTAAGAGTTGATGCAAATGTAACAAACAATGTGTAATAATTCTATACATTTACATTCTATATCTGTTGGAAATCAAGGACTGTTCTTGTGCTCAAATTAAATTGCTAATTGGATGCACAATGTAATGTGAGAAACAACATCTAAAATAAAAATGGCAATGCTTTCAAATTTCAATGCACTAGCTAAATTAGCACATGACTACCATCGACCAGGAATTATACATTCTACTTCAAAACCACCTCTATTGTGCCGAAACATCCCAACGCAAAAAGCCTCAATGTCTTGGACTTACCCCTACCATCATGAAGTACTTTGAGAGGCTCGTCCTGGCTCACCTAAATCCTGCTCACCACCCACAGTGGACCCCCTAAAATTTGCCTACCACAAGAATTAGAGCACAGAGGATGCCATCTCCACGGCATGACACTCTGCCCTTTCTTACCTGGACAATAACAAGATTTATGTGAGAACGCTGTTTGTTGATCTTAGCTCAGCATTCAACACCATTAAAACTTTCAAACCGATCACCAAACTCAAGAATCTGAGCTTCGGCATCTCCCTCAGTAACTGGACTTTCTTACCAAGAGACGCCAACCGGTCATGTTACAGAATCACACCTTTTCAACTCTCATCAGCCTCATCAGCAACAACAATGAATTCGCCTAAAGAAAAAATTTCCAGCTCCTGGCTGAGTAGTGCACCAACAACAACCTGTCTCTCAACACCAAGAAGACCAAGGAAGTCATTGTGGACTTTAGGACAACCAAAGATGGAGGTTGAGCAAATCACCAGCTTTAAGTTCCTGGGTGTCCACATCTCTGACCCTTAACACCTTAACGCTGGATGAATAGGTATACAAGCGCCTTTTCTTCCTGAGGATACTGAAAAAGGCCCATCTGTTCCCTCAAATCCTGGTGAATGTCTACCACTGCTCCATCAAGATTATCCTCACCAACTAGATCTTAGTGTGGTATGGCAGTTGCTCTTTTGCAGACCGCAAATCACTCCAGAGGGTGGTGAAAACTTCCCATGCTATTACTGCTTCTTCACTCACCTCCATCAAGGCTGTCCAGCACAAAAGGTTTCTGCAAAGCGTTCATAACATTACCAAAAACAGTTCTCACCCCAGCCACAGACTACCTTCTGGGAGGTTCTACAGAGCCCTCCGTTCCCAGACCAGCAGCCCAAGGAACAGCTTATTCCTTACGGCTGTCACACTGTTGAAGTTCGCACAGTGACTGTGCTCCCACCTATCCAGGCCAAGATGGCCATGCACCTTCTTTCAGCCAACTTGATGTCTTGGTCACAGATGCGCCAGCAAGACGTGCACCAACTTTTTGTCCTCTTTTGAACTCGGGTATGTAACTCATAATGTTGTGTGCATTGCAATATTTTGAGCAAAACTGTTCTTTTACCCTTCAGTTTCATTGTCTAACCCCTGTATACATTAATTGCATACTCATGCATATACTATTTATATACTTGTCCTTAATATTGATCGTAGTGTCTATAATATCCATTGTACTTACCAATTTATGTCTCTTACCTTTTATGTATCTTACTTCTACAAGCATTTGTGCTTCACCTGTACTTTAATTACTGTTATACCATATTTGTAATCTGCTGCTGAGGTCTTCAGTATCACAACTGTTCATTGCACATACCTTTCTAAACTGTATATATTTGTATATATACATGCACTTTTTTGCTTCTGGTTAGATCATAAAGTCCATTTCATTGTCTCGGTACTTGTACTTGCAATGACAATAAAGTTGAATTTAATCTAATCTAATACATACAGTGCATGCCCTACCATCCCAAAACGTAGAATTTGTCATTTCATATAAATGAAATTGAAATGAAATGAATTATGAAAAGTCTATGCAACCCAAATCAACAAATCCTTGTAAATCAATGCTTTGGCGCAAATCTGTCACAAAAAGTATATAATCCCAGAAAAACCGGCTTCTGATGCTGCAGGCTAGTCGATAGCCAAGAATAGCGCTCATAGTTTAAGTAAGTACAAACATTTCTTTTTCTTTTTTGAATAAGATTTATAGGCGGAGTTAGCTGACCTTGCTGAATTATTGCAAGTATCTCATTGTCGCCTTAAAAATACTATTTATTCGACTCATTTGCAGTCACCTTTCAAAAGCATTTGTTTAAAATAAAACACGGCACATTTTGGAAGGTGTGGCACACCCCTGCAGGTGAAATATGATTGGTCACATTGCTGGACCCTTCAGAATCTCCGTTGAATCTGGTACACGAACAGGTAAAGGCCACAGGAGGTTTTCTAATAAGCATATGCATCTTATAGCAAACAAAAAGTCCAAAGGTGCTACTTGTGTGCACAAGTGTGAGCCCTGTGCTGCTGGCTGGGCACCGGCTCTGCATGAACTCAGACTAGGATTAAGTATGAAATCCTTATACAGGTTCAAAGATCCTCTAACATTAAACTAAATCAGTCAGTTTTTTAATTATGTCTTGGCCAGGTGTCCGTGTGCTTACCTGTATGACAACGTGCCTGCAAAATGATTCTCAATGTAGTTATCCATGACGGGTGTAAAGTGCTGGAATTTGCTGTCCTGCAGCAAATTTATGACATGCACCTGCAAAGGAAATCACCACCAATTTCACTAAAACTTGACGGAATACACCAGTAACTGCTACACAGTCAGACCCAAACATCTCTTTTAACAGTGTGTGTATATATACAGGGGTTAGACAATGAAACTGAAACACCTGGTTTTAGACCACAATAAATTATTTGTATGGTGTAGGGCCTCCTTTTGCGGCTAATACAGCGTCAATTCGTCTTGGGAATGACACATACAAGTCTTGTACGGTGGTCAGAGGGATTTTAAGCCATTCTTC
>JAOUQV010000031.1:7812961-7825228 GCA_028565295.1 Aspidoras spilotus | reverse complement strand
AATCATGTATCGAGCCGTGGAATCAGACATAGGTAAATAGTTTCTGCCAGACTTTTCAGTCATTTTCTTGTTATTTCTTTAATTATCTACAATACTTAAGGACTTATCAGCTATAAATATTATATATGAGGAGTTTGCAGATATCTCCATTTTTATAAATCTTGTTTGTAATTAATAAATTTCAATCAAACATACTGTGGTATAAAAAATTTTTGGGTACCTCTGATAACTTTTCTGATTTTAATTTATAAACCATTTACAGAAGCGTTCACTCTAATAACTGAGCTATCCAGGCTTTCTACAAACAAACACCTACCTATAAATGAATGATGTTTTTGAAACAAACAGAGCCACAAGAACTACAGTATCAGGCAAACGTTTGCACACACCACAGATGGATTCTTTCCATGTCGTTCCCACCATGAAGTGTGATTGTACTGGGGGGCTTTGCTGCTGACACTGTTGGCGATTTATTCAAAATCCAAGGCACATTTAACTATCATGGTTACCACAGCATTCTGCAGCGGCATGCCATCCCATCAGGTTTGCGCTTAGTTCGATCATCATTTTTTTAACACCTCCAGGCTGTGTAAAGGCTTTTTAACCAAGAAAGGGTGAAGGAGTGTTGTGTCAGATGACCTGGCTTCCACAATCACCTGATCAAACCCAGTTGAGATGGTTTTGGGTGAGTTGGACCGCAGAGTGAAGGAAAAGCATCCAACAAGTGCTCAGCACCTTTGGGAACTCTTTCAAGACTGTAGGAAAATCATTGCAGGTCCACCTCATGAAACCGATTGATAGAATGACAGGGATGTGCACAGATTTAATCAGAGCGAACTTGCCTACTGCCTGAAAACTGCCTACTTTGATTACACAATTCCTTATGTGTTCTTCATATTCTGGGTGACTTTACTATGACTGTAGGAAAAAAAGACATTGAATCAGAAGGTGTGCCAAACTTTTGACCGGTACTGTAAATCCCTTCAAAGTGTTGTAATTGCCAACACTAACGGTGCATACTGATTGGATGAACTGATTTATCGGGTTGATGTTTTCTGATGAAAAACATAAATGCATTGAAAGTGGAGAAATAATGCTTTTGTTTAAAAATATATAGAACTCATTCTGTCCTATGTGTCAAGATCATGGCACTTATCATTTTATAAAAAAAAATGTCTACAATATCTACAATATTCCTTTTTAACCTTTTTCTGTTTTGTAGAGAAATACATCTGTTACGGTGAACAGACCCATTCTGTTTTAAAAAAGCTTTCATCAAATGGAAAGAAAATGTTTCTGATCACCAATAGCCCCCTGGATTTTGTGTAAGCGCACAGCCATCACACTTGAGTTAATACTTCTGATGACGTATGTAAAAGAATCCGAGTGTTTGAACGGATATGTTTTTTTTTCCCATTACTTGGTGCCTGGCCAATATTCTGAATATGCTTTGTGCTTGTGCATGTTTCTTTGTTTAGAGACAGAGGAATGAACTTCATTGTTGGAAAAGACTGGAGGGATCTATTCGATGTTGTCATTGTGCAAGCTGACAAGCCCAGTTTCTTCAACGACCGTAGAAAGTGAGTTCCACGAAATTCTGTGAGTAATTCAAGCGAAATTGACGGTGCTAAATGAAACTACTATGACGGAAACCCAGACACAATAACAAGCACACGATGGAGTTCAGTATTTTCTTAGGAGCGTTGAGACTTTAAATGGACGTGAAGTAACTGTTCCAACAAGCATTAAAAATGCGTATATGAGGAAAATATTACCAACACCAAAGCCTTGTATGTATCTAAAGATATTTCTGAGCTTTCTTGCAGCAATATTTTCTGCTAAATCACAAAAAAGCACAAAACCAGCTACATTATAACATGTGGACTTTCTCTGTACTACAAGAATAAAGTCACTTCTGCTGGACCACAAAAATAAATAACCATGTCCGTGTTTGGGAGGCTGGTTTTCTCCATGTGCTTATGGAATTATGTATGTTGAAATGGTAATAGAAGCATTAAAATGCATTATATTAGACTTACTGGCACCTGCAGAAACACTGGAGTGCTCTTTCTACGCTATTTACCGCATGTGTGTGTGTTTGTGTGTGTGTGTGTTTTAAAGGCCATTCCGTCAAATTACTGACAAAGGAGTGTTGCTCTGGGACCGAATCCACCACCTGGAAAAGGGGCAGATTTATAAGCAGGTACTGTATGCCCTTTGAGCTGAACCTATAAATGGCCCACAGCTCGTATGTTCCCTCTGACCTGACCTGTACATTCAGTAGATTGAAATAACAGCAATGAAACCTTGTCATGGCTGTTATTTGTGTGTTCTTTAGATATAGTGTGTGGCTTTTGTTTGTTTCCAGGGAAACCTGTATGAATTCTTGAGTCTCACTGGCTGGAGGGGTTCAAAGGTTTTATATTTCGGAGACCACATATACAGCGACCTTGCTGTAAGCAACTACTGCACACCCACACTAACTAAGTTAATATACAGTACATACTAGTATTATAGCTAAAGGCTGGAAAAAATCTTTCTGCCAAATTTGCATTCTGAAGAAATAATCATTTACAGTGTTTTAATGTAAATCTGGAATTTTAAGCATGTTGCATTAAAGAAAGTAATAATTTTGAAATAAATAGTGCCTTTAACATTGCTTAGGTTTTCTATTCAAAAGTTAAATAAATAAATACATAAATATTTTAAAAAATCTATTATAATTATAGATGCAAGCAACAATTGTGTGGTCAAATACGAATAAGCAGTACACGTGTGTAAGTCTGTGTTGATATGACCTGCGGTTCCTGAGTACTTAGTAATACATGGCCATAAATGATGCACTTTGAGAGAAATTTGTAAGGACAGTGGATACAAATTACGAATCATTTTTCCTTGTCACATATGCAGCATCTGAAAATCTGCCTTAACAGTAGAGTACAGTGCGTTCCCAGGCTGAACTCTAATTTAGGAAGTGCTTCCGTTTTTAGGACCTGACCCTGAAGCATGGCTGGAGGACAGGGGCCATCATTCCTGAGCTACGGAAGGAGATCAAGATCATGAACACAGATGAATACGTAAAAAACATCACATGGCTACAGAGTCTGACCAACCTACTGGAGCATAATCAGGTGCAACCTTACAGTGATCACATCTCTGGAGGGTTAAGGCATATTTCATATGTTTATATAATAGAGCAATATAAAAGATCACAAATGTAAATATGTAAAGTGAGTCTAAACCAGCAGCAAAACACACATTCCTAAAATATATCATACATTGTACATGTTCTGTAAACCAAGAAAAAGATTTTGTAGACTAGTTATACACATAGAATTGGTTTAAGAAAGTGTCTTCTTGTATTTAAAGCCACTTTTCTTAATTTTTTTTTAAATCTGTATGTGGTAGGTATATCGAGATGCTGCCTCACAATCAGTGATACAGCAGTGGATCAAAGAAAGGGAGGACATAAGGTAACTCATCAGTCTTTAATCAATTACTTATTAGAAAAACTGTAGTAAGCGCACGGTGGCGCAGCCTTACAAAAAGAGGATACGGGTTCAAGGAGTTTACATGTTCTCTACATGTTTGTGCGGGTTTTCTCCGGGTACTCTGGTTTCCTCCCGCATACCAAAGACATGCATGATGGGTTAATCAGTGTCTCTAGATTGCCCATTAGTTTGTGAATGTGTGCACAAGACATTGGCGCCCTGTCTAGGGTTGTTCCTGCTCTTGCGCTCAGAGTTTCCGGCTGGGCATAGAAAATGAAGAGCGGGTATATAACATGCTTTAATATTTAAACACAAGATGTAATACGTGTTACAGTGACCCTATGAGAAGAATGCCATGGCCTAGCTTAAAGAAACGGCTCATATTTAATTATGCACATTAGGCTCAGAGAACTGACCCATTTGTGAATGACACATAATTAGTAGAGGTTTTAAAATATTGCATATTTTATATACCTCGTTCTCTACATATGAATAACTCTGTGGTGTTGATGTGATAGGTCTCAGGCAAAGAACATGTTCAACGGTCAGTTCGGCAGTCTTTTCCGCACATATCACAACCCAACATATTTCTCCCGCCGTCTCTCACGCTTTGCGGACATCTACATGGCTTCCCTTAGCTGCCTGCTCAAATACGACCTGCAGCACACGTTCTATCCACGCCGCACACCACTTCAACACGAGTCCCCATTCTGGCCTGAGCAGACCAGCAAAGGAGCTGTTCATACTTCGCACAGGTCTTGAAAAGGAGATTAAACCTGACATTATAATATTTTATAATATTATCTATTATAAAACTTTATTTAAAAAGAGATCAGCACTGCAGAGGTTTATCAGATTGAGCAGCAGCATACTAGATGTTATGTAATGAACTGGACTTTTACCAAAGCTGAGATGCAGGTTTTACTATGAAATAAACAAACAAATGTTTGCATGTTATCTTACTAGATTTTTTTAGACAATCATAACACAGATGGCATGAAATAGTAGTCATTGTCTCCTAGCTAGAAAACGCCATAGTGCTTTAGCATTTAAAAATACCACTAACTTTATACTTGCAGCATATTTAGCATATTTTAGTTAAGAATGGCTATGGATAGTTTAGGACTTTTCCCAGATTTCTCTGTGCTGTTGTGATATTTAATGAGAATGTTTGCAAAGCTGAAGTTTATATGTTATCCTCATCCTCCAGTGCATATTTGATATGCAACAACGTCTAGTGAGTCGTAATGCTTTTATAGATATGCGTATAAATGGTTAAGTTACACGGTTGATGAGGCATTACGTATCTGTTATGTACGATGTACAGTTTAAAATAATCGCAGTCCAACATGATTGACTAGATCAGACGCAGTTTTTGGTAGAAATTATATTAGTACAAGGCAAATAATTTACCAGTTCAGTAAGTGTAACAGTGTCATAGAAAACCAGCATGTTATGCATGTTTCTGGTCTGTCTATTTGATAAATTAATTGAAATGGGTGTGTTTTTTAAATATTTGCAATGTGAAGTTCAATTAGTGAGGTCATTTATTCTGTGAAATATGGGTGGCACGGTGGCGCAGTGGATAGTGCTGTGGCCTCACAGCAAGAGGACCGGGTTCAATCCCCGCTTAGGGCATCCTGGGAATTTCTGTGTGGAGTTTGCATGTTATCCCCGTGTTCGCGTGGGTTTTCTCCGGGTATGAGTATGACCGTGTTCCTGTCATTAGAATAGCCACTGGTGCTGAGAATGACGTTAAACAATATAAATAAATAAAATTCTGTGAAATACAGATGTTAATGGGGTGGCCCTTACTTAATGATGAAGCCAACACATTTTGTACATGCCCTTTTCATTAAAACCTGCGAAAATTAAAATGTTGATTAGAGAGAAAACATACACAAAATGCTGAAAATAATAGGCTGGTCAGCTAAAATTATCTCCAAGGCTTAAATTGGAATCTACCATTCGGATGGATTGAAGAATGGCCAGAATGCCAAAGACTCTGCAAATGATCTGCCCCATGGATATCAAAGATGGTCTGAAGTTACCTGTGAGTACTGTGACAATTAAAAGACGCATGTGTGAAGTTGATCTATTAGCAAAAAGTCCCTGCAAAGTCCCACTGTCGAAATAAAAAAAGAAAAAAGACATGTGCTGAAGAGGACACAATACAATTAGCCAAAGAATACACCAACTGTTTGAGAAGCAACGAGAAACATTTTGCGGACTGTTGAAAGAAAAATTTGTCTTTTTGGGTCCAAGGAAGACAGACGACTCCCGAACTCTGAATTCAAGCCACAGTTCACTCTGAAGTCAATGAAGCAAGGTGGCGTAGGCTTTATGATAGCGGGATTTGTCACTTACTATGGTGTCAGCCTATTTATTGCATACTAGGGATTATTTATCAGTTTAGATATATAAAATATTTGAAGAGTTGCTTTATGCTCAAGAGAAAATGCCCTCGAAAGGGGTATTTTAACAAGCCAACGACCCCAAACACACCAGTAAATGAGCAGCATCTTGGTTCCAGACAACAAAATTAGTTATGTAGTGGCCAGCTCAATCTCTGAACCTTAATCTGATAAAAAAAAAATTAAAAAAAAACTTATGGGGTGACATTGAAAATACTGTTACTGAGACAAACCAAAGGAATGCAGAGGAACTGTGGAAAGTTATCGAATCATCCTGGGCTGGAATACCTGTTTACAGGTTCCAGATGTTGATCGATTCCTTGCAACACAGATGTGAAACAGTGGTTATACTGAACTACATATTTCTTTGGTGAGTCACAGGAAAGATTTTTCACTTTGCACATTAAATATTTGAGTTTTAAAATAAGACAATTCTAACAGCTCTATTTTGGCACTGCTTATGTTTTACAGCCCAATATTGGTTTTTTTTCATTTCCTTTAATTAAAAAAAATGATACTTTTCTTCTTCATGTTTAGAATTAGAATATACTATACAGTGTTCCCAATGCAGGGAAATAAAACTATATTAGGAATTCTGAGTTTTACTTCTGTGTGTGTTTAAAAACATGAGTTAAGCACAAATCTTTGTTTTTATTTCCATGCATTGCAAATGAAAGCATGAAGAGAAATGTATATACATTTTAAATACATCACAGAAAATAGGGCTGTTAATAAACAAGCAGTGTGTTTGTCTTAACAAACTCAAAAAAACTTTTTATGATCCATCATTCCTATCAATCACTTACAATATTTAGTTCAGTATGAACACAGTTTTAAACAACTGCTTCACATCTGTGTTGCATAGATTCAACCAACCTCTGGCACCTGTCAGCTTGTATTCCAGCTCTAAATCCCACAGATCATTTGCATTTCTGAGTTTTGCCTCAGAAACTGCATCTTTCCTGTCACCCCATAAGTTTTCTATCGGATTAAGGTCCAAGAATGGGCTGCTTACTCCATAACCTCAATTTGTTTGACTGAAACAAGATGCTGCTCGTTTACTGGTGTGTTTGGGGTCATTGCCTTGTTGAAATACAGATTTTAAGGTCATTTCCTCTTCAGCGTAAGGGAATATATAAACTTTGAGGATTTTGATATACGCAAACTTGTCCATGATTCCTGGTATACAGTAAATAGACCTGGCACAATAGTACGAGAAACATGCACATATCATGATGCCTGCACCACCATGCATCATTGACTGCAAAGTGTACTGTGGCTTGAATTTAGAGTTTGGGAGTCATCTGTTTAACTGCCATTTTCTTAACATAAGGACTTTGCGGGAACGTATAGATTCGCTTCACACAGTCGTCTTCTGAAACCTGCAGTACTCGCAGGCAGCTTGAGGCTGTCTTTGACCATGCTGGACATTGTCATTGGCTGAGCCCTTGCCATTCTTGCTATTCTTCGATCCATTCGAATGGTAGTCTTTAGTTTTCTTCCATTTTTAATGTTAAGCATTAAAGATCATTTTCGCTGAGCAGTCCATCATTGTCTGCACTTTTTTAAAATCAACTTTTCAAAGTATTTTCTGAACACTGTCTCAAACAACCCATAGTTCTCTGGCTTCCGATGAGAAATGCATATCTGCAGTATGTGCTGACTTCACCCTTAAATAAGTGCCTCTGATTCACACCTGTTTCTTCACAGAATGATCGACATCACTAATTGAACTCCACACTGCTATTATTTTGAACACTACTGTATATAGTTTTAAACTATATGTGAACGACTCATGTACAGGAAGTGATGTTCCATTTCTGATCCTGTATTTGGTTAAAGCAGCTGTTCAGTTGTATTTTATGCTACAGTCAGTAATTAGCTTTCACTATTGGGCCGCATTAATAACTGTATTGAATCATGTTGGAAAACATCTTTGCACTAAATGTTCATCCAGACATGACTTAAGGAGTTACAGTTTATTTTATTGTGTCTGCTCGGGAAGTAGAATTAGTTTTAGTAGATAAATAGTATTTTAAATGGACGGAAATGAACGGGATAAAACAGTGACTTAAGTATTCTATGGCTGTGATACTATATCTGTTCTTACTTCTTACTGTATTTACTTTGGGATCTTTATGCAAATTCATCTGTGATTTATTTATTAAACATGGGTTTTATGTGGTATCTGTGTGTTTCTAAAATAATCACATCATAATATAACACATAACATTAAAACTGTGGTTTGTCTATATTTTGTGGCCATTATGATTAAAACTGGACTTGAATACGTTGCACTGACGATCAGTTTTTAATATCGGTTTGGATTTTTGGTAATAAATGACTTATTTTATTTATTATTTGGTTATTACAGATTTGATCATATACAGATATCTCTATTATACAATTCACTATGAAAAAAATACTTGGGAATTACAAATAATAGGAATTATTTGTAGTAATAAAAGGGGGGTATCTCAAAGTCCCACTCTGGGGTTGAATCTCGGGGACTAATACTTATACAGGCAGCCCGTAGACCAAACGTTCGCTGGTTTGATCCCAACTCCGGAAAAGGTATATTTCATTGAGCAAGGCACCCAACTCTCATTTGCTTCCCATGGGCCTCAATGAGGTGATTGCTCACTGCTCTTGGTACCAGTGTGTGCTAAGTTAACCCCTAGATGGGTTTAATACAGAGGAGAATTTTCTTACTGCGATCAAACAATCATGTATCTATTATTATTATTATTATATCCATAGGGAAAATCTCTCTCCCTCTCCTACATCCATTTGGGGTTCACATCCAGAGCAGCGTGCTGTCCTCTATGAGGCGCACAGATTTTGGGTGCCTTGCACAACTGCACTTTATCCATGAATTGCCCTCTACCCTATCCATGAAAACATAGCTGACCCACTTCATTTTCTAATGGAGATTAAACTACTTTTTAACTCCACAACCCACATTTTACAAATAATAATAATAATTATTATTATTATGCAGTCAATCGTCAATACCAGACCCCCCCCTGTGTAATTGGCAGTGCTCCAGGATGGATTAAAATGTCTGTGTGCTAACAAATTGGCTTTATAAAAACAACAATTCCCCCATGATTGTGTCCTGGCAGGGTGTTAATTGAAAAAATGGCTGTGTAACGTAAGCAGCATGGTTGTCATGGAGTTTCTGGGCTAAAATGAAGTGGTTTGTCCTTACAGTCGCTCTAAAGACACAAGATGCAACTGATGAGCCAACAGATCTTTTTTTTTTTTTTTTTAAATCAATATTGAATCAACACTTGTGGATTAAAAACTGAACTCATAGCACCTATTATTGATGCTTAAAAAACTATAGGACACTAAGCAACAAAATATTTACAGGAGCACGTCTAGATATTGAGGTATGTTAGTAGTTATATACTAGTTAATAGTTATTTATTACTTTATTACATTTAGTTAACACGTGTTTAATGTAAAACAAATGGAGTACCTGTTACTAACCTTCTTGCATCGACTGATTTACGGTTGTTCTACAAAATGTATCATCAGTAAACCTATTCATAACCTAGACATATTTTCACATAGTGAGAGATAAAACTGGTCAAGTTAGTGCCCGAGATGCTTCACCAAGTCTAGTAACAGGTAACAATCAATAGTAAGTGCTGTGTCGATTATGCTGAATGCAGTTCGGAAATGATTTTTAATTTCTCTAACGCTTGGGAACAAGAGATTGAGAAAACATGGAACAGTCATATCCATGTGGCCATTATAGTTACTAACTGTACAGTGCTGCTTGTAACGTTTTTTGTGGGAATTGCGGCTAACCTTTTTGTTACCTACGCTGTGTACAATCAGAAATCTCTCCAGACATCCACCAATGCACTCTTGGTTAATCTTGCAGTCATTGACTTGCTACGATGTGCTACTGATTGTCCCTTGCTTCTGGGTGTCGTCTTGAATGAATATAACACCAGAGACCTCGGGGACATTCTCTGTGATGGCCAGGTGATGTCATTTTCGCTCAGCTGCTGTGTCCAGTTGTTCACGCTGGCCAGCATTAGCGCTGAACGACACCAAGCCATTGCTAACCCGTTTAAGTCATCACAGCGTCAGAAACGAGTTAAAGTGTGGATCCCGCTCACCTGGGCCGTGGCGATTGTGGTGTCAACTCTGTGTGTCATATTTACTAAAGACTCCTCTATCTATGTTCGATGTAGAGCTTTGCGTTTGGATGCTTTAAAGACTCATGACTCGTTTGGTCGTTACATCTTGTTGCCTATCTGGTCTGTGTGCTTGGCTCTTATTGTCGGCTTTTATTCCCACATATTTATCCTGGTTAAAGCACACAACCGGAAGATTTTTGACAAAGGCGTTTCTGCCCAGTCAAACAAAAAAGATCCTGAAGACAAGAAAAAAGCACAGGAATTTGTAGTAGCCAAGGTTGCCATCGTGACTGAACCAGTGGCACCGAAAGACACTCAAGATGCACAAGGAGGAAATCAGCCGGCACATGGTACACAGACATGCAGTGGTAGTCCTAAAGAGAACCAAAGGACTATACCAATGGTTGAAAGTCAGCCTTTTCCTACGGACATCAAAACTGTGGATGTAAACACAGAAGAAAACCATGAACATGGTGTAATAGTTCTTCCTGAACTGCACCACAACATAACTGATCTGATAGATTTGGAGAACGGTGCTGAGAATCCAGATGATCGTCCTAGAGATTCCGAGATACCAGACTCTGATCAGGTTCCTTCAGTAGCAACCAGCTCCCAAATTGTGACATTTACTCAGTACGAACTGAACAACCACACGGATCTAAAGCACGGTGAGAAGAACACAAGTGAGCCTCCAGAAGATGAAAAGAAACCCAACCTGGAGCTGGTTCCCCCAGCAGCAGATACTCAGGCTGCTTCAGCAGAGCAAGACATGGCGGTAATGGGTGAAGTGTGTATGATGCCATCATTTGCCAATAAGGAGAGAGGCAACAAGAAGAAAGAAAGCAGGCTGGCCAAACGCTCTGGTTACATCATTCTTACTTTCATAGTCTTTTGGATGCCACTGATTGCGACAGTGCTCCTGAACACCTTTTTGAAAAGAAAACAGTTTTCCGAGGTAAGTCTAATGTCTAAACCTGCAAACAATTAAACTACGTGTAAATCTGAAATACATATGAACTGACTTAAATCTGATTATATAGTCTCGTCATTATGTTATCAGTATATGACTTTAATACACTATGTAGCCAAATGTTTTTGGATTATTATTACACCCATATGTGCTTCCTGAACATTCGAGTCGAAATTTACTTTCGCTTTGCTCGTCTAATCCCCACTCCAGCATGCAGTGGAGATGTGCAGATTGTTGCTCAATCAGATACAGGATTAGTAAAATTGGGCATAGACGGTTGTCTAGGTGGTGTGCCCCAATTAGTGTTTTAATTTATTCTGAATATGTTCTAGGGGTTTCACTTCAGGGCTCTGTGAAGAACCCTTGAGATCTTCCACATGAAATTTGACAGGCCATGTCTTTATACACCTCACTTTGTGCACAGGGTCATTGTCTTGCTAGAATAAGTTTGGGTTATTAATTCCGCTAATTTCCGGGGAAATTGTAATGCTATAATCTACAAAAAGTATTTCAGATATGGCAAAAGTTTGGGACGAAACACACATGGGGTTGATGGTCAGATGTCAACCATGGTATATTATCAGTAGAGTGTATTTAAATATAGCAAAGCTACACAAATCTAATGGTTTAATCTGCAAGTTAAATGAAACATTTTTAAAAAGTCTTATTTCATACTTTGTCCAGGAAGTTGACGTTCTTGTGGTCTCCATTGCCTGCATGACATCCCTCACCAACCCCATCATTTATGCAGCGGTGAACCCTCAATTCCGTACTGAATTCTACAGCTTAAAGGCCAGGTGTAAAGCACTGTGCACAAAATCATGACACAATTCAAGCCTAACTGCAACCATCTCAGACTTATCCGACTGTCCAATCCATCCAGATTCAGTGTCTTTGTTAGGTCACTGTGATTGTGAATCAGGTACAGTATTCGACTTGCTGCAGTAGGAGAATTTGTAAGAATGTGTTCAATCTATACTATCTGTACTACTATTTGCTTTTATCCGAGAAGGTTTAGTATAGTACTTTAAAGACATCTATAATATTTAGGAATAAACTCTATGGTATATGGTAACTAGGAGTGAACTGCTGGGGGGAAAAGCCAGGAGATTTAGTACCCAAGATCAATTCGTAGAGTGGGGCTGAAAAATGAAGGTTGGTTCGGTGCATAACAAAACTCCCTATATATAGGAAGGCTGCATCAGGAAGGGTATCTTTCGTAAACCAGTCATGAA
>JAOUQV010000031.1:7802305-7812861 GCA_028565295.1 Aspidoras spilotus | reverse complement strand
ATGTCACCCATAATGTTGTGTGCATTGCAATATTTTAAGCAAAACTGTGCTCTTACCCTGATAATTGAACCTTCACAATCTGCACTTACTGGTGCAATGTGCAATTAATGAAGATTGGCCACCAGGCTTGTCCAGAACTAACAACTATCCTATATAATCAGATTTAGCTTCTCTCTATGATGTTAAAAACTCACTTGAAACATTTTAAAAATATACAGCCAGTAAGTGGTAGAGATAACTAGATGAAATAAAACAGCAGGTCCATCTTCATTCATATGGTCAGCACATAATCGGATGTAGATTATATTTTCCATAAGGCGGTCTTACAAATTCAGATATTATAGACAGAGGAGGATATGGAAGAATCTCCGGCATATTGCTGCTTTCTCTTCTGACATAGCTGGCACTTACTGGCCACTTCATTAGATACACCTTGCTAGTAAAAGGTTGGACCCCCTTTTGTCTTCAGAACTGCTTTAATTCTTCATGACATACTTTCTACAGAGATGGTATTCTGTATTCCTTGGTGGTAACTAGTGGTTATTTAAGTTATTGTAGCCTTTCTATCATCTCAAACCAGTTGCCCATTCTCCTCTGACCTTCCACATCAACAAGGCATTTTCGTCCACTTAACTTCCGCTTCCTGAATATTTTCTACTTTTGGACCCATTCTTTGTAAACTCTAGAGATGGTTATGTGACAAAATCTTAGTAGATCAGCAGTTTCTGAAATCATTAGACCAGCCCATCTGGCACCAATAAACATGCCACCTTCAAAGTCACTAAAAATCACTTTTCTCCCCCATTCTGATGCTAGGTTTCTGGTACTGGTAAAAAAGACAACATCAGCATGTTGTCTTTACCAACGCTACATATCTTAATGCATGAGTTGTAGCCATGTGATTGACCGATTAGATAATTGTATTAACAAGCAATTTAACAGGTGTACCTAATAATGTGGCAAATGAGTTTAAATTTACACACAAGAAAAACAAATATCACTCTTCATATTCATTTATTATACTAATTATTTGCAAAAGACAAAAATAATGCACTCATTTCTCATTATTATGATTTTAGTCAATTATATTGGCTTTAAATGATTATTATTTTTAAGATGAATAAATTAAATAATAAAATATTTAAAAATACTTTTTGTACAGGTGACAGAAAACACACCAGAATAACAACCTGGTTTTGCTTAAATACTGCAGATGATTTTAACCAACAACCAGTAAACAGATTTGTAAAATCAAATACTAAAAGCAATATATAAAATTCTAAACACACAGACATCATACTTTAAGCTGACAACGACACACATGCTGCCAAACTATGTACGCTGGAAACAAAACCTCACTGAATAAACCCAAGGTAACTTGTTTGTTTTGCACACATATAGTCAACTGTACCTATGTGTAATGCTTTATTGAAAATTATTTTGTGCATTTTGAACGGTTGATTTAGCGCTGAAAAGGTGCGAATCAGAACTAAATGTGATTAGTCTTGTTATTTACAACCTGCTGGTGAAGGAGCAAAGAAGTAGAGTGCAAGAAGGATGAGATAAACGACCACAAGTGCCGTACCTGTAAAAAAAAAATAACAAAAAGAAATTAGAAACTGTGAATTCTACAAATTCTACAAACCTTTTCTGTGCAGTCGTGCTTGAAAGTATAATATATTTAATAATGGATGTTCTTAATAATGCTATTTATTTCTTTAAGCATTTGACCAATAAGTGGACAAAGAGTCACAAAAAACTGAGGAGAAAAGAGTGGGCAGTAGGTTTTCTGGGCAGCAGGCTTCCTTCTGTTTCACAGTATGTAAGAACACGGACCTAATTCTATTTTTTTTCATAATTATTTAATTCATGCATCATCATCATCATCATCTGTACCATAAGTTTTGCACAGAACACTTTGTCTATAGTAATCGGTCTATCACTACTTCCCTTCTAGTACCTGTCTATTATATTACCACTTCACTTTAGATTATTGTTTGTGTATACAATACAGCACGCTATACTGCAATACTGCATGTGTAATTTATTGGTCTGGATACTTCTAGTGTAATTACCCCATTCACAGGGCAGCTTGGTGGCATAATGCGTAGCACTGCTGCCTCACTGTTTCAAACCATTAGCGGGATTACCTGTGTAATTTCAGTTTTCAGTTTGCATGTTCTCTTTTGCATTTGTGCATTTACTCCCAATGTTCTGGTTTATGTTATGGCATGAAAAGATGCACCAACAAAAGAGATGACCGTGGGCTTCAGCGCATTATTAAAAAGAGAAGATTTAAGAATCTGGCAGAGAACTAGAAAGAGTTTAATGACGCAGGAGTCACAGCTTCACCACCACCACATTCATATGCATGCGGGAGATGGGCTACAACTGTCAGGTTCTCTCGGGTCAAGGCACTTCTTAACCTGAGCCAACGTAGGAAGCGTCTCAACTGGGCCAAGGATAAGAAGGGCTGGACCGTTGGCCAGTGTTTCCAAGGTCTTCGTTTCCGATGAAAGTAAAGTGTGCCTAAATCCTGTTTACGTGGATTTTATGAGCTGGAAGCCCAAATTATGTAAAAAATAAACAAATCAATGCTTGAAATAGTTTTAATTGTGGGACCTGAATATATTCAAGTTTAACTTTTTGAATGAAATTATGGAAATTAATCAACTTTTCTATGATATTTTTTGGAATATTTTTTGGCTGGACATAAAATTAGGATATCATGAAGAAATAGATTTATTTCCATAATTCCATTCGAAAAGTGAAACTTGTATACTGCACAGGTTCATCTCAATAAATTAGAATATCATCTAAAAGTTTATTTATTTCAGGAATTCAATACAAACAGTGAAATGCATACTTTATATACATTCATTACAAACAGAGTGATCTATTTCTAGTGTTTATTATGTGTGTTGCAAACACACACATTGTTCTTTGATTTATTATTATTATTATTATTCCACCAACTTGAACACGCATTTCTCCTCCTAAAGTTAATGAGGGATCGCAACACAAAATTTGACATGATCGGACCTGGTGCCCATCATGTCAAATTACAGATTGATTGCTCTCTCCATTCACGCTCTAGCACTCTTAAAAATTCACACCCTGTGATATAAAAAATCAAAGCACTCTAGCTGTTTAATTAATCAAAACATTTTGAAACTTTGTCTCATAACATTCTTATTTTTTCATCTACAAACGCCATTTATAAATGATAGAGACAGGTCTCCCCTCTAAGCGGTATAAATATCTGATTGATACATTTTTAACGAGTTATGATCAGTTGATTAGACCCACCTCCTGAAATATCCCCATAGACCTCCATGTTAAATTTTCACAAAACCGATATGAAGATCTTTAATTTTACCTTCTTCCTAAACTGCCATATCTATTTCTTGGTCAATACACATATATTTTATATCATAATGAAGGGCTAGGTCCCCTCTTTAAAAAAATGTAAGTGATAGACGACATATTTACACAAATGTTGAACATGTGCATTTGCCAATATTCAGCATATTATATCCCGTTTTAAACACAAAATCAGTAGAGATACATGTCTACTGTAAATCTACAAAAATTCATCTTTCTACCTACTGTGGTTATTGAGATATTTAGCAAGGAAGCCAGCAACAACCGTTTCTCATACACAGAAAGACAAGACATACACCAGTATGGGACGGAGAGAGAAACACTGCTTTGGCTACAGATTTCATAAATTAAATAAATTTTAAAACTATAAATTAAATAAATTAAAATGTGTAAAACGAAGGAGTTACTTTACTTTATGAATAAAATACGTCATGTCATTTTAGATACTGACATAATTATAACTGCATTTAACATTACTGTCACAGGGGCTTAAAGACTGCATTTATACCCATGGATGCACTGGGGCAACACACATCGCAGTTTCTGCAGGAAACTGTTTCTGTTAATGTTGATGATTGTCTTACAGCCACTGACAACCCAAAATCATTATCTCAGAAAATTAGAATATTTAACACAAAACACCTGCAAAGGCTTCCTAAGTGTTTAAAATGGTCCCTTAGTCTGGTTCAGTAGGCTACACAATCAGGAGGAAGATACTGGCAGTCACTGACACACTCCAAAAGGAGGGTATGGCACAAAAGGTCATTGCTAAAGAAGCTGGTTGGTCACAGAGTAATGTATCCAAGCATATTAATGGAAAGTTGCGTGGAAGGAAAAAAGTAATAAGCAACCAGGATAACCCCAGCCTTGAAAGGATTCTATAGAAAAGGCTATTTGTGGAAGATTTACAAGGAGTGGACCTCAAGAGCCACTACAGGACATGGTCTACAACTGTCGCATTCCTTGTGTCAAGCCACTCATGACTTAAGAGACAACGCCAGAAGCGTCTTACCTGGGCCAAGGAGAAAAAGAACTGGACTGTAGATTATTGGTCTAATGTATTTTTTTCAGATGAAAGTAAATTTTGCATATAATTTGGAAATCAAGTTCCTAGAGTCTGGAGGAAGAGCGGAGAGGCACAAAATCCAAGCTGCTTGAGGTCTAGTGTGAAGTTTCAACAATCAGTGATGTTTTGGGGAGTCATGTCATCTACTGGTGTAAATCCACTGTGTTATATCAAGAACAAAGTCACTGCAGCCATCTACCAGAAAATTTTAGAGCACTTCATGCTTCCCTCTGCCGAAAATAAAGACATGAATTACAGAGTTTGGTGTGGATGAACGTGACTGGCCTGCCGGAACATCTTTGGGATGAATTAGAGCGAAGATTGAGAGTCAGGCCTTCTCGTCCAGTGTGTGACCTTTTTGGAAGAATGTCAAAAATTTCCATAAACACACTCCTAAACATTGTGGACAACCAGATGAGTTAAAACTGTTCTAGCTGCAAAGGGTGGACTGACATCACATTAAACCTTATCGATTAGCTCATATGTAAGCCAGGGCAGGTGAGTCAATACTTTTAGAAAAATATATAGGGTGGGCCATTTATATGTTATATAATTATATATATAATTTCCAACTGAAAAAAATAATTTTAATGCAGATTTCTGCCTACTGAAAACTATGTAAGGGAAAGGAATCAATACTTGGTCGGGGCTCCTTTTGCATGAATTGCCGCATTAATGTGGCATGGAGGCGATCAACCTGTGGCACTGCTGAGGTGTTATGGAAGCCCAGGTTGCTTTAATAGCAGACTTCAGTTCGCCTGCATTGTTGTGTCTGGTCCCTCTCATCCTCTTGACAATAGGTAATACTGGTTATTAAAACAGGTATCGGTATTTTTGTCAGTTTAGGCAGGTGTCAAGTCATGATGGACAATAAAATTTCCATCTCCAAAAAGCTTGTCGACAGAGGTAAGTATGAAGTGCTTTAAAATTTCCTGGTAGACTTCTGTGCTGACTGAAATAAAACAGTGGACCTACACCAGTAGATGACATGACTCCCCAAACCATCACTGATTGTGGAAACTTGACACTAGACCTCAAGCAGCTTGGATTGTGTGCGAGGGGCACTCTTCCTACAGACTCTGGGAACTTTCCAAATTAAATGCAAAATTTACTTTCCTCTGAAAAGAACACATTGGACCAATGATCAACAGTCCAGTTCTTTTTTCCATGGCCCACGTAGGACGCTTTTGGCGTTGTCTCTTGGTCATAAGTGGCTTGATACAAGGAATGCGACAGCCCATGTTCTGTGTGTGGTGGCTTTTGAAGCACTGACTCCAGCAGCCGTCCACTCCATGTGAATCTCCCCCAAATTTTTGATGGCCTTTTCTCCACGATCCGTTTAAGGCTGTGGTTATCCTGGTTTTTCTACCACACTTTTTCCGTCTAATCAACTTTCCATTAATATGCTTAGATACAGCAATCTCTGAACAGCCAGATTCTATAGCAATGACTTTTGTGGCATAACCTTGTAGAGTCTGCCAATGACTGCTTAAGTCTTTCTCATGATTGTGTAACCTACTGAACCAAACTAAGGGACCATTTTAAACATTTATGAAGACTTTATATATATTTAAATGTTTTATTTAATACACCTCACATTTTATAACTGAGGATGTTGTACAAGTTTATCTGTTAACAAATTATAATCTTTGTATTGTATTTATTTAAGCATAATGAACGTATGTCCTATCCTAGACTATCCTATCCTAACATCACTCTTGGATTAATGTAAGGAATTGGACATTAGAAAATTGTAACTTTAATTGTTTTAACCATTCTTTGAAAGAATGGTATAAACTTGTGTTCTCTTCAGATTAAGCTCACTGAAAAAAAATCCTGATATTTTCTTTTATAATTTGCTGGTAGACAGTAATTCAGAATTCATTGTTAAATCAATGATAATCAATGATCAGCTTCACATAATTTTGCCCATCAATGATATGTAACATTGGATCATTTTCCTCAATAAATTGTTTGATTTGCATCTTTTTAACTACTTACATGCGTTCAAGCACCAGTGTAAATGGATCAATTGTTTGCCAGAAACTGAACTGTCAACATTTTATATCTTTTGAACACATAGAAATGATTTGGGAATAATCATATGAAGATGTCTATGAGGATTTCCCTCATATGAGCACAGCACAGCATGTGGACACATTCACTTAATGGTCTGTGGCCTTCCCTGCATGGCTTATATCCATATACAGTAGCACAATATTTTCATTTTAACATTGTCTCCTTTAAATACGTCTTATCAAACACCACTATGATGGTTGGCTGCACAGATGATGGCAGCCGTTGTAGCCCCAGGGAGGTGTGCATACTACCAAGTGAGGTATCCTGGCTGCTTCTTTGGATAATTCATTCAGCTTCTAAACCCACTTATTCCTAGTTTTAGGTTCACAGGGAAGCCGGTGCCCACCCGGCAACTCTGGGCACAAGGGCAGGAACAACCCTAGACATCATGGGGTCCCAGGGAGGTGTGCATACTACCAACTGAGTTATCCAGGCTGGTCCTTTGAATAATTCATTCATTCATTCAGTTTCTAAACCCACTTATTTCTAGTTTTAGGTTCACAGGGAAGCCGGTGCCCACCCGGCAACTCTGGGCACAAGGGCAGGAACAACCCTAGACAGGGCACCAATCCATCATGGGGCACACACATTCACACACTTGTTGCAATTTAGAGACCTTAACTTATCATGCATGTCTTTGGATGCGGGAGGAAACGGGAGTACCCAGAGAAAACTCCACCATCATGCTGCCCTCTTTGAATAATATTTACACTAATTAGTAATTGGTATTATAATCAACTGTAATCTCTTTAGAATATGAACAGATATGGACCTGCAGTTTATTTTATAATATTTGACAGAATTTAGAATCATACCATAAAACTAGGACCATAATTCACATAATCACAATTTTAATAATATGAATGTAAACAGCCCAGTGCTTTGACACAGTCAGCAGGACACAAGGTTTGTTTTTACTCAAAAATGAATGTAATGAGTGTGTACTCTGGTCAGAATTTAATTGTTTTTCATTATATGCAATAAAGAGCTATAGAAAGATTGTTCCATATAACCAATGTTTTTTTAATGCCTACCTTGAAAGTAATCAGATTTTCCATCCATGAAGATGTAGTTTACAAGGATGACACTGAAGATGCTGGACCAAAGATGCAGGTCACTGAAGATGAGCACAAAGCCCACATCCTATTTAAGAATGAAAACAATATAGCACAATTAGTTTTCCAACTTAATAGAAAAAATAGAAATAAGAAACACCCTGTGCTGGTTGAAGATACAGTGGTTGTCTCTTAGCTGAGAGGGAGTAAACTAGCGGGTTGGTTAGTGTCACTTCATAGAAATATTATTTTCATTCTTTATAATAAAGCAGAACCATGTTTTAAGAAAAACAACATGTATAATGATTATCATGTAACATTAGTACAAAACATTTAAAAATAATCCATCTTTACACTGAATGTAAAAAATACAAAACAGCAGTTTTACAATTGAATTTTAAAATTTAAGATAAGGAACTTGCTTCATCTTTCTGTCTTCTCCACAGTCACTCTTTCTATGCTTTTCCCCTGATGCATGTGTGATATTACATATAAAAACAGAAGAATATAAAAAAACAAAAAGAAGGTAGACGGTGCACTTGGCCTTATACTTAATGTCTCATTAAGTATCACGCATTACAGCTATTTGTGACCATTTTCCCACTTCTTTCTGCATTTTTGTCATTTTTATTTGCCAGAGAACAAATGTTACACTCTCTGGTTCCCTAATAGTGTTAGTGTCAGTGCTATTTGTATTATATTTAATGTGTAATTTCTTATGTTTTCATATAATCCATATTGAGACATAACTTTTTTTTAGCTTTTCCTAAAAAGCTCATGTAAAATAAAATGTAATATTCAAATATTATAACGGATTTCCACCATACCAGAAACTCCATATTCTAAATAAAACAGGGAGTGAGTGTAGATTTATATTACATGTCTGTTGTGCACGTGTATTAAACGTGATTTATGCAGCGACTTACCCAAAATGCATTGAACAGGATCAATATGGGGATCTGAATCATGCAGACCTGTACTGCAATGCAGCTCCCAACCTCTAAACTACAAAACACAACAAACCACAGAAGTAAGACGGCTTTAGAATGCGGACAAGCATTACTGCCAATTATTTCATGACCATATCTGGTGTCTTTGAGCTTACAACCTTAAAATACACTGAATAAATCGCTGGATTAGGAACACTTGGCAGGTGGCATTTGATCACGGATGTAGTATACTAATTGGTGGTTATGTCAAAATCAGCTCTCTTATAAGTTAATCAGTCCACTGTACAGCAGAATGAATTAAATAAAAGCTATGGGTAAATGGAACGAGAATCTGACCACAGAGAGATAGTTGGATCCTGGCAGTGTGATGCAAGTGTTCCGGCAACAGATCCACTATTTCACCGTACAATGATAACACAGGTGTAGAGACCATAATGAAAAAAATCCAGCTGATCACAGAGTGGTTGAATTGATAAGCGAGCTATGAATTAGTGAGGCCAATTAACTGAGCTGCTGCAGTGAACAAGAATTGAATTGCACATGGAGGATATTTGCCACCTACCAGAGTAGAGTAGTTTTCAATATCTGATATGGTTCAGTAACTCCTTTTCAGTTCTGGCCATCTTGTAGTCTAGCTCAATGGTCATCATCTTCATCAATGAGAACATCAACAACTTCCAGACGCGCTGATCACCTCTTACTTCCTCCGTCTTCAGAAGAAAGGTTTCATATCCATTTGAGGTTCTGTCAAAGGCTTTCATCAGTAGTAACTTGGTGTTTGTACGAATTGATTTGTTTTATAATATATGCATGCTGTAATTAAATTGAAAAAGGTGGACTAACCTGTTATTAGCCAGGTGTTCCTAATTGAGTAATCATTCATTCAATATAATTAGTGCTGGGGTTTTTAAATAGAGTTAACTTAATATTGCCCCATATTAGTCTATGTCAGGCATATTTTTAATTGCACAGGATTATTGGCAATTAGTGCACTTGAGGACATTCGTGCACATAACCACAAAGTTAGTAAATCAGTGCAACTTAGAGCCTCGGTCACCACAATGACTGCAACGTGGCCCTATACATAAAAAAGGGTTGGGTATATAGTTACCAGCCAATAGTGTGGATGCTTTAATGGTCCAAGTCTTAAGACACCAAAAATTAACGTCCTAGACGCTTTAGACTATTCAGCGTTCCATATCTGAGGAACACATACCTTTCACAGTAGCTAACATACAGTAACTCTAACACAGTTGCTGCAACATATTTACAGTGTATTTTTGTTTGAGGATGTGACTTACCTCAAGCTGATATTATTCTGAAGAGCAAACTGTATACCATTGACAATCTCTGGTATTTCAGGAACCATGGCCAAAACAGTCACACCTATAAAATACTGATAAGAAACAAGCAGAAATATAAAAAAGAAGCAAGTGTGGCAGTTAAAGTCTCCATAACAACTCAGATTCTTCAATATGCTTTATATAGTTTATTAAATTAATTTACTCAGAAAGATGCACAAAACATTGTATGTTTAATTACTTTATAATACATAAAGCAAACAGTCATCTCACAAAATTCAATTCAATTCAGTGTTATTTCTATAGTGCTCTTTTACAATGGAACATTGTCACAAAGCAGTTTTACAGAATATACATACAGGATATAATCGTGTAGTTTAAATAAGCTTAATTTTTATCTCTGATGAACAAGATGGCAAAGAAACACTCCCTGAGATGATAAAAGCAAAAAACATTGAGAGGAACTGGACTTGGAAGGGACTTGCATCCTCATCTGGGTAATAACCGATAAACAGTCTTCAACAAAATGAGTAAAGGGCCTAAAAAATACTTATGTCAATGCAATATTACAGTTCTTCCTTTTCAATAAATGTGCAAAGCTTTCTACTATTCTGTTTCCAGTCTGTCAACATTGGGCATAGAGATTCTTTCCACAAGCCATCCGTGCCCTGAATGGGGACAGGGACTAGGACACTAAATTAAAATATTTACATACACACAA